>JAZKJV010011574.1:0-152287 GCA_037367405.1 Ottelia alismoides
GTTAAGAAGACTAAAAGGCTTTTTGTGGAAGGTTGACTTCTATAAGGCGTATGATTGTGTTGAGTGGAGGTTCATTTGGATGTCTCTTCACCGTAAGGATTTTTCCAACTAGATTGATTGGACAAAGAGATGTGTGACGACCTCTTCGTATGATGTATTGGCGAAGGGAAGAGTAAGAGAGTGGTTTTCTTTCAACTATTGAGAGAGTTAGACTGTGATGTACGCTTGCCACCTATAATGTTTGTTCTTGTTGCCGATCCACTGTTGAGCATGGTTGCTAAGGTGAAGGATGGTGGTTTTTATGGCTGGTTTTAGTGTTGGCGATGTCTCAATGCCCATCCTTCAGGATGCTATTGACGCTATTTTTTATGGAGGGAGACATGTGATATGCAGAGGGAGTGGCCATTGTCTTGAGTTGTTTAGAGTATCTTTTGATCTGTAGACCAACCATGTTAAGTCAACATTATTCCTGTTGGATGATCGAGGAGGTTGAGGGGTGTGCGGCTACACTCAGACGCACGAGGGGCACTCCCATTACCTTATCTTGGCATTGTTGGGAGAAAACCAAGAATTATTATTCAGAGAACCCTAGGCTCTCTTATATAGGGAGAGGCCTTAAGGGTAAAGTACAAAGTAGTCCAGAGAAAACAAAGAAATAACCAACATGTACATAACATAATAATATCTATCTCTACACTCCCCCTCAAGGTGGACCATAGATGTCTATTATGCTCAGCTTGGATGAACATCTCTGAAAAGGTCCTCTGAGCACGCTTGGTGAATATATCTGCAGTCTGATCCCCTGAGCTCACGTGAGTTGTAGATATCAATCTTCTCTGGATCAAGTCTCTAGTGTTATGGCAGTCAACTCGATATGCTTGGTTCTTTCATGAAAAGCTGGATTGTTGGCAATGAACAAGGCTGCCTGATTGTCACACTGAAGCTGCATGGATAGAGGTACGGCTACATGTAGATTCTCTAGTACAGATCGAACCCACATCATCTCCGTGCTGGCTTGCGCCATGGCCCTATATTCGGATTTAGCAACTGGACCTTTCCACAACAGTTCGTTTCTTGCTTTTCCAAGAAACCAGAGAGCTTCCAACAAACCACTGCGAATCCTGAGGGTTGATTTTCGATCCTTAGGGCATCCTGCATAATCGGCCGTCTGCACATGCAGAGATAGACAAATCTGTGCCCTTCTGAAACAGCAACCCTGAACCCTGGAGAAGACTTCAGATACCTCAGTATCATGTGTATAGCATCCATGTGAACTTGTCTTGGCTGCTCCATAAATTGACTCACCCCGCTTACTGCAAAAGCCAATATCAGGTCGAGTTATGGTAATATAAAGGGCTTACCCACCATTTCTCTATATTCTCCTTTTATCCACTTCAACAGTATCATTATCATACAACTTCATGCTTGGATCCATGGGAATACTTGATGGTTTGCATCCAGCCATGCTGTTTCAATCAAGAAGTCTGTAATGTACTTACGTTGGGTCATCACCAAACCCTATGCATTCCTGGTAAATTCCAACCCCAGAAAATATCTTAGGGTTCCAAGATCCTTCGTAACGAACTGACGGCCTAGGAACGCCTTCGCCCTTTCTATGCCCTGAATATCATCTCCTGTAACTAGAATATCATCAACATAGACCATGATCACAACCGTACTTTGCCGATGACTTCTGAACAAACAATGAGTGGTCTGCATTTGACCTCTTGAATCCCTGTTGTTCAATAAGATTGGAAAGCTTATGGAACCAAGCTCTTGGACTCTGTTTGAGGCCATAAATTGCCTTGTGAAGTCTACACACCATATGCTTCTCCCCCTCAGCAGTAAACCCTGGTGGATGCTGCATGTAGACTTCCTCCTGCAGATCTCCATACAAGAAAGCATTCTTGACATCCAGTTGAGATATACTCCAGTCACGGAACACGGCCACGGATAAGAGAATGCGAAGGGTAGAATGTCGAGCCACTGGAGAGAAAGTGTCCATATAGTCAACGCCATAGGTTTGTGTAAACCCACGAGTGACCAACCGTGCTTTGTAGCGATCTAGACTGCCATCTGCATGATATTTAACTGTGAAGACCCACTTACAGCTCACAATAGATGCATCAGGAGGAGCAATAACCAAAGACCATGTGCCACGAGACTTCAGTGCACGCATCTCATCTTCCATAGCCAATCTCCAACACTCAATCTTCATGGCTTCCTGGTAGGTCCGTGGTATATCCACGGAAGACAACACTGCAACAAATCTCTGAAAGCCTCCAGTGAGACGGTGAAACGGCACCTGTGAAGCAAAGGGATAAGTGGCACACATCCGCTTCTGCTTCCTGATAGCAATAGGAATATCAAGATCATCTTCTGCTGTAATGGATGGTGTAGTTTCCTCCTGCAATGAAGAATCCTGCACATGTACCATATCTGACCCGTCAGTAGTAATGCCATCTGAACATACCTGAGGCGTGATGGGTAGCTGACGTGTAGTCTGAGCAGGACCTGACCGACGCGTATAGAGTTTTGGTAGAGGTGGAATGGGGGGTCGTGGAAGAGGTGGAGGTGGAGGTGGTGGTGGTGAAGTTGATGTAGGTGCAGGAACAAGAGGAAGCTCATGTGAACTCCAAGTAGGAGGTGGAGGGACATAGACATCATCATTGGTAGTGGATGGTACCGGTCTGTCACCTGCAGGAGAAAAATACACAACAGACTCAAAGAATGTGACATCAACACTAACGAAATATTTCTTATTTATGGGATCATAACACCTATAGCCCTTCTGAGTCCGAGAATAACCAACAAAGACACACTTGACAGCTCTAGGAGAGAGTTTGTCAAGTCCAGGAGAGAGAAGATGAACAAATGCCACAGTACCAAAGACACGTGGAGTAATTGGGAATAATTCCTTGTCAGGAAAAATGATAGAGATAGGTATTTTCTCACCAAGGACAGAGGATGGCATACGACTGACGAGATAGCACGCGGTAAGAACAACATCCCCCCAGAAAGAAATAGGAGCACAACTCTGAATCAGTAGGGTTCGAGTAATGTCAAGGAGATGGCGATGCTTTCTTTCCGCCACACCATTCTGCTGGGATGTGTACGCACAAGTGGTTTAGTGAATAATTCCCTTTGATGAAAGAAATTGAGAAAGGGACCGTGTGCAAAATTCTAGGGCATTATCAGTATGAACATATTTGACAGTAGAAGAGAACACATTCTGCACTTTATTAATCAAGTTCTTGATCACATCTCCTGCTTCAGATTTATTCTTTAAAAGAAAGACCCAAGATACACGAGAGAAATCATCCACTACCATTAGATAAAATCTGTGCCCCTGATGATCGGGTACACGACTTAGACCCCATATATCTATATGAAACAACTCGAACGGGGAGCTACTGCTCCGACGCTGACGATTAGGAAAGGTCGACCGATGATGCTTTCCCAACTGACATGCTTCACAGCGAAAGGACGAACTGGGAGAGATCTGAGGTAGAAGATGGCGCATTTTCTGGAGCGGGAGGTGACCAAAACGTAGATGCCAGATGTACGGAGAAACTGGTCCGGCCGAATGAGAGGAGACGCCAGCATAAGAATTCCGAACCAGCCGATATAGACCATTCTGCTCAGAGCCACAACCAATCACCCTGCCCGTTAGTATGTCCTGAAAAATAAGAGAAGGCGGGTCAAATATAGCACGACAATGCAAATCCTTCGTAATCTGACTAATAGATAACAGATTCATCGAGAACTCAGAAGCATGTAGGACATTCTGTAGATGCATAGTAGAGGATAGGGAGACCTCCCCCTGTCCAACAAGGGGGGAATGAGTCCCATCTGCGATCTGCACTGAGCGACCGTGAGGTATGTCCCTGTAGGACTCAAGTCTATCTCGATTTCGGCAGAGGTGATGTGTAGCACCCGAATCTATAATCCAATCTGAGATATCATGAGACTGTGTTAATGCAGTAGATCTACCTGAGGTACTAGCAGCAGCAGATGAACTAGCTGAGGCTGTAGCAGCAACATCTGAAGGTCCACCAGAAGAATCACCAGATGATTGTGGCATAATATCACGAAGACGTGCCACAAGTTCCTCAAAACGGTTGTCTGCAGTAGATGCCAACTGGGACTGAGAGTGCTCTGTAACACGTGTTGATGCTGGGAACCCATGCTTAGAATAGCATGTCTCCTCCGAGTGTCCTGTGCGGTGACAATAGGAACATGGCTGACTAAAGCGACCACCCCTTCCCTGGGGTCCACGTCCACGTCCACGACCAGAAGACGGGCCACCTCTCCCACGCGAAACTGCAATCGTCGATGGGGGTGGAGTAGAAGAACTGGAAGAAACTGTAATGCGAATGAGTCTCCTGTAAACATCCTCCACTGGAGGAATAACTACATCGGCTAAGATCTGAGACCGGGCGGCGTCATATTCAGGATCAAGGGCCGCAAGTAGGACACCCACCATGGTGGCATTCCGAAATGTCTTCTGTTGTTCATGAGTCGCTGTGAGTGGGATAATACTGTATAACTTCTCAAACATCCCCCTCAGGGATGTGTATAAGGAGTGAAGAGGTCTGCCACTCTGCTTCATCGTGAATATGTCATGCTGAAGCTGTAACATCTTGGTCTCATTTCGCACCTGCGAATATGTAGCGGCTAGGATATCCCACATCGCCTTGGCAGTGGGCTGATGGAGGACATCATTGGCAATCTCCATCGTCAATGTCCCTGACAACCAGACCTTTGCATAGGAGTCATCAGCCTCCCACGAGGCATATATCCCTGTCTTCTCTGCTGGCTCATCCTCGGTAAGAATGTGCTTCTTACCATTCGACTTCATGAGGCTCATGAACTCCATTGCCCAGAGCTCATAATTCGATCCGTCCATCTTGACTATTGACGCAGGACCTTTGAATGCGCCTATGGAGGGCACATCAACCTTCGATTCTGACATACTGCCGCTGGAGAAGAACTAGGGTTTGTAGACAAAGTGATAGATGACTACACAAACTGCATAGGATTCGAGTGCGTATGTAGACGTTACGCACTCAAATCCATCTATCCGGAGGAAGAGACGAGTACGGGCACGCCGGAGATCGCCGAGGATCGGCTAGGGCACGCCGGAAGATCGGCTAAGGCTGCCGAGGTGTGATGGCGGCGGGACAAGGGGGCCGCCGGGGTGGTGGCGGCGGGACAAGGAGGCCGCCGGGGGGGGGGGTGGCGGTGGGATTAGGTTGCCGTCGGGGTGGTGGCGGCGAGATTAGGGTGCCGCCGGGGTGGCGGCGGTGAGATTAGGGTGCCGCCAGGGGCTGGGAACCACCGGGGGCTGGGTACCGAGCCGGCGGCGGCGGCGGGTTGAGAGAGGAGAGAGGGCGGCGGCGGGTGGGTAGAGGGAGAGCCCTAGGGCTTGGGCTCTGATACCATGTTGGGAGAAAACCAAGCATTATTATTCAGAGAAACCCTAGGCTCTCTTATATAGGGAGATGCCTTAAGGGTAAAGTACAAAGTAGTCCAGAGAAAACAAAGAAATAACCAACAGGTACATAACATAATAATATCTATCTCTACAGGCATGGTTCTAGTTGGGGTTAGGGAGAAGCAATCAGATTGGTTTCCTGTGATCGGAAAGATGGAAATGAAATTGGCAAGTAGGCATGCGTCTTGTATGTCGAGGGATGGCCGCCAGATGCTCTTGAAGGTGAACAGTCTACTATCATGATTTTCTTCATTTTTACACACCTTGTACCCATTGGGGTTACAGGCAGGTTGGAGGTGTTGATGAGGAGATTCTTTTGGGCCTCGTATGATGAGGCATATGGTATGCCTTTGGTTGGTTGGAAGACCCTAATGATCTAGAAGGATGATTGTGGCATGTGAAGTTCGAATTTAGAGGAGATGAATGGACTATTGTTGGCTAAATAAGTGACTCGCATTCTGGGAGATGGGTTTGATTTGTTGTGCACGATGGTTCTCTCTATGATGGGATTCTATGGATCTCTTGGCTCATGTTATTGCATTGAATGCTCCCTCCAACTTCTGAAGGGACTTTTGTTTGGATCTCCCATGTCTGCTCCCGCTCATGAAGTCAGTTCTAAGTGATGCAAATGAGTTCCGGTTTTGGACAAATGATTGGATGGGTTATTTTTTGCTTAAGGCTTGTTTCCCTCGACTATTGCTTTGGTGTCGGATGTGAGTTGCAATGTGAGGGAGTGTAGGTTAGGCATACTTATGGCTTTTTCGTTTTCGTAATTGGCGGATCAATGCCTTGCAGAGTCTCTGCTTCTCTTGGAGGTCATCCCTGAAGTTGAGGGTCTTTTGAACAACGTAGACCACTGGATCTGGGCAGATGGGCATTTCACAATATGGAAGGCGTATAGATCCTTTTACTCAGCAACGATCTTTGATTTTGGAATTGCTTTTGATCAATTGCGACACATCTTTCGGTGGAAAATACCACTAATGTCTGATTTTTCTTTTGGCTTTCGAGGAGGAATCTATTGATGATTGGCGAGCAAAGAGCCAAGTTTTTCGCGGGCACTATGGATGCTTGCCAGCACTATACAATGGCGGAAAGATGACGTTGAGCATCCTTTCTTTGGATGCTTTATTTCGATGGACATTTGGTTCGCGTCACATGTTGATTCTATGACAACCTTAGACTAGGTTGCATTTAGGATGTCCATTGATAGGCTGGGACATGGGAGTGGTTCTACCAAGGTTTTGGATCACGGCTATGCTTTGGTCATTGTGGCTCATATAAAATATGATCATACTCCAGGGGGAGAGTTTGTACGTGGAATAATGTTTCAAAACATGCCAAAAGCCTTAGGTACTTTTGGTTCTTGTAACTATTCTGGTTTTGACATTGTGAATATATAGAAGGTTTTGAGTAGACATCTCCTTGACGTCATACTTCTTTTCCTTTTTTTTTAAATACTAAACTATAGTCAGACATACCCATCCTCAGAGAAGTCAGGTTGACAATGCTATTGTCAATCGAAGCCCTAGAATATTATAGTGTGGCCCTCAAGTTTGAGCGAGCTGGAGAAGAAGAAGAGCCTTTCGAAGGATGAGAGTTTTCTTGAGAGGAGTCTAGATTTGTACTGACAAAATGAGAACCTACCCCAATAGAGTAGGTGAATATTCTGGGAAAACATCTTAGAAAGGTTCGACATATTGAAACTTCCTTGAAGAATCATGCGAACTTCGTTCATAGAGCAACGCACGACCTCTCTCATAGAATGACACCATTCCCCTTGTTGGGATCACCTCCCAACCTTGTAAAGGGGTGTTATATGTGCTCATCCCCACACACCTCTGTTAAATAAAAGGGAAATACTCGTCTTCCAATATTGATGTCTTATGTAATCAGACATGTGATTTTCCTCACACAGTGTTCACCACCATGTCCAAAGAGTTTCCATATGCCAAACCATTAGAAATAATTACATCAACTTTGCCCACACTCACTAGAATCATTTTTATGGTGATTATGCATTAATCCTTGACATCGCAGTAATAGACCGATCATTATGCAAGACATCCTCAATATTGAAGATCAAGAGCTGTCTAGGCGGTGCCAAAAAATAAAACCATCACATTCTTGTACTATTTAACAAAGATCCACTTCATTTTGCTTCATATTGCGAGCCAACACACACGGATCATTAAAAAGGACCCCATCTCCTGCGAAAGAGGGTCCTAGCACTTCACCAATCGTTACAGTAGTGTCTCAAAGACGTCCTAGTTTCATCGTGAACTTGACAATCAATGTCAAAGGGATGCTTGAGTTGATATGCAATAATTTGCGCAATGTTTGTCTATTAGGACATGCCACGTGATGAAGGTCAATCTTGTTGCAAAGGAAACAAGCCACATGGTCCCAACAATCCCTTGCACGGTGGCCACATCCTCCACGTCTCAGGCACCTATCCCAATAGGATAACTAGGTTTCCTTCCATTGGAACCGTCCAATGTGGCGTCCGACATAGTAGGCTTTGAAAGGAAGACCACTCATTTTTTGGAAGCTGTCTTCCAATCACCAAAAAGATCCTCATCATCTTCACTCCCATCAATGAAAAGAAGCCGGGGATGGATTTGTAGCGGATCCTGCAAAGAGGGAGAAAGTTGTTGAAGGTATTCTCCATGACAGTTATGTCGATCCATTGGGTGGTTACCACCTGACCATGGTGTGCATCGACATTGCGACAAGGAGGGAAAGGATCTAGTGGTCTGGAGGTGGGAGAGGGAGGGCAACAGTGGACAAGTAAGGTGGGGAATAGGGGGCAGAGATGAGAAGAGGATGATGAAGAGGTTATCACCCTTCCCATCGCCAGAGCTCCCCTTATTGATCGGGCAGAGTTGGAGGTTTTTTAAAGAACACCATTTAACATTCTTTGTCCTTTTCTATATCCTTTTTTGGCGGACTATTTTGTTCCTTTTTTGTTGTTTTCTCTTTATTTTTTTCTCTCCTTTTCTTTTAATCCTTTTTTTTTCAACTTCAGTTGGCTGTGGATTTTTTTACGGCCTCCTTTTTTTGTTATTTAATATAATATGAGCAGTCCACCTTCTTAAAGCTTACCATGAATAAAATGGAAAAAAAACCAAATAGGCACACAATATAATAGGGCTTACCACCATCTTTGTTCTCGGAAGACATGGTTCAGAAGGGGAGAACCCCAACTAGGAGCTGATGTTGTCACTTCTTAGTCAATTATGCCTCTGGTGCTCACACCGTTCATGGAGTCGCTGCTTCGCATGCCATCTCGTTATGCATTTCTATCACATACTGCTACATGCATTCGCTATTGATCACTTGCTTCTTCACAGGTTCACATGTTGATTGACATATGTCACACCACCACCATGATTGAAGTTGCACAAGCAGTGGAGGTGCAATGGAGGCGTCAGGCATGGGATCTTAATGAGGAGGGATGATCTTAGGGTTTTAGGGATCATGTTAGTGGAGTTTGTGTGTCATTGCGACTTCCTCACCATTGTTGGAGCTCCTTGCCATGGTTGCTTGAGATAAAACTGTATGCATATGGAGCTTTTTTCCTGTGGCTAATTGATGCGGCACTCGCCCTTGGCACATCATTGCGCTACTTCATGTGACACCTCACAATGTCACTACTTGGAAATCCAACGCTGTCGTCACATGGCTCCATCTTTTATGCACCACCTCCATGCAACATGATATCTCGTTATCCATTATACACGGACCTTTGGTGCTCCATGTTTAAACTTTGATCTACAACTTTGATCTCATTGGACAATCGAGCATGGCTCATGGAGACCTAATTGTATAATATGTAATCATAACTTCCAGAATTTCAACAAATAACAAATAATATAATTGAACATAAATTGAACAATAGATGCTGATCGCAAAATCAAGGCACTCCGATAACATGTGGAATTCTAAAATAAGAGACAAACATGCAACGACAGTTATCAGAACATTGAAATTTTGCGGCTCAAGACAGTCTAGATGATCACCGTACTCCTTGTGAGAAGGGGCCCAACAAGAGGGCCCAACAAGAGATGCATAATGATCATTCTTTCTCGATTTGGTGAATGGCTGGATTGATGATGGGTGGATACAATCTAATAGACGGACAAGGCAAGACTGCTATTGGGTTTTGTATTGTTTGTTTTGTTGACCGGTGTGTACTGTGGACTTGATGGTGATACCTCTGCTACCGTATATATATGCGACTTGATCAGCTTCATCCAAGGATGAAGATGAAAAATATTGGTGCTTTTGAAATTACAGTTCAAATACCGTCGTTGCTTAGAGAGGACACAAGACGTACTCTTCTCATTTTGATTACAGCACGGGGTATTAGCTAGCTTGTTTCATGATTGTGGTATATCTCTTTCTTCCTTTGTCCTTATCCTACTAATGTTCTATTCTGACACTTGGAATAAAACATAGTTTGTATGAGCTTGGGACTATCACCATCTATTGCCACCTTATCGAACCATCTATGGTATCCATTTATATCCATAGTTATGGCTGTTGGTGCTTTTGCTAGCAGTTAATGGTCTTTTGAGTTGAAGGTTTTTTTATTGAGGTCTTGGCCAAGGTGAATCTGTTTGAAAAGTAGTTTGTGGATGTGGAGACTAAGGATAAAGTGCGGAACATGTTAGAAAATGGGAAGCGGAAACGAAAACATGGAAAAAAAATAAACATCAAAGAAGAACATCGGGATTTACGTGGAACCATACTCCCTAAGGAGTGGGATGAAACCACGGGAGAAGGCCTCAAAGGCCGTGTTTGTCTATCGACTTTCTCATATGATACAGGAGGCCTGGGGCTCCTTATATAGCCTCCACAGGGCCTCCAAGTCCCACCACTGGACAATGTGGGACAAAACTGTTGGATGGGGTTACCCATCTCCCTCATAACTGACGCATACATCAAATACTCCAACCTTCCCCCTCAAGTTGGAGCATGCAATGCTCAACTTGGACAAACAGAAAGAAACTCAACTCAACGCTACAGGACACTACGGACAATATCAACCCAACGCGCACAACTGCTGCTGTCGAGGACATTGCTTCTCATGCCGTGCAGGTGAGGAGGACGAACGGGCTGGAGTGTGAGTCTGCTGAATCTCCTCGTCGGAGAGCATGTGCTCTGAACTGCGCCTGTCAGAGTCACTGCAACTGAAAATGAGTCTCCTCGTCGAAGTACTCTGGCCCGCCACAATAATGTGGACAACTGCTCCATCTCTGAAAAGGGCCGAACTGGAACGGGCCGTGGCTGTGCAATCCTCGTCGGAGTCCACGGTCGCTGGAGAATGGAGTTTGAATAAGTCTCCTCGTCGGAGAACTGGGTCTCTCCCATCTGGCTCAGAGAATGGTGCACTGCTCTGGTGTACCTATGATACCACATGAAAACCCTTGCAAACATGACAAAGGGAATGGTCCTCTACTCTGGAGTCCCTATGGCTCACGTGAAAACTCTGGTCGAAACAACAAGAATGGATGGGGACCACTGACAAAGATGGCATAAAGTGCTCATCTGAAAATGACCGCATACTCGTGCGTGTCTGAAACCGAGTCTCCCTCTGGAGAACTGATGTAAATAGAATTCGGAGAAGGCGGAAGATAATGATTTTTCTTGTGGATTTTGGTGGAAGAAGAAATTGGAGGGATTGAGAAAGAAGCACGCCGGTTGCGCGAGATTCGAGGAGGAAGAAACGCGTAGATCGCGTGGGAGAAGGAGAAGAGAGAGGGAGATAGAGATAAATCTCAATTTTTATATCAACTGAACTCTCTAAAAACAATAGCCCATCGTCCCTTTATATAGGAGGGATGAGATTACGAAAATAGAAACTCAAATTCAAATTCAAAACTATTTATCCTAATTTGACTCTAACCATCTAACTAATTGATTTGAAATGAATTCAAATCTCCAATTGACTCTAACTAAATTGAGATCGCATGTGATCTCTTTATTTGAATTAAAAATGCGAAGACTCAATAAAATGAGACTCTAATTATTGGACAAAATTAAATAAATGAAGCCCTATATTTTCGATTCACGCTGCATCAGTTCTCCTCCGCTTGAAAAATTCGTCTCTCGATGAATTGTTGGATCTGCAGGCTTGGAGGTTGATAAATTTAAATCAGCGTTCTCGATCATCCCATGGAAGAACTGGTGTGGAGCAAATGGTGGAATCCAGGCGTGCATGGTGCGATGATTGGAACCGTTGACTCGGTGACGGAAGAGTATGTGTGGCGCAAATGCCGGTGGCCACGCGGGTTCTGTCCTGTCGATGTGGTGCTTGAAAATCTGGTGGGGCATCTTCATTTCGTGCTTCATCGCCTTTGGAGAACCCATAACAAATGAGTGGCACAAACTCAGGAGGAGAGGGGATGTGGGTAATGAACTAGACCATAGGGTCTTTAAATAGGTGAAACCCATGTTCCTAATCCTAATTGGATAAGGAAGCCTCCAAATTTCTTTATTTCAGCACTCCCCTTTAAATATTTTTGCATAGAGGCGGTGCAACGCAATTTTCGTACCCTTTCAGTCCACTTAATTTTCATCCGTTTGTAAAGAAATTTGGAAGGAGGGGTCTTTTTGTTAAAAACCCAAGCCAAAACAATATCCCCAAAGTTTCGAGATCCACCCGCAAGTCTTGTTCCTAACAAAACTCTTGTTAGGGTTTGTTCCCCTCCAAGGTTGTGGCGGCACGTGATTGCTGCTAGCGGGCGGCGACCTGTGATCTCCCATCGGCGGTGATGGTATAGTTTGCGGGACAGAGCACAATGACGGGGAGGTGCTGGCGGCAATATGGGGAAACGGGGCGGCGTTGGTGGGAGGCCTGACGGTCAATGGCTGGCGCGGGAGAGGGACGAGGGGCTGGGGATGCGGGTGCAGCGGGAGGGGTCGTTGGAGCCGCGAGGGTAGCAGGCGATGGGACTGGATGAGCCATAAGGGATGCGGGGTTGGCGGAGGAACGAGATTTTGGTGGTGCGAAGGTGGCGGCAGGAGGGGGTGACGGTAGGGGGATTGCTGGGGAGGCCACGGGGGTTGGGTTTGTGCCTCGGGGGGGTACAGGGGTGTTGGGAGAGGGTATAGGGGCTGGAAGAGGCGCAGGGGCGGGGCAGGACTGATTGTTGGGGCTACTTGGGTGGTGGCGGGAAGGGGAACTGGAGGTGCGGGGGCGATAGTAGGGGTGGCAGGAGGAAGATCTGGGGCTGAGGGGTGCGCTGCAAGGGATGCGGGGGATGCGGGATGGGTCGGAGGCACATAGGTGTTGTCGGGAACCTGGAGAGGGTCGTAGATGGCGCTCTGGCCCATTTCTCCTCTGTTTGCTGATCTGAATATACCTGCGGGAGGGAAGGATCCACGAGGGCCGCCTGCTGGATCGAGCCCTCCGCCGCTTTGAGAGGAGGCCGCCTGCGCTGTTGGAGGTCGAAAGAGGAGGGCGCGCGAGGGTTGCGCATTGCCTGGGACTAGGGGCTATCGCCGCTATCGCTGATATGGAGGAGGCTGATTGAGAAGAGCGGCGCCGCCAGCGGGCTGATGAGGAAGAGCGCGCGGAGGAGGTTCGTCGCAAGGAGATGCGCGGCGCGAGGAGGAACTCTGCCTGTGAGGTGCCGCCTGGATGTTCTTTGCGCCTGGAGCGCCTTCGTGCGCTTGAGCGACGCGCAGGAAAGGAGTCGCGGTCTGGAGCCACCTTGCGTGGCTGACTGCGAGCACGCGTGCAGCCGCCTCGCGTGTAAAGATGGAGGAGGAGCCCTCGATTTAGGGTTCGCGGCTGAGGATGCCGCCTGCACTGGAAGTCGGAAGAGGAGGAGCCGACTGGACTTTGGTTAGGAGATGCGGCATGGGAGGGCCGCCGCCTGGGTCTCGTGAGGCCGCGAGGGAGGTAACACGCCTCCTGAGAAGATGCGGTGCTCCGCCGCGAGATGGTGAAGATCGCCCGGAGCGTGTGGGGCTTCGGTAACCCTTCTGCTCGTGGAGGTTGCGCCAGATTTGCGCACAGGCTGTTGATTGCGCATCAAACTGGGACTCGAAGTGCACGGAGATGGCAGCCCAGGAATTTGTTGATTGCCGCAGTTGAAAAAATAGGGTTTTGAAAACCAAACCCTGCTTGGAAGAGGCGATGGCCAATCAAAGAACCTTGCACTACATAGATCTTCACGGAATAAAACTCTTGAACAATCTAGGGTTGCGGAAAACCCCCCAAAAAAAAACTCTCGAATCTCGGAAAAGATAATGAACATAAAAAAAATCCCCGAGAAACGAACCCGCTCTGATACTATGTTAGAAAATTGGAAGCGGAAGCGAAAACATGGAAAAAAATAAACATCAAAGAAGAACAACGGGATTTACGTGGAACCCTACTCCCTAAGGAGCGGGATGAAACCACGAGAGAAGGCCTCAAAGGGCCGTGTTTGTCTATTGACTTTCTTTTCTCATCTGATACAGGAGGCCTGGGGCTCCTTATATAGCCTCCACAGGGCCTCTAAGTACCACCACTGGACAATGTGGGACAAAACTGTTGGATGGGGTAAATGGATCCCTCCAGCCATCTCCCTCATAACTGACGCATACATCAAATACTCCAACAGAACATGTTTGAATTTTGAAGTTGCAGCTCCTTAATGATGTGAGATGGTTCAGAATGTGACAGGTTATGGTATCAAAGTTGTAGTCATTACAAGAGTTCCTTCGGCAACAATATGGGAAAAAATCAGCGCTAACAACACCTTTCGAAGAAAGACCTCCCTGTTGAAAGTGACAATGCTGACGTCCTTTAGAAACCTCGAAAAATAAGCCCTCAGAGATCTTGGGAAAGTGCTGACAAGCTTGAATACATGAACTTGATTGACCAAAGATTCTAAAATTTGGTAAGTGTACTCTGGACGACCCAACATATCGCTTGTAATATTTTAATTAGGACCCACACCACACTTTCATTTTCATAAATGGGATGACTGTAAGATATTTATATTTACTTCTACATGCTGCACAATGGTTATGATTGTATATAATAACAAATGAATGATATATCAAGAGTGGGAAGGATCACACACAACAATAGTTCGTTGGCAGGCAGGATCTTTCATGGTCGGTGGTGAGTAGTTTCCAAAAGGAATTTGAAAATTTTGATCAGTTCACACAGTGTTTGATCACTAAGTGAAGTTCACTTTTGTCTATTTAGACACGCATTTTTTAACACGTTTTCTCTCTCAGTTTGTTGTTTGTTGAAGTAATTAACAACAACAAGACCTTTTCCGACTTTAAGTAGGGTCGCCTTGTTTGTTGAAGTACTTGATGTTTTTTTTTGTTTTCTCAGACGATGCACGGAGCGTGTCTGGATTGAAACAGTGGCAATCTTTGCACTCAAAGCTACAAGTTTGGAGAGTAAGCTGCCACATTCCTTTGCTTTGCATATATCAAAACTAGAATACCAGCTTGGCATTTATTTTCTTAGCTTTTATCCTTTCTTTTAAAAAAAACCTTGACTTGTTGCAGTATCTTTTTCCCATGCTTTTTTATTTTATAATCTTGCTCCTTTTTTATGCACATGGCTTAGAAGTGTTGGAAATAATGTGGGGGAAGTCATACCATTTGCCAAGGACGTAGCATTAGGTTATGCCCTTGAGTTTGAGAAGTGCCTCTCATTAGCTTCTATACTATTGGTTTTCATGACTGAAAAACGATGTTTCTGAATCCTGACATCATGTGTCTTCATCGCCGGCCAATATTGCCAACACTGTAAACACAATCCAGGCTAACAAGACATCCTAGGATGGTGGATACACATCACAGGTTGTGTTGACACACTGAAGCTTTGATACCTTGATTAGTGATTTTGAGTTTTGTTTTTGATTAGAATCTGAGGTGGAAGTCTCATTTTTTGGGCATTAATTTATATGATCACAAGTACTTTCCTATTTTGATATGTATCCAACTGATGCGCCCCTGAGGCATTGTACTTTTTTCTGTCCTAGTAAATCATTGAATCAATTGTATTATCCCTTTAACCACAGGTTATCTTATGTTCAGAAAATAGATTTGGTCTCTCTTTTCTTGAACCTGCTGTTTGCTTTACTAATTATAATTGACAGTTGATAAACATGACTGTATTTCTGTAAATTCGTGAGGGTGCCAGGGTGGTCAATCTCCAGACAGTCAAAAAAAGGAATCAGGATGTCAAAAAACTTTTTGACAAGCTTATAAAATAATCAAGTTGATTTTGTGACTTGCATAAACCTTCATCAAATTGCTGTGAAATCTAAATGGTTATGAAATGGACCGACTCGGGCGTTTGTGAAACTTGGGCGAATTGGTTAGCTTAGACATTTATCGAGTTGGCATGTAAATATCTTTTTCTAAAGCAAACCAGCAGGAGATAACGTATATTTACCCTTGTTTGAAGAATTTAGATAGGCTAGATATTAAGGGGTGTACTTGTGAGATGAAAAAATATGTGGATATATTCATATTTCATTTTTTCCTGTATTCATTTTGTATAGATTTTAATAGTTGTATCTATATTTGTTTTTTAAGTAAGTACGGATGTGGATGCTACTTTGATAATCACATTTTTTTGTCTCTTTTGCCATACTTGATATATATAAAATAAATACATTTTGTACATTTATTTCATGTGTAAACCATCCTACCCATGTAAATTTTAAGTAAATTTATAAAGTATTTTTCTGATAGTTCGCATTTGATATGTAATTTTTTACACCTGTATTCATTTTTAAAGATATTGTACTATTTTTTATTTCTGTTAATATCTACATATTCATATTCCTTATCTGGTTGTTTTCATTCCTAGAATACATGCACAATTTAAAGAGAAGCCTAACCAGAGGGGATGGTCGAGGTTAAAAAAAAGATGGAGAGGACAAAACCCACAAAAACAAATAAATCCAGTAAGCAACCATCTAGTTCTTGTTAAAATAAAAAGGCACCACCAGCTTCTGTTCTTTCTAGATTAAGTGGTACTTGAGAGTTCTCTTGACAAATTGAGCCTTCCATTCTCTAGAGTTTTCTTAGAAAGGATTTTACTCTAAGACTAGAATTTTCCTTGGTGCATTCAATACCATTTTTCTAGAGATTTCCATAATATTCAAGGTCCTAAGAACTCATGTATAAATAGGCCATGGGTTCCATTATGCGGATCCATCAAAATGGGATCAAGTAAAGAGCAACAAGCAAGAGAGCACCAAAGTGAAGAGAACCACAAAGCGAGCGAGAGAGAAGAGTGAGTGATTTGTTGTAGTGGTCACGTGAGTGCTAGTGTTAGTCATAGAGTTGAGCGGTTGTTGTATAAGTAGTGTACATGTATTGTATTTTGAAGTAGCAATACATAATGCATCATCTTTATTTGAGTCAATTTCGCAAGTGGTATTAATGCTTTGTCCTTTTTGATTCTAAGAATTGGTTTGGTAAAAAAAAAGAGAGGTTCTCTTTAAGTTCAAAGAACTTCGACATAAAGTAGAGAATGAAGTTGAAAAGAAAATCCGATGCCTAGGAACAAATAATGGTGGAGAGTATACGCATCAACAAAATTCTCCACTTACCTCAGAGAAGCTGGAATTTGGAGGCAACTAACATTCCCAAGTACTCTATAATAAAATGAAGTTGCAAAAAGAAAGATTTGACATCTTGCAGAGGTATGTCAAAGTTTTCTAAATGCAAAACATATCGGTCGGGATTTTGGGCATAATGCATCAAAAGGGTAGCGAACATATTCAACTGCTTATCCTAGCTAAAGCTAGGCTTCATGTCTCCTTTTTGGATTGGTTTGCTGTATGTTGGTACCTAACCATCTTTGTGACAAGTTTCATGGTCGTCCGATGTACCTTTAATGTATATGAAAATAAGAGAAAAGACTTAGGATGTTGTGATCTAAACACTGGTAGATGCTATACATCAATGGATGCTGTATTTGATGAAGCGTCATCATGGTGAGTACCAGAAAATGTTGCATTTCCAGATGAAAGATTTTGGGAGATTCGTATGAAGAAAATAAGGGTGTTTCATTAAATAAAAAAATAGACTTGGAGAAAAAGAGAAGGTGGTGTCTAAAGTTGTAGAGAAAATAGTTAATACTTGGAAAAGTGGAGTTCATCAAGGAACTTTAAAAGAGTCGCGGTCTACTTAGCAGGAGATTGACGAAGAATCAACATGATTACATAAACCTAATCCCAAATATGTTCATGCTGCAGTTGTTGAAGATAGAGGGTTGCATGAACCCACTATATACAGTGAAGAATAGAAGAAGGAATTTAGATTACATTATCAACTTAGCATTAGAGTAGCTGACGTTGAGGAGTGTTGAAATAAAAAGACACCTTTCTAGAAATTCTTGAGTAAGTGGTGCTCTAAAATCTCTTGAGAAAATGAGCCTTCTATTGTCTAGAGTTTTCTTAAGAGGATTTAATTCTAAGACTCCAAAATTTTCTGTGGTGCATTTACCACTAATTTTCTAGATATTTCCATAATCATCAAGGCTATTAGAAAACACATATAAATAGGGCCATTGTTATCGTAAAGTAATGAAATATGAGAATATCCTGAGGAAACTACTCCAAGTTTCATAGTGTATTTGTAGAGCCACACAACCTCCTTAGAAGCATCATATGCAATAATGTACCCGACTTCCATTGTTGAATCAATAGTGTTTTTGCTTCTTGCTTCTCTAGCTGACATCACTGTTCAATAGGATATGAACCATGAGGTTGATTTGCTATCATCTGCTAGATTGGGAATTCGAAACTATGTATCCTAAGACTTGATGATCACTGCTTCCATAAATTAAGACATACTCTTGAGTTCTTCTTAGGTACTTGAAGATGCTTTTCATTGCACTCTACCGTTGGTTTCTATAGCAGGATAAGTGATGGTTTACCACTCCCACTTCATGGAAGATATCCGATCTTGTACATATCTTGGCATACACCATCCTTCCTACAACTAATAATTAAGAGCATCCATCCATAGCTTCCCTATCCTTAACACTTTGAGCTGTCATTCGTTTTAAAAGGTTGATACCATATCTTAAGAGACAAAAACCTCTCTTGAGTTATTTGTATGGAATCTTTTGAAGATCTTCTTGATGTATCCTTGTGATAGTCTCAATATCATCTTTTCTCTATTTTCGAATATTTTTAGACCCAATATATAAGAGTCATACTTGAGTTTTTTTCATCTCAAAGGTATGCGACAACCAGATCTTAACATTGGTCGTCATCCCAACATCATTATAATGAGTAGGATCATTTACATAAATCACGATGCATACAATGGCACTCCCATTAAGCTTCTTATATACTCGTGGTTCATTGGGATTCTGAATGAAATGATAATTCTTTATGGTTTCATCAGATTCTTTAACTACGAGAAGCTTGCTTAAGGCCATAGATGGACTTCTTCAGCTTGCACACGTTGCCTTCCTTTCCCATGAAGCCCTGGGGCTACTGACCAATAAGTTGATGGCCTAACAAGGTTTATATGTTGACGAGATTGTGCACATACACGGGAATATGAGATGCATGATCTCTCAAAGGAATCATATAAGTTCATCACTACTGAACCATAAGACAAGATTCTCTCATGAGATATGTGTTATTTCATGCATAGGCATGCCTATTTTAATGATCTTGTGCGGTTAGCTTGAAGCTAGATCAAAAGTAGGAAAACTACTAGAGCAAGTTCAAGCTTAAAGAGACCAAGAAAAAGCTTAAATTGAGGAGCTCAAGCTTAAAGAAAGAGGAATGTCAAAGGAGTTCAAGGAAGGAAGTCAATCTCAAGCTTAAGAAAAGAACTTAAACTTAAGAAGACAAAGACTTTTCTTTTATTGAAACTTGCATAATGTATTTATCTTAGTCTCTAAAGAACCTCAAAAGTATCATGCATCTTGCATTTTTTGGACATTTAACATTGACTTTTAGACCAAATATAAAGTTGATCGATAATCTCATTTCACTGATCAATCACTTTTTGAATTATGATCGACCAACCCTTTTTACATGATCGATCATATCTTGTACTTGATCGATTATATGGTATTTTAGGAATTTTCCTTACTATTTTTGTCTACAACATCTATGGAGAACCTATGCCTAGAAAAAGGACCCTAGACCTTGTTTGTTCAACATACAACTGAGAGCAACAATTCTCTTTCCTCTATTCTCTGAGAGAAAGTTCTAAGAGTTATTTTTTAATTTGCGATTCACGCCTATAGCTCTGAAGCTTTGCGATTATGAGCATGCTCCTCACTTTTTAATATCATTCTAGTTTTGCCTTGCATTCATTATTACATATTTACTTTGATATTGAGGTTGTTATGTTTGTTTACCTATAATACAATTGTAAGTTGTCTGCGTAAACAACTTGTTGTGATGCGGTTGGGCTGCAGTGTAAGCAACTCATGGTAGTAGAAAGACCTGCATGGTTCAGGTTGAAAGATCGAATTGGAAGACTTTGATCATGGTTTTTACCCAGTAGGGTTTCTGCATTAAGTACATGTGCATTTGTGGTTTGTTTGTTTATCTGCGTAACATTGTGGTTGTTTTCGATTATTGGATATCAATGATCTAGATCATACAGTCCAATCCACTCATATTTCCCATTGGTGTACGGAGGACCCAACAATTGGTATTAGAGATTCATTCGTTTGAAGGAAGTCCATCTCCAACACATACATTTCCAGCATCTTAGGATCACACATTAAATGGAACTGGTTGTCCCCCTACATCAATGGGACAATCTACTCAAGCTGGAAGACCAAGATGATGACCTTCCTTCAATCTTTGATTTCCCAGTATATAGTAAGACGAGGAAAGAGATCAGATTCATTGTAGAAAAGGAGACATGCTACTCTACTGTCGAACTATCTCAGATGATCCTCAAGTCTAACGCGACAAATTCTGTATCATGTGCCTTATCTGAGCTGAGTTTAATCAAGTCACCCATCTGAAATCTGCTTACGAGATATGTAAATGCTTGGAGACTACCTTCAAAGGTACACCCAAAGTAAAACAATCTAGCTTCAGAATGCTGACCTTGGATTATGAAATGTTTTAGATGCAAAAGGGGAGACTATCAAGGATATGAATGTTTGGTTCACCACAACTGTGAACGGGTTAAGAAACTTGGGGAGAATTTTCCTTATCGGAGAACTACCAATCAAGAGTATCACACGCCCATCGCTAGAATGGGAGCACTAAGTCACAACAATAGAAGAATCATTAGACTACAACAAGACTTCTCCGGAGGATCTCATAGGTAATCTTCTTTCTTATGAAACAAAGCTGGAGAATAGGAAGAAAGAAGAAGAAAAGTTGTAGAAGAATCTGGCCCTAGCATCAAGTAGTTAGGAGACAGATCTGATTGCGATGATGATATTGCATTCATGACCCAACAATTCAAATCATTTCTCAAGAAGAAGGGAGGGAGAACGAGAAATCAAATGCTTACAATGTGACTAGGTGGGACATGTGAAGAAGGATTGCCCTTAGTTTTAGATATGAGAAGTAGTACGAGAAGAAGTCCAAGAGGAGAACACTGCAAGCAACTTGGAACGATTCAAGCAACAATGAAGAAGAAAGTGAAAGAGCATGCATGAGATTAATTATATTTTTTCAATCGAACTCATGATGCACAACCATTGAGAATGTATAAAGATTGGAAAAGTCCATCGTTAAGAACGTTAGGCGATTTCTAATCTTTTTTACTAAGTTGATCATGCATATCATGCATTATGATGAGCCCTCGACTCTTATTTTAATGACGAGCCTTTAAGAAAAGTTTTGTTAGTTCTTTATTTCTCTGTAAATTTTTGATGACATACACATAAGATGATATCGTAGTCGCTTGCATATTCTTTGTGATTGCAGGACTGCAAGTGTGAATTTCACCTTGACAAGTCTGTGAAGAGTCACCGACTCTGAGCGAAGCAGAATCTTAGCTTTATTTCTTGTCTTTGTTCAAAAGTTTTTGTATTGTTGTGGAAAGTTGTAATCTCAAGCAAAGCTTTAACTGATAATTTCCAAATCGAGACATCGAATATATAATAATTGATCAACGATCAAGAACCTGTTGATCATAGCTTTTTGACTTGTTCGATCATTTGTAAATGATCGATCATCCATTTTGTA
The DNA here is from genome assembly GCA_037367405.1 of Ottelia alismoides. NCBI lineage: Eukaryota > Viridiplantae > Streptophyta > Magnoliopsida > Alismatales > Hydrocharitaceae > Ottelia > Ottelia alismoides. The sequence goes on from JAZKJV010011574.1 coordinate 21,667, forward strand.
ATGATAGATCATATCAAGAAATCATCCCCGATTTCTTATCTATTTTATTTCCAATGTCCATATTCTCTTGGATCCCTATATAACGAACCCATACCCATTGTTGGAAGGCACACAACTCAATCATTCTCTCCTACTTTCTCTAGAAAAACAGGATGCTTTCTTTGAATGATTTCCTTGATATTCATTCTCTTGTTCATCGATTCATTTGATCTTTCGAGAAGAATATTTTCATTTGACAGCTGTGAAGCAAAACTATTCGATTCAACAGAGTTCGATCGCTCGCCTTCTCTTAAGTTTTCTGATTGGAGTCAAATCACTTCTATCAGATTTCTCAACATGGTGATATTTATTATTAGTATGCTATTGATTATTCACTGATGTTATCTGTGACGTAATTGTTGTGCTATATTTGTGGATCTTAGTGCAATTATATTATACTGATTTACCTCTTGTTATCATTGTACTTTATTGGAGAATTATTTCTTGATATATGTGAAGATAAAGTCTTTCTGGAAAATATTATTATTATATCCTTTTTGTTTCCAGTTGACATCTTTTTGTAGGACTTTAGGTGTCTGATCCTAAGTTGCAGTAAAGCTCTTGGATGTGAGTTATCCAATGAAGCATGAAGAAAGTTGAAGCTTGTTTGTTCTTCTACTTGGGTACAACATCTGATTTGTATTGTTGATCTTGGAGTTTGATCCAAGATTGTGAAGTGTCATCTTTGTAAACGGTTGAGATATCCACGTAAATATCTCAGACTTTAGTGAAGCAGTTGATTAGCTCGGCTAGTCGGGAAATCCCGAGTCAAGAAGACTCAGGTCTTGGTTTTTACCCAGGTAGACTTCCATGCTAAAATGCTGTGCAAAGTGTGTTGATTGGATTGCTTGGTCAATTGTCTCCGTGCTTGCTGATTATTCAGCAATTGTTTTAAAACTGCCTCGAATCACTATTCACACCCTCTGATGCTATCACGATCCTTGAACTCACATTTGGTATCAGAGCTTAGATTAATATCCCATAGTCACTCCTCGACGATACATAGTCATCTATTGCAAGTAAGGATTTTGAAAGCCAGTCCATCGTCCACACTTTAACGACATGAACTACAACAACAAGAAGGTACGAATGCAAATCTTCTTAGAATCTATTGATATTGATGTTTGGATATCATGGAGACTAAATACACAAGATCATATGCTGGGAGCATTATATTTGCCACAGATAAAAGAAAGCAATTTACAACTCTAAGCCAATGCACGCAATCTTATGTGCGATCACAGTTATGAGTTTGATCGAGTCCCAGCTTGTAAGACCACATATGAAATATGGAACAAGCTCAATGTCACTTATGAAGGAATGACAAAGTTGCAAGAATCATAAGTCAGTTTGCAATAACAAAGGTACACGTTGTTCAAGGTGGAAAGTGGAGAGCCGATCCACGACATGTACACAAGGTTCTCGTTGATAGTCAACAACCTCAAGAGTATCAAGGTTGATATCGGAGAAATAGAGTATGTGAAAAAGATCCTAAGATCTCTCGCACCTATTTGGCGTACAACAATTACTGTCATCAAAGAAGCAAACGACATCAATGCCCTCTCCGTTGACGAGCTCACAAGCAAACTCTTAGCTTATGAAGTTGAGAAGACCCAAACAACTAAAGTAGATGTCGAAGTCAAGAAGAAGAAATGTATTGCACTTCAGGCCGCAAAATCAACTTTGGAAGATAGCTTAGGTGAAGACCTGACTATGGTCACCAGGAAGTTGAAAAAGTTCATTAAGAGAAACGACATAGTAGGCAATCCAAAATAAAGTCAATCAGTAAAATCCACACATGCTTACTTTTCATGTTGTCCTATCCTTAGAGTAGTGCCCTCATGCCTCCAAATTATAGAAGTGTGTGAGGACACTCTTGAGTTCTCTTGAGGAGTGTGTCTCCTCCACAAACAATCTGACCCTTTGAAGAAAAGGAACGTACCCTCCCAAGTGTAGTTCTTGGACGTCTTAAGTCAATCAATGCCGCTCTTGTACCAATCTCAGGGGACTTCCTTGGAGACAAGATAGTTCACCATATTGGCATACCATGTGAGAGAGTCAACCGATAGGATTGATTCATCAGGGAAGAAGTTCAAAATAGGTGTGTCATCTGTGGTAGTTGAGAGATCAAGACAGAGAGGTTATCGGCTACTACCTTATTGACTCCAGGCTTGTCTTTGATCTCCAAATCGAAATCATGGAGTAACAAGATCCATCTAAGAAGACGTGCCTTCATGTTTTTCTTTTCCATCAAATACCACAATGTTGAGTAATTAATGTAAACAATCACCTAGGATCTTATGAGAGGAGATTTTAACTTATCTAAGGCAAAGACTACTACAAGCAGCTCTTTTTCCGTAGTTGTGTAATTACATAGAACATCATCCATGATTTTGCTCATGTAGTGAATTGCAAATAGGATACCGTCTCTCCTTTGTCCACAACTCCTACTGTATAATCTGATGCATCCATCATGATATCAAAGAAAAGATATATATCCAATGCTTGTAAGACAAGGGCATTCATGATCATTCTTTTGAGCAACTCAAAGGTTTCAAGACATTTCTGATTCACCCCGAACACAATTTGTTGTTCTTTTCCAAGATATCTACTATTGAGACTCTTGATCTTTGGCCGATCGCAAACTGATGATGATCGAGTACTTATTTTCCGAGTCTACAAGGAAGGAATATTTTAGTGTTAGAGGGAGTGATTTAAGTTCTAGAATTGCATTGTCATCTGCTGGTTATAAATCAATCATCTACGGTAATGTCTTAGTGATGAACTTATCTATCTAGTCAGTGTTGGCCACCATTCAATATTGCTTAAAAGTGGGATCGTAAAAGTAATCTTGATAATCCATAAATACTGCGTCCAAACTCATCATTTTCACCATCGGATTGACCTTAGGGAAACACGTCTTACAGACCCAAGTCATCCTATAAGTCATTTGAGATGTAAGGAAGTGATGCATATGAAGACATCTCTACGTCGAAAAACAACTCCAGAGAAGTATCATGAACTGCCTCATTCATGATTTCGGAGGGACCGATCTCTATCGACTATGAGCTATTTTCACGACCCACTGATCTCTATGTGATAGCAGTACTCATCGGATGCATGACACTATGTACTACTCTCGGAGTCTGATCTCTGCCATGTACTCAACTGCATCTCTACCCTCTACATTCTCAACGTGAGCACAAAAAATGTATCTTCCTAACATCATAATTAAACACCACCTTAGTGGTTCTTAAGAACGGTCTGCCTAATATGATTTGCGAATCATGTAGACATCTAGGGCACTCCATGTCTGGGATTGCAAAGTATACTCTGTATTGTTGGTCATCAATGGTTACAATGACATTCTCTTTAGCCTCTTTGCCGATCTATATGTAAACTGAAGTACGACTACAGATTGACTAAGGGTCCAAGCTCTAGTCTGTCGAACATGGCTGTAGGTTAGAGATTGATTGAGGAACCATTAACAAGGAGAGTGTGACCAAAGTCATATCAGTGATTTGACTTGTCATATATTGAGCACCTACGTCCCTCTTCTTTTTAGGAATCTCATTTCTGATAGTCCAGGATGTAACTATGAAACGTGGGTTTCTATTCTTCTTCATGGTCGTCCTTTTACATGTGCATCTTGCCTTACGGTATTTCTGAATGGCAACCATGATGTTCATAAAAGTCAAGGGAAGGCATGTCTACTTTCACATTCTCCTTGAAAATCCTTTCTATCGTTGATTCATTCACATTTTAAAAAATTTCCTTCCACCCAATAAAGCTTGGGGGAAGGGGATTATCAGTGGAGTCAAATCAAGTTCCAGTTCTAGAATATCTTCATACACAGAAAAATCATAAACTGATTATATACAAGACCGTAACTCCTACTGATGGAAGAAAAAGTCTTTGAAAGAAGATGTGTGTCTTTTGGTGCTAGTGAAGCAATGGCGACAAGGACATGGACAAACTCCTCCTGCTTGCTTGCACACTTGACTCACATCTGCTGGTGCTCTCATGACTCCTTTTTTGCATTATTTTGCTTTTTTTTTTTTCATTTTTTATATTTTGAGGGTCCAAGTTCTCTTCTTGATGACGGTGGTGAAGCTGGTGGTTTTGGCGATCCATCTCTTCTGCGGCGGGCTTGTTAGTGTCTTCCACCATTGCCCTTGCACGATTAAGCATGCACACTCTCCTCTCGCTCTTGATAAAGGCATGATGTGACAAATCTCATGATATAATTCGGTGTTCAAATGGAGAATCATCTTAAAAATATACCTGATCGTTTTAATGGTGGTGTTATTTCAGGTTATTTGATTAACCTACACTTGGGATGGCAATGTAGTCTTTGGAGCATTCTTCTCATCTTGTTGGCATGAGAGCCTATTGATGTCTATTCTCCGATCTTGCTGCTCGTCTCAGATCTGCTAGAGCTCTTGGAGGATAAGCTGGAGAGTAGAGGGTCTAGAAGTGGATGCCCTAGAAGTCTGTATCTGTTGAGGCTGCTATTAACAAGAGTACAAAGGAATGTATGGGCCCTACTAGCCATGCTCGTGGTACTAAAATGTTAGGACATGGTGGCCCTGCTTGTATTGTTGCTGGTGGTGTTGTTATTGCTGATGTGGAGCGAGTGGGTTTGGTACGCAGCTATAACTGCTCGAACAACATCTAGGACTGGTAAGACTATTGGTATGAATAACTCTAATGATATGGTCTTATCTCCTGCGTCTGCATGAGAATGAAATTCTCATGGAAGGTGAAGGAATAGCTAAATCCCAGGTGGTTCCTCCACCCTGGCTTACAAGCGACGGGGTCCTAGATGTACCGTAGCCTGTTCACCTCATAAACAAGTGGTTGGTCCACTGCCACTACCTCATAAGATGGTGCACTGATCTGGTTTGGCTAGAGGAAAGATCCTCAGTCCAACTGATCTACGACCCAAAACAGGGATGCTCGAGTACTTGGCGCACATGATACATAGGAGCATGCGGTACTGAGGGAACGATGACCTTAATGTTGGCCATATTTACCGCTAAATCATCCATCTAGTTTGACACTTTGTAAGGCTCTCTAATTTGGTGAATTTGTGTAGCTCACCAACTTTCCTCTGGATCCAAGGTTCAGAAAGTCGGTATGCGGTATTCGTTCGGTCAGGCGGTCTGGAGCGAGTAAGCGGGTAGGCGGAAGTATATGCGGAAGTATATGCGGATTATGCGGTTTCTATTATTTTAATTAAAAATAATTAAAAATATAATAATAATTTCAAACAGTAGATATTTATGTTTAAAAAATATAACATAGAAGAAATATGAAGTGAAGACTTTATTGTACAATGTGATATCAACCAAAGCATTTTCAAAGGTCATCCATTTCCAAGAGACAAAAATGTTAAGTTAACAGTGGAGAGAGTAAAAATGTTGTAAAATGATTGAAGAAAGAAAAAATGGTGGATATCCTTGTCCAAATTGGAAGGAAACCTTTTTTTGAAGTGTAACATTGTTAGTAAACACAACCATGAACCTTCATATTTTAGTAAATCATGTACTTGTCTACTCAAAGTCAAATATTAAAAAATTCAACTATTTAAATTAAATATATGTAATTTGTTCCGTGCAGTTAAAAATTCCATGCAAATCTGGCATCTATATTCATTTTATCCTAAAAAGATCTAAGATACACATGTAATTTATTCGATATTCATGCAGTTATGAGATAATGTAGAAGTTAGAGCTGTGGTTGGAGAATCTAAAAAATAGAGATTTGTTGATGCTAAATTTAAAAAATAGAGAGATTAGAGCTAAATAGATCAATCAACAAACCTTGGCATAGGAGAAAAAGATGGCGGAGGAGCAACCCATGTGGAAGTCGAGAAGATGGTGGAGAAGAAAATAGTTACCTCTATTACATATGCGGCCGCATATGCGGCCGCATATGCGGTTTACTCGGTCGAGTATACCCCCAGACCCGCATATTGATCGAGTATAGCATACTCGGTGCGGTAGGGGGGCCGCCTACGCATATGCGGTCGCATATGCGGCCGCCTGGGCCGCCTTTCTGAACACTGTCTGGATCTATTCGACCTTGGTCATCTTGTCAAAGATTATCCCCAGATTGGTGAGTAGGTCCCCACTCAGATCGGTTGAAATCACTTTAGCTATCTCCTTGTTCTGACATGATATATGTAGCTTCTAGCAGGCCCTGGTACTTAGGGGTGGCTATCGAGCCTAACGAGCCGAGTCAGGGCTGGGCTCGTGCTCGAGCTTGATCGAGCCCAGCCGAACTAGCTCGGGCTCGAGCTCGGTGCGCTCGAGCCGTTATCGAGCCAGTTCGGGCTCGATAAGTCTTGAGTCGAGCCCTTTATCGAGTCTGAGCCTCTTATCGAGCATGGTCTAGGCTCGAGCCTATTCAGGCTCGTTAAGGAAATAGGTGTTTTTTTTGGTGAAAAAATAGCCCGGGCTCGAATCCGAAACCTCCTTTTTAAAGATCGTCCACCTTACCAGTAGGTCACCATCCAAGTTGCATATAAAAGTTAAATTATAATATATATTGTAACATTCTGCTTGTTAATAAAAAATAAAAAATACTAAATATCTAACTATAACCTAGATTAACGTAGATAAAAGGTTGAAGATCCAAGTCTACAACATAGTCCACCCATCATTGTTGTTACATAAACAATATAAACACATAATCCACCATTAACAATGTTGCAAAACTAATAGAAATAAAAATAAAAATCATTGTAGTTTCACAAATAGAATATATATATATATATATTCCTTATCAAACCCATTATTGAGTTATCGAGTTGAGCAGAACTCGGCTCGGGCTCGGCTCGATAAGCTATCGAGCCCAAAAATCTGGCTCAGGCTCGGCTCAATAGCTTAATGAGCCAAGCTCACGAGCCCTTATCGAGCCGAGCCCGAGCCTGGCTCATCGAGCCGTGACTCAATAGCCAGCCCTACTGGTGGTAGTCTGTGATCGGGTGGTCTCAACCATCTCCTCGAACACTGTCCATATGACATTAGCATCCTTGTTTATGTAACTGCCTCCACAAGAAGTACTAACAAGCCCTTGCATCTCAAGGGACAATCCTCCGAAGAAACTCTGAAAAGGGTCGCTACATGCATTTCTTCAGTAGGTCCTTGAACCTTATCAAGCTTCATGAAAGGATTCATAATTGAGCTGGGTGTGAAATACCATATTTTCAATATAATTTCTAAAGCATTTCTGATATCTAAAAAATAAAATGATTACTTGATTAAATAGAGCTCGTCGATACTTTTCCAACGAGCTCAAGAATGTTGAATTTCAAGCTTTCTAGCTCAAGATATCAATGTTTTAAGTTGATGGGTTAGGATCGATATGCGGATCCGAATCGGATCCAACCCGGATCCGAATTTCAACTCTTTCCCTATAAATATAAGAGGGATGGGCTGCCCTCTAAAACGCTAGTTGACCACTCTCTCTCCCTTCATCGGAAGGCCACCCATTTGGTCGGAAAACACGTCGGAGAGCCACCGTTGTCGAGAAAGGTGTGTGGATTGACGATCCGAGACCGCCATCGTGTAGGGGAGCTCAAGGTCAACGTCGTGCACATTCTCGCTTTGATCGGATGACAATAATACCATTTCCAGGGAGGAGATCTCGAGGGAACATCCTCGAAGGTAACGACTTTCCCTTCCCTCCTTGTTTCTACATGATTATTGATCCCACGCTTTAAACTCCATCAGAATTTTAAGCATTTCTGTTATATGATTGATAGACGGTCCATATCGTATCTCATGAAACATGTACCTTTCACACCGTATTCCGATCCTTTATGCACATAATAAATCAATCATTATTTTGAAATGCGATTCTAGTATCAATATATCGGATTTTGTCCCGGTTAGTTATTGCTAAAAATCTAAAACTAGGATATTATGGTTGCTTCTGTTTTCTTTACATTAGTGTGGTCTACGAGGTTATGAATTTTAACAAGGACGAGTGAAATTGTATAATGAGATAATACCTATGAGGTAAATTATATGTAAGACCGTTTACACAAGTTGGTATTAGGTATGATATAGCACGCTTGGAGAAAGTATATATAAGATTCCATGCACATAGGTTGGTTGCAGTCTTACGGATGAGATTATACGCATGATGACACTGGATGAGATATCTTATATTTATTTGGAATCATTTGAGACATTACGTATAAAATTGGCATGAAGCCTTAAATGGTGCAACTCTCCTCACATGCATGGTTGGAAGAATTTCAATCACTAAAGCCTTGGTCGGGTCCATCAATATTCAAGTGCTGTCGTTTATTTATTTTTACGTTGATTTAAAATTGAAAAATGGAGCATTTGATTAGTTGAGATTATCTACAATATGTTCTAACTAGTTGGCTCTAGAACGAATAAGACAATATAGACTTTATCACGTCAAAAGCAATGCTCATACTTTGACTATTAACTATAAGTAGACATTGCATATTTGTTCTAATGCATAATGGTTTAATAAATTAGGGACAGGTCGTGGATATATTGCACACGGCTCTCTTCGCCCTCGGGAAAGTTTACAAAATTATTTTTTTTTCTCTCGCATAACAAATACATATTTTCATGGACAACCTTTTCTTGGATCAAAAGGATTTAAAATACATTTTTTAAAATGAATGCCATGCAAATTTATTTTACGTTTTAAGGATTTACTCAGACCATGTTGGTGCAATGGTAAATGCGGGTAAAGATAAAAATTTATATGCTGAGACATGTTACATATGTGACGATCATCATTAAATGTATCATATAAACAACCACGTATATATTTGTAATGAGAGTGAGGGCATCAACGAGGTCGTCAAAAGAATCAACTTCCAACAGATTGTTAGACATAGTGTAATGGTTGTTACTTTGATTCTACCATTCAATACAATGATGGGGTAGGCGGAGTTAGGCACCACAAGGGATTAGGCATGCACTCTTGGGCATTGGGTAGATACATTGAAAGTCGCGACTCCAACAGACGAGTTGGGTGAGGTCTTGCACCTAGCAACCTGATTGCATTCAGAGTCGCTCGATGAAGTAGGCAGGTGACACAATTGACATTATTGACTTTACACTTATATACGATATTAGAAGTCGGATAGAATCAGGTATGGTCGGATCAAATTTTACTTCGAGTATCAGAATCGTGAGAGGTGTTTCATGATTTGGTTGCAGATTTAGGTTATGATCTTTTCCCAGTTGATTTGAAGGTTTATTCAAGATGACTACCAAGTTCTCATGTAGTGGTGGCCTGCGAATTACATACTTGCACATGCTTATTTAATACGAGAAATGATCCATGATTGGGTACCAACATTTGCTTTTTATAATGTTGTGGAGTCTAACCAGTGGAAGAAAATCTTAAAATTGGTGTGGTAGTGTTCACAAGTGAATACTAAACTAATAGATAAAATCATAGAACATGTGATCCAATGTAAATGAGCATAACTTGGTGTAATTCAGGTGTTACAACATATGCACAGAGTTTGAGTACACATACCTTGCTTACCCTTACATTAGTGATATAGTATTTATCTCGTTATTGAACAATTGCTCATAACGTTACCCTCATGTGAACCCAACATGTGTAGTTGAGAAGCGCCACAACAATTTTTTAGGAGAACGACCTTTTAGTCGTCATACTTGTACCAAACATGGTGCCTAATACTGAGAGTAATTTATTTACTTCTGCATTATGTTCTATTTTCTTTTAGAGACAATGTAACAAGATATTCTATGACCAATTGGAAATACATTCTATACTCATATTGTGTATCTCAAATTTGTGGGCATGGACTTGATGGTTATTATCAATGAGTATATATGTCGCAGCTGCATTTCACATTATTTCTCCCGATATTATATGTTTATAGTGTTAATCTAACGTGCATGAATCGGTTTGTTGAGTATCAGAGATCGTGAGTGTATTTGGACTGTAGGTCTGACGCTCCCATCTCGTCAGTTTAAGTAATCGGAAGGGCATGGCATCACATTAAGTAAAGCTCGTGATCTGTGACCCCATCTGATTTATCCTACCAATGGTTAAAACTCCTTCAAGAAGATATCTATCAAGATATCCCACGTAGTGACTTCTCCTCCCATATTCTTCAACCAATATGTGATCTTATCTTCTAAGGCATGGGGAAAGGCTCGCCGCCTGATATAACCTTGACTAATCATAGGGCGGTTCAAGTTCTCACAGATCAGTTTGACATCTTATGGAAAAGACAATGACTTCTTTAAAACATTGTTGTAGGTGTTGGGGATAATAGGAGTGTCCCTAAATCCCTTATGCAGCAAAGATGGCACACAACAATATGTGTTCCCCACTTGGGAACCTAATGACAACAATGACAAACAATCACAAGCAACCACAACATGCAATCACCAAAAGAGACAAGGATTTTTACGTGGAAACCCTTACTCGATGTGAGCAAGGGAAAAACCACGGGGTAAGACTGGCAATGATTCTACTACGGTCAAGGTGAGCCAAATTTTCTTTCGATTTTGTTGCCCAACAAAACCGAGATACAAGCCACAAGCACAATGATAGTTCTTCAACAAGTAGCTAACTATTCTTGGTATTTAAAATACCAAAAATGTGCACAAATCCAAGAAGATGGAGTGGCTTCCCTGTGGGCTCTCGGATGGAGACCCAAAATCGGCTTCGAGTCCTTGAGGTCGTTCCCAACGACCTCCTTGCTTCCAAACTCGAGCTTGCACAACCCATGGCTCCTCTCAAGCTTGCCAAGATGGTTGTTCCCTGTCGAACCTGCACAGCCCTAACTCTTGCACGTCGCCCACTTCTCAACCAACGAAGGAGGAGGGGAGCATGGCTGCACCCTCTCTCTTTCTCTTTCAGCCTCTTCTTCTAGCGGCTGGAAAAACAAGGGTTTCTCAAACCCTTTCTCTCATTCTGGAATCGGGCTGGAATGGAATGAATCATGGCTCACTGTCCGCTGCTCTCCTTGGAATGAGATGCAAAATCTGGGCAAATAACAAAGTGCCCTCTTGCAAAAAAGACAAATAGCTGCAACCCAAAGTTGGGGCTGGACTGCAACAAACACAACAACCTCCCCCTCTAGCCCCAACGGGGAGTTGTTGTATTGTGATGGAGATCAAGAAGAAGAAGACACCACTCAGCTCTCTACAGAGCTGAAGCTTGTCACGAGTGACTGCCTTGGTCAACATGTCTAAGGGGTTCTCATCAGTGTGAATCTTCTTCAACATGAGCTACTTCTGGTCTATTGCATCCCTCAACAAATGGTATCTCACATCAATGTATTTTGTGCGAGCATGGTGCATGGTACTCTTGCTCCAGTCTATAGTGCTCTGGCTATCTCAAAACATGACTGGCTCACTGTCACCCAATCCAAACTCACCAAGAAAGCATTGTTAACAACAACACTTCTTTCCCAGCCTCTGCTACTGCAATTCTGCCTCGGTAGTCGAGAGAGCAAAACATTTCTGTAGCTTGGATTGCCATGATATGACTCCCCCTGCAAATGTAAAAATGTACCATGAGGTAGACTTTCTCTGGTCCATGTCTCCTGCCATATCTACTTCAGTGTAGTGATGAAGCCTCATCCATCACTCTTTATTCTTTTATTTTATCTAATTATCTTGACAAAGCATCATGTAAATAGTTGTAAATATAATAATTTAGTAATAAGCATGCGTGTGTTAATATTCCATAATTAGCATGTATTTGTGCAAAAATAAAAGAATAAAGAATAAAAGAAAAAGAAGGAAATATTTAGAATAAATATTGATTGACCTAAACCCAAGAGAGGGCCAAGTATTGGCCTGATCACCAAATAAAATAAGTAGAGAGAGATAGGGCCACTCTACCTTGTACATATATACCCTCTATGTATATATTTTATTTTATTTTTACAAAAATCAAAATAAACAGGTATTTTGATCTCCTTGTATATATTTCTCAAAATAAAACAAAATTTAGAAAAATAAAATAATAGTAAAATGAGAATAAAACTCTCTCTCTCACTTGTATATAATACATGTATATATGTATCTTTCCCTATTTAATTTATACTTGTAAATAAATAATAAAAATAAAATAAAAATAATTTTATACTCCAAAAATTATGTTGTAAATAAATAAAACATAAAATTGGGGTATTTGTGTAAAAATAACAAATTAAAAATAATTGTACAAAATACATAGGTATTTTTTACATGTATATAATACGAGGAAAGGGAAGCTACATCATGATGTAGCTAACCTTGGCTACATCAGGGGCAATTTCGTCCTCTTTTTTTTATTTTTTTTTAAATTTCCACGATGGATTTTCATAACTATATCCCTCTAATATGGTCGTTCAAATTTCGTCAGAAACAGAGACTCCTACGACCTCCATCCAGAACAGGTAAAATACAACAAATCTGTGTCCGTTAAAAAATGACTGTCTGGATGGAGGCCGTAGGAGTCTCTGTTACTGACGAAATTTGAATGACATATTATAGGGATATAGTTATGAAAATCTATCGTGAAAATTTTGAAAAAAATAAAAAAAAGAGGATGAAATTGCCCCTGATGTAGCTAAGGTTAGCTACATCATGTTGTAGCTTCCCTTTCCTCATATAATACAATATATTGTATATAGAATAATTTATTTTTCATAAAAAAAATAAAAATCATAGAAAAAATAGTTTGAAAATAACAAACATTTTTCATTTTAATACTTTTTAATTTAAAATCATTTTCTATTTTTTATTGAATTTGTAAATTATTTTGTAAATACTATTTTCTGATTGGTCGATTGAAATGTTGACCGAGGGTCAATGATGCCTCCTACCCGGGTCCAACCGGATCCTTGTCACTGGAGCTCCTTCTCGACATTTCCCATCCTGACTCCGATCTCCTCTCGCCTCGGGATTCAGACCCGAGAATCCTCGTACTTCCATCATCCTCGCAGGTCCTTCACCCGGTCCGATTCCTTCTCGGCCCTCGTGCTTATCTCTGATCTTTCCATACCCCCGTCGACTCTATAAAATCTTCTCTCCACCTCCACAGTGCCCTAGCTCGTGCCGCAACCCTTTCTGATACCCTAGACACCTTCGCCGTAGTGACATCCGCCGGAGGCCACTCTTGGTGCTCTGAGAGGTTAAGTGTAGCCATCGCTCACCTGTCGTGGCCAGAGAACCACTGCGAGGAGCCTCCTTCGCCAGCCGCAGCGTGGTCGAGGCCACAACCCTGCCGTCCAACTCCCTTGGAGATCAGGATCATCTTAGGACCTTCATGTATCCATCGTTTCATTCCTAGCTCCTTTATTTGCCCAATCTTTCATTTGCCCGCCACCGTCGCTCCGCTAGCTCCGACTAACCGATCGGAGCCCTGTTACCATCACCTATCCGTTTAGATCGACGCATGCGCTCGCCCTCCATCTCCTCCCGCATCCTGATCACCCTAAGCATCGATCCTTGCGACAAGATAGGAGATTGGTCTCCCCTATCATCTTCGTCGGAGACCCACCCCCCATCCACCGTCGCTTCTTGGTTTGTTAGACCTAATAACCTCGACCGGAGTATCGCTCCGAGTTATAGCTTTCTCGTGCAGGCCTTGATGCGTGCAAAGACCGTCCAGATCGCCCTTTACCACCTTCGTCGGAGTGCTTCCAGGTCCCAGTCGCCACATTCATCAGACCATCAGCTAACTCCATCAGAGCCAGCCATCCGACGCGGAAGGGGCCCATGGCCCGTTGGTGCCTTCAGATCCTTCATCGGAGCCGGATCATCTCTGGTGCTCCGGTGAAGGTCGCCCAGACGTAGTTCTTCCAGAGGCCCGCTCCGCCGTCCAATCGAGTACACCTTCCAGACTTCATCGCAACCATCCATCACCTGGAGGTGTCAGACCGTTAGATATCAGATCTAACGGTCCCGTACCAGCCACGTCCCCGACATCTGATAAGCATCAGATCTGACACCTGACGTGTCCAGAGCTGCCTGTTTACGCCCAATCAGCGGAGGACACCTGTCATACCACGCGCAGCTCATGTGCCTCCATGGGTATATTGCCCATTCTATCCTGCATTTATTTTAGTTTTTATTTTAGTCTGTAAAATAAAATATACAGTTGGACCATTTTGCACTTAAGTACCTGTAGTTTTTCATATTTGCACTTTAGTCCTGCCTGTGTGAACCCATGTACATCGTCATGTGTCTTTTTGGGTTATTTGCACTATGTACCCCGAACTTCTTTACTGTTATTGATTGCATATTTACTTTTCATATTTGCAAATATGCCCCTGTGAATGTTGTTTTACGACACATGCAGATTTTGATGGAAAAATTGCAGACTTAACCCTAGGCTTTCCTCGCGTGTTATTGTTTGGTCCCAAGACTTATTTTATTTGCATTTTAGTTGCTGCGAGCTGTGAGTTTTATTTTTAATTAAATAAATAACATTTTTACTCCAAAAATGCTGAAATTTTGATACATAGCCCCTGCTACTGTGTAGGAATTTTGGTGATTTTTGGGTGGTGTTTTGATTTTATTTATCATTTTTTAAAATTCAAAAACTTTAAAAAGTGTTCCTATCTGTTTTAGAAAATCAACTAAAAATATTCAAATCTAAAAAACCCTGATTACTTCTTTTGTGTTGTTTGAATTTATGTGCAATTTTTATTTTATTCCCATTAAAAAAACCTATAAAAATTGAAAAATAGTAAAATTTTATAAAAATCATTAAAAATTCATAAAAATTCGAAAAATTGTGTTTTCTTCTTCTGTAGATAGATTTTAGTTTGTAGTTTCACATACAATTGCTGCTAGGATTTTATAGATATTTTAAATAATTTTAATCTGCCTTTAGATCTCAGTTGTACATTTTTTTACAGTTTTTGACTTTGTTTTATTTTTAGAAAATTAATTAAAAATAAGAAACCCCATAAAATTCACAAAACACTTGAATATTTTTAAGAAACACAAAAACATTTTTGTTTTCAATTTTTGAGTATTTTTGTACCTTGAAATAATTTTTTTTAGTTTCACTTTTTGGTTTTCCTTAATTCTTTTTCTTATTAAAAATCACAAAAAATCGAAAAATTAAAAACCGCCAATTTTCTTTCTTTTCTTGGTTTCTTGACTACTTCGAAGACATGGCCTCCCGTGCTCCTTGTGATAGACCATGGTAGCTATACCAGGTAAAATAAATTAGCAATATCGCTTGCCTTGTTTGATTATTTTATATCTTTATTGGTGGTCTGTTTTTCTTGATTGAGCCCGATCTGAGTGGTTAAGGTCACAACGACCTTTGATATCACTTAACCTTAGTCGCTCGGCTTGCTCAATCAGATTGGCGTCGTTGCCGGGGAGCTGATGAATCTACGCTTCATCATCTTTATTCTATCATGTTGGCCTTAAAAACCCTAGTAAATGTGTATAAATAGGCTTAATTTAGGCATTTTAGCATTCATGCATCATTGTGTAAATATTGTATAAAATGCGGTTTTTAAAGCCAAAATTATAGAATAAAGAAAAGAAAAGAAAAATAATAAAATATTGTAAATATTTTATAACCCGAAACCCCGAGACCTAGGCATCTCGAAGAATAGGTCGACAAGGAATAATGTAGGGGGAGATAAGGACCAAAATACAATAAAATCCCTTTCACTTAATTCATTCTTTATTCATTTTGGGACCTATTTTTGGTTCCACTTTTTATACCTTAAATAAAGAAACTTTGTACATGAAAGTTGTAGATAACTAAATAAAGAAAAATACAAAATTGATTTCACTGAAAAATAATGTACAGATAAAAAGTTATTGTCTGAATAAAATTCCAAAATCCCAACTTCCCATAACTGTATATCCCAAATAAAAACTAGAAATGCACCAAACTCACCTTTAATTGTATATAATATAAAATAAGCTATTTAATGGCGGTGGTTTCGCAGTTGGCGGAGCTACAGTTTGAAAGTTGAGTTTTGGACCCCTATTGTATACTTGTACAGACTAAAATATTCAATTTATTTATTATTCTTCATTTCTATAATTTTATATTTTATAATTTTGTAAATATTATTTATAATAAATATGACTATCAAAATCAGAATAAAAATACAAAGGAAATATAAAATAAAATACATGTATATAATATACATAGGTATAATACCTATATACATACCTACATTATTGACACTTTTATTTTATTAAGTGTATAAAATACATCACAAAAATAAAATAAAAATATATTTAAGTAAATAAAAATATTTTATAAATGTATAAATTAATAAACAAAAATATTTAAATTAAATACAAAAATAAAATTTAAATATCAAAATACATAGGTTTGTATACCTACATAGACCTAAAATAGTAACTTGTAGTTTTATACCTCATAAAAATAATAAAAAATCATATTAAAATACCTCATAAAATAACAAATATTTTTTATTTAAATAATTAAAAATTAATTAATTCAATTGCTATTTTTAATTGATTTTACAAGTCTTTTTTCCAAGGAATTTTCTAGTTGGTCCACGTGGACCAACAGAAGGCTCCGTTGGTTGACCTCGGTCAACTCTCTGACCGAGGTCTGGACCTTGTCAGACTTGAGATTTTGTCTGCTTTGGCGGATTTTTCTAGGACACGTCATGCCCCCTTTCATGAAACTCCCTTCACGACTTTTGATCCTTGTCTATTGCTCTTACACGGCCAAGGTTTATTTCGATGTTCAGATCACTGCATCGCTCGATACGCCTTGTTTTTTGGAGCGCGTCCACCACCCTTTCAAATAACGCCCGTCACCTCCTTGACCTCTTGGAAACTCATTTTGATCGTTTCTCCTCCCCTTGCTTGCGCTCCGGACTGGTGGCGGTGACAGCACCACCTCCAGCCAATCTGGGAGAAGCTTGACGCGTCTCGTGGGCGTTTCCACCATCTCCAGCCAAGTTTGGCCGTGAGGTTTATTTCCCAGTTATCTCAACTGGTTGAAGTGTTTTTCTTTATCTTTTCTATGTTGTAGATTAGTTGTAGTTCCAGGTTTAACTCCATCTTTTCATTTGCCTGTTTTGTGATTGATTCATCACCCATCACACCCTCGCCGGAGCAAGCTCCAGCGAGCTTCATCTCCGCCGCCCATTCCCTCGCATTCATGCCCTAAGGCCCTATGACTTTTTACTGTCGTATTTATGCTTTCCTTGCAGGTCCAGGGTCGAGAGAACCCCATCTGAGTTCATTTTTATGGGAGCCCAAGGTACCTGGAGCGGCCCCCGTTCTCCCTCGTCGCAGTGTCCTGCAGCGATTCTCACGCCATTTTGAGGCCGCCAAACGCCAGAAGGTTGCCCCAGGAAGCTCCCAGGCCCTTTTTGAAGCTCCAACGGCTGACAGAGGTGGGCATTCTTCGTGGGGGAAGCTCTCTCCAGCGAGGGCTCCTCCCTGTTCTTCCAGCCTTGCCCGCCGCCGTCCGATTGACCAGAAGCTCCAGATTTAGCAGCTACCGTCGGATCTAGCACGCCCAGGACCGTTCGATCGCCATCAGCCTTCTGATCTGGGCCGCACAGGACGAAGGGGTATCGGGCTCCGTGGCGCTGACACGTGGATTAGTGGAAGCCGGAGCGTCGTTCGATTGCGAAGGGGTACTAGCCGTCAGATTTGCGCCACCTGTCAAGTTTTATCTTTCGGCCGCTGGATTCCTTGGCAAGGGTATTTTGCATTTGTCGCCCTGCCCTTTTTTGGATTTAATAATTACTATATAGACATTCATCGGTGGTTGAAAACTTTTGTAAAATTTGCGAACTGAACCCCGTATTTTTGTGTTATTACTTTTAGTCCCTCTCAGTCACGTGCCTTGCGCACGTGACTTTGGAAATTTTGCGAAAATAGCCTTGGAGTTTCGACTGTTTACATTTGGTACCGTAAAGTTTTTATTCAGTTATAAATTTTGTGGGATTATTGCAAAGAGGCCCCTATATTTTTGGTAATTATGTTGGTGCCCCTACCAAGTGCGCGTGCGACGCATGTGGGTCTGGTGTTTTTGCAAGGGCACCCTTACGAGTCTAAGAATTTATATTTGGTCCATTAAGTTATTATTTCAGTATTATATTTTGTGGAAATTTTGCATTATGGCCCCTGAGCTTTTCACATATTACCAAAACACCCCTGCCAGTTTGACTTTTCTTTTTGTTATTTCTATTTCCCAAAAAATCATCATAGGTCTCTGTTGCATAGTAGTTTAACATAATATTTTTATTTTTCATTTTTATTGCATTTTAATATTTATAAAAATGTAAAAACACACATTTTCAGCACTGTTTACATTATAAAATCCATAAAAATTATAAAAACACTTAGAAAATTCCCCAAAAAATATATTTTTTGTCTTTTAGTATCTTTTAGCTTCAGACCAAAAATCATTAAAAATTTCAAAACAAAAACCTTAAAAATTAGAAAACCCCTAAAAACTTCATAAAAAACTAAAAAATCCTAGAAAAATCCTAAAAATGCAAACTCAGGTTCTGTAGTTTCCTTATTTTATTCTCTTGTATTTAAAATTAATTTGAGGATTTTTAAACTCTGATTTCTATTTTTAATCCTCATTTTAATTTCGGCCAGTAGCTTAATTCACAGTTTTCTTGTATTTTGACTTTTAAAAGTACCAAAAAAATTCACAAAAAATAAAAAATCACATAAACATCATAAAATCATAAAAAGCCCAAAAACATTTTATTTCCTAATTTTTGACTATTTTTACCTATCTTTATAAATACCTTATCCCCTCTTTTCTTATATTGTATATATACTTAATTATTGAAAAAGAAAATATAAAAAAATATAAAATATAAAAAGAAAATATAAAATCAGTAAATTAAAAACCAAAATATAAAAATACAAAATTAAAAAATTAAATAAAAAAATTAAAAATGAAAAAACCACAAAACACTTGCATACTTGTAGACACTTGATCGCATATCACACTTTGCACTAGCTTGATCTATCCTGCTTGCTCCCTGTGTTCGACACTCTACATACTTGCACTATACACATTTCTTGTAGAGTTAAAAATAAATTGGACTCCACATTTGTTTCTCATTGCTTGATATTATTCGTGGGTTAATTGTTGACTTAGCCGGGATTTACCAAGGGTCGCCGCAACGACTGTCTCCGCCTTGTGTGAGGCATTTAGACCCTCGTATCTCGTGGTTAATTAAATGGCGCCGTTGTCGGGGAGCAACAATGCTTAGTACGAGTTTTTATTTATGTTCGTGATTGTTTGTCTATTTCGCAGTTTTTATTTTCGCTCTTTTTATTTTCCTTATTTGTGATATATCTGTTGAGCTGTCTAACCCCTCTCTTTGTTGATTTCGTGCGAGGTACCGCGGATCGAGGGAGGCGTTCTACCCTAGACGCCTGCGCACCCACGTGAAGCCGGTTTTTGCTAGCTTAGCACCAAGGAGACGAGGGGAGATTTTGAAGACCGAGCTCGACCTTAGTTGTTGCATTTATTTCTTGTATTTATTTGTGTAATTTTTGTGTGTGTGAGAGAGAGACCACTATATTATTGTAATAATACAGGTACACTGGACACTTGGACAGTCGAGCCTAATTTCCAGGTGTTTGTACACCTGGGGGCTCACCGTGGCTTTTTGTCGGGTTTTCTTCGCATTTTTTATTTGTTTTCCGGTTTTATTTTATTGAGCCCTTAGTTGTAGGACTACTTGTCGATAGTATTAGGGTCAAACACCTTAATATCTTGCATGTACCTATAGTGCGCTTTGGACTTAGTTTAAACTTTAAACAGTCGCCTCATCATCTTCAAGCCTTCGTGCCGCGAGCCCACCCTGCCAAGCGCTACTCCTAAACTCGATGCGTCGAGAGGAAGAGGGGTGAGTCTAGACTGGACTCCTGGATTGAAGATCGGTGACCGACTTGAGATGCTTCACGCTAATAGCAGCTTCTCATCCTAGGGCGATTTCATCGGTTGCATATGCATATAGATAGGTTTCAATTCTGCTGAGCATCCCTGCATGTAGAGTGTTGGAGGCAAGGTGAGCATTTACGCTTTAGCATTCATCATCGTTTTGCCGTTTGCATTGCTTTTTCGCTCCTCTACCTCTGATTTTGATCACTTAGGTGCTATGTAAAATTGACTCCTCGATAGGCCCATGCATTTCTCACTAAAAAATCCAAAAAAAGTGATAACAAATGAAATTGGGAATTCTAATATTACTTGACCCTAAAAAAGATCAAAAATAAAAAAAAATCTCTTGGGGGGAGTAATCCCCTCATTGTCTTCGTTTTACATTGCTCGCGCACACACTAAGGTTAGTGCCCAAATCCCATCCAGCTCCTAAGTGTGTGTGCAAATTTTGGACTTCTCACCTAACTCTAAAACAGACAAGATAAAAAGACCGAATTTTCGGTCTCCACCGAGTTAAGTAGGAGAATTGAGGGTTTGTTTTGTGTGAGTTTGTTTGTGTCTGCTTGTGTGTATACTAGATCATCCCTGCGCACTTGCGCCTTTCTCTCCACTCTTTTGACTTGACCGTCGTGCTCTCTCGATCATTTTCTTTTGTTTTTGAGATGGACCCCTGGAGCGTTTTCTATCCGGACTTTGCGGATCCCTCGTTCACTCCAGTCGGCCCACCTCCCTTTTATCAAGAGGACCCTCCTCCTATTTTTTCTAACTTTTGTACATATCCGCCTCAGCCGTAGTATCAAATCTCGGATTTCTACCCACACCCACCTCCACCTCCGCATTTTCCACCTTCACATTCACCCGAGACTGAGCTGTTGGAGTCACCTTTCATGAAGTCCACCCTTGAGCACTTGACCCAGATGATGGATCATATGAGACAAGGGATTGGCAACCTCACTAGTACCAATAAGAGCGACCATGATTCCATAATTTGATAATATGGGTTCACTTGAGGATTTCCATGAGAGCTTACAATCGTCAAAAATAAAAAAAATGAGAAAAATTTAAAAATCCAAAAAGAGTTCGGGAGACCCTTGGTCGAGTTAGACTGTGAAAAGAGGTACCATCTTCCAGACCACTTGACCACACATACATTCACACTCTGTCCCACCTTTGATCCCGAGGATGCCGCTTTACGGACTGCTCTTGGCATTCCTCGTGTAGATGATGATTCCGACTTCCTCCCTTGTATGGAGGAGGTCCAAAAATTAAAAAAATTGTTGACTGAACAAAGAAGAGGCGAGATCGCAACGCGATAACTATAATAACATGACAATAGGTGAAGCAGTGGGCTTTTCTTCATATATATCAGATCTTTCAAGCCCTCGAAAATCAGGATGCCTATCTAGAGGAAGTGTTGGCCACTATTCATGATATCATCCAAGCCCCACTTCAGCAGGCCATGACCCAATTATCTGCTCCTCTTCCCAAGAAGAGAAATCGGAGGAACAGATCTGAGTATCATATCTTGACCATGGCCACTGCCCACACCATCACACACCGTCCCATTCCTCGGAAGAGGAACACTGCCACACCTTTCATTAGTTGCACACATCTGACTTTACATGCGATCACACTCTCCTAGACGGCGGTGCTTCGATTATCATCATACCCTTCTCGTTGGTACAATCTTTTCACTTAGGGACTCTCAAGAAGACCAGGATGATCATTCAGTTTGCTGATGGATCAATAAAGAGGCCGAAGGGTATCCTTGAAAATGCCGTCATTTCGATTCAGGGCATGAGCTACCATGTTGATTTTGTCATATTGCCCATGGAGACCTCCACTAGGGAGCACTCTCCAATCATCCTGGGACGACCATTCCTCGCTTCTGTGAGGGTCATTATTGATTATGGATTAGGAGAGATTCGCTTCCGTCCAGCTGATGAGAGCGAAGTGTTGACCACCGCACCGACAGTTGACCAGAGACCTGCACCTGATGTGACTACACCTGTTCTGGCTGACACTGAGGCCTATGACCTTTATGAGGATATCAGAGTGACTTTCTTTATGACCGATGATGAGATCCGAGAATTCCTCTCCAAGGAGGAAGGCTCGGAAAGCATAGACCTTGGAGTTTTTGCTTCTTGTGATTGGCGATGTGTTGATGACATCTGCGGAATTTACACGTTTGACACCATTGAGCGGAGGGCAGATTTAGAGACCAGACAGGATGGACATGACTTGACTTCTTTCACCGATGAGTCTGTGCCTGTTCACTCAAATTCAGATAAGACAAAGGCCGAATTTGATTTGATAGATTTTATTCAAGAATTCGGGCCTTTTGATGAGAAAGATGATCCGGTTGAGATTATAGAGAACAAACAGAGTTCGACTACTTCCACTGATGAGATCGTTCCTTTTGGTTTTGACCTGGACGACACCTCGCAGGACAACACTGAGTACACTACTTCTGATGGTGATGAGTTTGTCCCATTTCACTTCGATATCAGCGAGACTCCCAAGTCCAGACCTGATCACACTTCTTCCACTCCCACGTCTGTGCCTTCACACCCTAGGGACCCTGAGGACCTTCACTCTGTCGACCCTGATCGACTTCTGTCCACTGTGGACCCCGATGTCGACCTGCACCACACCAGATCTATTCCTCAGCGGTCCCGCAAGAAGGTTCGCTTTCAACCTTCTTGACCATTTGTATATCCATCTCTGTTGTATATTTACTTTTGTGTACCTCCGTCTCTCTTCCGTATTGCTCGTCCACCCATTCTCGTGTTTGCCTTGCTTAGGACGTACGTTGTCCTAAGTATAGGGGGGTGGACGGGCCGAGTGTTCATTCATCGTTTCATCTTATCACTCCTGTTGTTGCCTATACTTAGGGCTTCTTTTACCCTAAGTATAGGGGGAGTGATGTGTATATCCTTCTCTATCTTCTTCCATCGTCTGATCTCGTTTCCATTTTCATCTCTTTTCTTCTTTTCTTCTTTTCCTCTTCTATGTTCTTTATCTATCAAAAAGGTGTCGCCCCTTGTAGACAGTCTTCTACACTTAGGACTACTTTGCCCTAAGTATAGAGGGGTGTGCACCCCGAGTTTCTTCTATTCTTTGATCCTCTCCATTGTCTCCTCTTCTTGTCTATACTTAGGGATATCTTACCCTAAGTATAGGGGTAGACAATCTGAGTACGATCTACTCATTCCTACCCATGACCCTCCCTGCCTTGTGTATAGTCTGCTATACTTAGGATTATTTGATCCTAAGTATAGGGGGGATGGTCAACTTCTCATTCGTTCATTTCTCCATTCATTTATTCTTTATATTTTCCTATACTCAGTACGAGTTATGTCTTCTCTTTTCTCTCTGATCTATGAGGACATAGCTCAAGCTAAGTATAGGGGGGTCGTATATACTACGTATATACTTTAGTCATAACTCGTACTTTCGTATTTTCTTAATAATATGGCTAAAAATTCTTTAAAATTCATTAAGAACCTTAATTAAAAAGATGCTATTATTCCTCAAATTCTTTTTGTATTTACTGATTAATAAATCAAGTGAAAATGTTTTTTGCAAAATGTTTGAAAAATAGTTTGAAAATCTTTGTGAAAATCTTTTGAAAACTATTTGGAAAACGTTTTGTTACATGTTTTCAACCTTTGTAAAACATTTTGTTTGCAAAATTTCTTTTCTTTGTGTGAAATAAAATATTTGAAAAATGATTTGCAAATGGTTTGAAAAATGGTTGTAAAAATATTTGAGAAATCCATCTACACTATTTGAAAACCTTTGCAAAATGATTTTCAAATGCGTATACATGTTTGTAAAAGGTTTGTAAAAATTATTTTGGACTATAGTTTTCTAAATTGTTTGAAAAACTTGTGTCAAATAAGTTTGAGGAATATATACATCACACCAAAATCCATTATATACATACTTATAAAATTGAGCACTTACCCCTAAAATCTACTTCTTGTAAATATAAGAAGCATCCCCGTGTAATTATTTTTTACCTAGTTTTTATCCAAAATATTTTTGTTTTCAAAAATACCAAAAACATTTGCAAAATTAAAATACCAAAAACATTTGCAAAACTAAAATCCAAAAACATCTGAAAATATTTTTGAAAAATACAAAAAAATGCATATGCATCATCTTTTCAAAAATCCATAAAAAGTTCAAAATCTTTGAAAATTGCATCACAAAAATATTTTCTGCATTCTGCATAGCATTTGCATAGCATTAGCATTTTTCGGATTGAGTTTGATAGTTGAACAAGTCTAAGTAAAATCTGGAGATCGGAGCTTGATTGGACCTTAAAATCTACCTAATAACAGGAACCTTATAGGAACTGGGTTTGAGGTACTTCAGGTCTAGTTGACTTAATTCTTTGAGGATCACGAGACTTGGTTTAATGGATTCTTGACTGCCTAAGTAGAGTATTTCGGAGCACACGCACAACTCTTGTTGATAATGACCTAACTTAGACACCTGCACCTTTCACATGGCTCAACTCAGTTGGAGTGGTGAGGGGGTTGGATTTGCCGGTATGAGACGCACACAAGTGGAAACACTTGTCCTCCTCTAGGGAGGGAAGTGCACCCCAACCCGTCCAGTGATGAGGAATTCTAAAGTCAGGAGAGTGTGGGTTGCAATAAAGCTTCAAAAGAGGGATAGTCTACTGGCTCAAGAGGAAAAACTCCTTATGTAAATGCTGCTGTGAATAGTATTTCAAAAAAAAAGACAGGCTTGTACAAAAATAAAATGCCTGCAAAGTACGTAAATATGTTGTAGAGTCAATAAGCAAGCTTGAGCACCAAAGTCATATTATGTGAGCATGTAGTTGGATGATTTGACTACACTGGTCTTGCATCCTAGGATAGGTAGCTACACTGGCTACCGTCCATTCTTCTCTTCACCCCCTCCTCTTGAGCTGGTTGCCACTTGAACTTAGAAGGGAATACCCCACTCCTCGAGGAAGGAGTTATTGGATTGGGGAATCATTGGGTTGTCATGCTGGAGAAGTCAGTCTCTTTGCCACTCTAGTTGGGGAGAGCCACCATCACTTATACTGTACGAGTCAGATTCATAGTCATAAGGGTTTGCGTATGAGTTGAGATATTTCTGACCTGGCTATTGAGGAGACTTGAACAAAGTTTTGGGATTCTCAGGGACTGATGGATTTCAAATTCAGTTCTCATTAAGGTTCCGCCCACACTAAAATTCCAAAGGTCCGACTTAAGCTCCAAACTTCGATTTTGTGAAGACAAGTTTGATAATTAAGTTTAATCCACCTTTCTTCTTTTTCTTTTCTTTGTTTTTTCTTTTCTGCACTTATTGCATAAGTGTTTGCTATGGACTAGCAAAGGCAAGTATAGGGGGATGATGAATCTATGTTTCATCATCTTTATTCTATCATTTTGACGTTAAAAACCCTAGTAAATGCGTATAAACAAGCTTAATTTAGGCATTTTAACATTCATGCATCATTGTGTAAATATTGTATAAAATGCGGTTTTTAAAGGCAAAATTATAGAATAAAGAAAAGAAAAGAAAAAGAATAAAATATTGTAAATATTTTATGACCCAAAACCCTGAGACCTAGGCATCTCGATGAATAGGTCGACAAGGAATAAAGTAGGGGGAGATAAGGGCCAAAATACAATAAAAATCCCTTTCATTTAATTCATTCTTTATTCATTTTAGGACCTATTTTTGGTTTCACTTTTTATACCTCAAATAAAGAAACTTTGTACATGAAAGTTGTAGATAATTAAATAAAGAAAAATACAAAATTGATTTCATAGAAAAATAATGTACAGATAAAAAGTTATGGTCTGAATAAGAATCCAGAATCCCAACTTCCCAGACCTGTATATCCCAAATAAAAACTCGAAATGCACCGAACTCACCTTTAATTGTATATAATTTAAAATAAGCTATTTAATGGTGATAGTTTCGCATTTGGTGGAGCTACGGTTTGAAAGTTGAGTTTTGGACCCCTATTGTATACTTGTAAAAACTAAAATATTCAATTTATTTATTATTCTTCATTTCTATAATTTTATATTTTTATAATTTTTTAAATATTATTTATAATAGATATGAATATTGAAATCATAATAAAAATACAAAATAAATATAAAATAAAATACATGTATATAATATACATATGTATAATACCTGTATACATACCTACATTATGAACACTTTTATTTTATTAGGTGTATAAAATACATCAGAAAAATAAAATAAAAATATATTTTAGTAAATAAAAATATTTTATAAATTTATAAATTAATAAACAAAAATAAATAAATTAAATACACAAAATAAAATTTAAATATTAAAATACATAGGTTTGTATACCTACATAGACCTAAAATAGTAACTTGTATTTTTAGACCTCATAAAAATAATTAAAAATCATATTAAAGTACCTCATAAAAAAACAAATATTTTTTATTTAATAATAATAAAAATTAATTAATTCAATTGCTATTTTTAATTGATTTTACAAGTCTTTTTTCCAAGGAATTTTCTGGTTGGTCCACGTGGACCAACCAGAAGGCTACGTTGGTTGACCTCGGTCAACTCTCTGACCGAGGTCTGGACCTTGTCAAACCTGAGTTTTTGTCCGCTTTGGCGGATTTTTCTAGGACACGTCGTGCCTCCTTTCATGAAACTCCCTTCACGACTTTTGATCCTTGTCTATTGCTCTTACACGCCCAAGGTTTATTTCGATGTTCGGATCACTGCATCGCTCGATACGCCTTTTTCTTTGGAGCGCGTCCACCACCCTTTCAAATAACGCCCGTCACCCCCTTGACCTCTTGGAACCTCATTTTGACCGTTTCTCCTCCCCTTGCTTGCGCTCCGGACTGGTGGCGGTGACAGCACCACCTCCAGCCAATCTGGGAGAAGCTTGACGCATCTCGTGGGCGTTTCCACCATCTCCGGCCAAGTTTGACCGTGAGATTTATTTCCCGGTTATCTCAACTGGTTGAAGTGTTTTTCTTTATCTTTTGTATGCTGTAGATTAGTTGTAGTTCCAGGTTTAACTCCATCTTTTCATTTGCCTGTTTTGCGATTGATTCATCACCCCCGTTCTCCCTCATTGCGGCGGCCTGCCGGCGATTCTCACGCCATTTTGAGGCCGCCAAACGCCAGAAGGTTGCCCCAGGAAGCTCCCAGGCCCTTTTTGAAGATCCAACGGCTGACGGAGGTGGGCATTCTTCACGGGGAAAGCTCGATCCGGCGAGGGCTCCTCCCTGTTCTTCTAGCCTTGCCTGCCGCCGTACGATTGACCAGAAGCTCCAGATTTAGCAGCTACCGTCAGATCTAGCACTCCCAGGACCGTTCGATCGCAATCAGCCTTCTGATCTAGGCCGCACAGGATGAAGGGGTATCGGGCTCCGTGGCACTGACACGTGGATTAGTGGAAGCCGGAGCGCCGTTCGATTGCGAAGGGGTACCAGCCGTCGGATTTGCGCCACGTGTTAAGTTTTATCTTTCGGCCGCTGGATTCCTTGGCAAGGGTATTTTGCATTTGTCGCCCTGCCCTTTTTTGGATTTAATAATTACTATATAAACATTCATCGGTGGTTGAAAACTTTTGTAAAATTTGCGAACTGAACCCCGCATTTTTGTGTTATTACTTTTTAGTCCCTCTTAGTCACGTGCCTTGCGCACGTGACTTTGGGAATTTTGCGAAAATAGCCTTGGAGTTTCGAAAATTTACATTTGGTACCGTAAAGTTTTTATTAAGTTATAATCTTTGCGGGATTATTGCAAAGAGGCCCCTATATTTTTGGTAATTACGTTGGTGCCCCTGCCAGGTGCGCGTACGACACACGTGGGTCTGGTGTTTTTGCAAGGGCACCCTTGCGGGTCTCAGAATTTATATTTGATCCATTAAGTTGTTTATTCAGTATTATATTTTGTGGAAATTTTGTATTCTGGCTCCTGAGCTTTTCGCATATTACCAAAACACCCCTGCCAGTTTGACTTTTCTTTTTGTTATTTCTATTTATTGCATGCCTCTATAAAACTCAAAAAAATCCCCAAAAATCATCATAGGTCTCTGTTGCATAGTAGTTTAACATCATATTTTTATTTTCCATTTTTATTACATTTTAATATTTATAAAAATTCAAAAACACGCATTTTTAGCCATGTTTGCATTATAAAATCGATAAAAATTATAAAAACATCTCAGCAAATTTCCAAAAAATATATTTTGTGTCTTTTAGTATCTTATAGCTTCAGACCAAAAAGCATTAAAAATTTCAAAACAAAAACCTTAAATATTAGAAAACCCCTAAAAACTTCATAAAAATCTAAAAAATCCTAAAAAATGCAAACTCAAGTTTTGTAGTTTCCTTCTGAGGATTTTTAGACTCTGATTTCTATTTTTAATCCTCATTTTAATTTTGGCCAGTAGCTTAATTCACTGTTTTCTTGTATTTTGACTTTTAGAAATACCAAAAAAATTTAGAAAAATATAAAAAAATCACAAAAACGTCATAAATCATAAAAAGCCCAAAAACATTTTATTTCCTAATTTTTGACTATTTTTACCTATCTTTATAAATACCTTATCTCCTCTTTTCTTATATTGTCTATATACTTAATTATTGAAGAAGAAAATATAAAAAAATATAAAATATAAAAAGAAAATATAAAATTAGTAAATTAAAAACCAAAATACAAAAATACAAAATTAAAAAATTAAATAAAAAAATTAAAAATTTAAAAACCACAAAACACTTGCATAATTGTAGACACTTGATCGCATATCACATTTTGCACTAGCTTGATCTATCTTTCTTGCTCCCTGTGTTTGACACTTTACATACTTGCACTATACACATTTCTTGTAGAGTTAATAATAAATTTGACTCCACATTGGTTTCCCATTGCTTGATATTATTCGTGGGTTAATTGTTGACTTAGCCGGGATTTACCAAGGGTCGCCGCAGCGATTTTGTCTCCGCCTTGTGTGAGGCATTTAGACCCTCGTATCTCACGGTTAATTAGGAGCACTGCTTAGTAGTCGGTTTTCCATTTTCGGTTTTTATTTCCTTTTCTTTTTATCTATTTTATTTTTATTTATTTTTTGTTTTTGTTTTTATTTCTTTTTCTTTATTTTTTTCATTTATTTTATTTTATTTATTTTATTTTATAAAATTGGGATCTGACCATATTTTCCGTTTCTCTTTCTTGCGAGGGCCCGACGAGCGAGGGTGGCTATCTTCGGAGCATCGAGGTAACCGAGCGAATCTGAGGCGGCTCGTTTCTGCGTCGAGCCGCAGGAGAGCGTAGGAGGGGAGGAGCAGAACTCTGGGAGAAGTTGTAGTTTAGCTTTAGCCTTAGTTTTATTTTCTACTACTCTTATTGTAATAATACAGGACATGACTCAGACTTGGACTTGGCTTGATCTCAGGGTCTGTTTCGCCGAGCACCGGTCTGCTTGGGGGACCTCACCGCAGATTTTTACGCTGGTTTTGTTTTTTATCGCATTTTCTTT
Source organism: Ottelia alismoides (assembly GCA_037367405.1). Taxonomy (NCBI): domain Eukaryota; kingdom Viridiplantae; phylum Streptophyta; class Magnoliopsida; order Alismatales; family Hydrocharitaceae; genus Ottelia; species Ottelia alismoides. Next base: position 51,173 of record JAZKJV010011574.1, read on the forward strand.
TATTTTTGATTCTTGAAGTTTTTGGCCCTTAGACTTAGGATTTTCGCTTGACTGTGATGTAATTAATTAAGGTCCCATCCCTAATTACTTACTTGTTCATATAGATCGATAAGTGGACCTGATTAATTAAATCACGAAAGAAAAAGTTAACTCGGTCACATGAGGGGTCATGTGCCGCTAGAGGTCCTATACAACGCTGGCAGGATCCGTTGTGGCGGACACCGATCGGCATCAGAGACCAGACCCCGACCCCTCTTGTTGACCCGTTAGCTATCGTTCTTCTCGAGTATAAATTTTCAATCTAAGGCTGATTTCTTCTTGCATCATATAGGTAGTTTTAATTCAATCTTTATTTTATGCGCATATCACCCTGCATTTAGAGAGATGGAGTCAGGTATGCATTTCTTACTCTGCATGCATCATAGTGTTTGACTGCGCATCGACTTTTTCGACTTCCCCTCCCCCCTAGTTTTTGGAATTAAAATAACCAGGAGAATCGGAAAATTCTTTAGGCGTTGTTTGCTTGAAAAATATCAAAAAAAGAAGAAAAACTATAAAATTGGGACTGCTAAACACACTTGACCCTAAAAGACACCTGATTTAAAAATTTTGTCTTGGGAGAGCAATTCCCTCATTGTCTGGTTTGGATTAGCGAGAAAGTGACCCGCACACTAGGCTATAGCCACATCCGACCTCTCCTCAGACTACTGATTTCAGGTTAGTCGTTATCCATTGAGGATTGCGCCGATTTCCGGTAAAGAGGGCCACGATATCCTTAACAGAGCGAGTCGATCAGGTAGCCAGTAAATGGTCCGTGACTTGTACTGGCTGGGAAAGATCTAGCTTTGGGATCGGGACAGTCTCCTGGGAGTGTTATATTCTCAACAGCTCGCTTAATCGCTCTGAAAGACTGTTTGATCACCTAATAAAATCAACAAGATAAAAGACCGAACCTTTACGATCATCAGCTCTACGTGAGTAGGTGAATTGGGGGTTTGTTTGCCTGATCTTGTGTGTTTTCCAGTTCTCATCCGCCTTCACTCGCTACATCACGATGATGGGCCGGAGGTCCCTTAGGCAGCCTTTGGTTGCACCGTTTTCGAGCACTCCGGTCCGCTCATCTAGGTTGGTTCGCGAGAGCCCAGATCCGCTCTCCGAACCCGAGTTTGATTCTGCCATGTTCCCCCTCGACCACCCTTCTACCAGTCCTGAGGTGCCCGAGTAGAGACAGCAGCAGACATTTGATCATTTGAGGCACCTGAGTTTGGGTCTTTTGCCTTTGTAGAGACCATGGCCAGCAGTGAGGAGCGCACCGATGGACCTAGCGGGAACCAGACCTACGTATTAGATCAGGATGCCATCAACAACACCCTGTTAGCCTCCCTGGAGACCATGTAACATCATATCAGAGACCATGGAGCTTTCATGGTGGATATACGTCGAGAGATGGAGCAGATGCGAGTAGATAGAGAGCAGCGCATAGCCGGTGGAGGAGGAGACATTCCTGAGGGAGAAGAGCATGAGGAGCCCGCACAGCCAGCAGCATCCGCACGTCCAATGAGAGAGTTGCACAACCCTGGTGCGACTCTAACCCACAGATGGATTCAGCTGCCAGCCATTCTGGGAGATTTCAAGCTCCCACCTAAGACCATACAGCTACTACCTCGATTCCACAGACTTGCCACTGAGGAGCTCCACCTCCATCTCCATGAGTTTGAGATGATCCGCAACACGGTCCACGATCGACTCATGGACGATGATACCATCAAGATGATGGCATTTCCATTTTCCCTCTTCAACAGAGCAACCTATTGGCTGAAGCACCTAGGGAAATACATCACATCATGGGAACAACTCTCGAACGAGTACTTGAATAAGTACTATCCACTCGGCTGGACGAATGCAGCCAGAGCCCTGATCAACAACTTCTCCATACTTCCCAACGAGCAGTTCCACGAGGCATGGGATAGATTCAGAGAGATCATTGACCGGTGTCCCCATCACGACATATCCAAGCACAACCTTGTCCAGAGTTTCTTCTGCGGGCTTACACCGGAGTCGCAGGGCTAGTGAACGCATCCTGTGGGGGTTTGATGAATCCTCATTCATCACTCTTTATTCTTTTATTTTAGCTAAAAACCTATGCAAAACACCATGTAGATACATGTAAATAGAATAATTTAGCAAAATGCATGCATTGTGTAAATAATAATAATTAGCATGTTTTCGTGCAAAAATAAAAGAATAAAGAAATAAAGAAAAAGAGGGAAATATTTAGAATAAATATTGAGTGACCTGAACCCAAGGGAGGGCTCCACAAGGGCCTGACCGCAAATAAAATCAGTAGAGAGAGATAGGGTGACTCAACATGGTGTAAATACCCCTCTATATGTAAATATTTTATTTTCTAAAAATAAAAATATTTATGTGTTCCCCATACTTTGTATATATTTATAAAATAAAAATAAATCAAAAATGGGAAAAATAAAAGAAAAATAAAAATTAATAAATTCTCTCTCATCAGTGTATATATACCATGTATATAGAATAAAAGACCAATATATTTGACCCTTGTAAATACTTAATAAAAATCCAATAAAAATCTTTTTATATTCCATATTTTATGGTGTAAATAAATAAAATATAAAATTGGAATAAATATACATAAATAAAAAAATTAAAAATAAAAATAAAAAATACATAGGTATATACACCTGTATATAATAATAATATAATGTAAATACATAATTTATTTTCTAAAAAATTAAATAAAAATCACTAAAAAATTCTTTGAAAATAAATAAATATTTTTCATTTTGTAAATATTTTGAAATAAGGTCATTTTCTATTTTATTTCGATTTTCCAAAACATTTTCCAATGCTTTTTTTACTCATTGGTCCACGGGGGATTGTTGACCCCAGGCCAACTCTCCCTCCTGGACCACTTTGCGCGGATCTGCACTGAGGACCCGATTTCTCCCATTTATCGCGCTCTGATCCGCCAACCATTTCTCTAAACCCCGGGCCCCGATTAGCCTTGATTCATCCCTGATCCATGCCCGGGGATCTTCCTAGGGATCCGTGCACCAAAATTCCATGCCCGACTCCATCTTTGCCGGATCCCTACCACTATATAGTGTCATCTTCTTCCGCCATTAGCTGCACCTTTGGCTCTCATCTTCGACTCACAGGACCCCCACCGTGATCCTTGAGTGACAGCGAGTGAGCTTGAGTGTCTGAGTGAGGATTTGGAGGTGTGCAGCCCAGGTCCGATGACCCTCGTCATCGTGCTCTACCGCCGGCGAAGCTCGAGCCTCTGGAGGCGACGCTCCATCGAGGCGAAGATCACCAGAGAACCAGCGTCTCCTCTCCAGTCAACTTTGATCATCAGGTAGATCCTTTAGCCTCTTTAGCATAGTTCATCTTCGATTTTTGCATCCCAGCTCCGCCAGCTCCACCCTAGTGGCCGGAGCTCCGCCACCCCATCTTAGTCGCATCGATTACTCTCCGACCCATCTCCACCTTCCCTACGCGATCTGATCACCTCGAGCTAGATCATCTGGGCCCAGATCAAGTCGGGTTCCATCATCACCTTCATTGGAACCCCCCATAGCCCATCCACGCCGCTTCTCTTCCTCGTTTTGCCAATAACCTATGCCGGAGCGTCCCTCCGAGCACGAGCTTCTTTCTGCAGGTCAATAAGCACAGGAGACCCCACTTGGATGCATTTCTACCCTTCGCCGGAGCTGCTCCAGGTCGCTCCTCCCTCGCCGGAGGATCCGACCGTTGGGGCCTTCATCGGAGGCCACCACTCGACGCGGAATGCCATCACGAGGAGAACCTACTTCTCCGATCTTCCATCGGACGTCAGGATTCCTCCCAGCTAGCCGGAGAAGCTCGCCCAAGAGGAGTTCTTCTAGATCCTCTCGCAGCCGTCGGATCGCCCTTTCGTGTCAGTCTTCATCACAGCCGCACGTAGCCTACCACCGTCAGGCCGTCAGATCTAGGGCTGCTAATTAAATTGAATCATTCGAATTCGATTAGGATTCGTTCGATAAAAATTCGAAAAAAGTTTGATTCGAAATCAAATGAAATGAATTTAAATTTAACTTTTGGATTCGATTCCCAAATGAATCGAATATGAATTCACTTGGATTCGTTCGATAATAATTCGATTCGATTCGATACACACATATATGATATGGTATGAATCTCTATATATGTAAATAAATGTAGTATATATTTTGTAAAATCCCCACACATGATACACAACTTAAATAAATAAAATTTTCATCATCTTATTCTAAACATCATAATTTTGGGATGCCCATTGCATACATCATATCCCATCTTTACTCCCCCAAATTCTCTCTCCCCCCTCGTCATTCATGAGAAAAAATTCCTAACGTTTGCTTTTGCTCTCCAATGCCGCCAGCTCCAACCTCTTGCTCCTACTCGAACTCTTCAACATTGCTGGTTCCAGGCTCCTACTCGCTCTCTCCAATGCCACCAGCTCCAGCCTCCCGCTCCTGCTCCCTCTCTCCAATGTCGTCGGCTCCAGTCTCCCGCTCCTGCTCGCTCCCACCACTGACAACACCACCCTCCCAGTAGCCAACCCCACCACAAGCTCCCGCTCTCCCCCACCGTCGACAACAACAATGGTTCTAAATTCACCAATGACGCTAGCATCTCTCCATCACCCCTGTAACTACTGGTATTACCCCCACCCCCTTTTACCCTAAAATCTTAAGATTTAGGTCCTATCCAAATAATTTATGTGATTCTAAAATACATCATCTGCAAACAAACACATACTAAATTTTTAAAAACCTTCCCGAGGTCATAGATTTCAAATTTCTAACAAGCTTTTCCTTAATCACACTCTTAATCCTTCTGTCCATCATAATATCTAGATCTTATGATAAGGATAACCAAACATTTGAATACAAATAATATCTTAGAGACAATTATGGTATGAATAGATTTCATGGATTTCGAGCTTTGCCTAAATGGCTAAATGTGCAAAAGATCATAACTGCAACTAAATTCTATTTCTCATCAAGATTGGAATGGGACTAGGTTATTAAGAAGGAAATATCATCATAATCTTTAATAAGCTCAACTATGTCCCTACAAGAGTGCATGGAAATGAGGTAAGCATGAACTAATGCTTGATGTATAAAAAATGTTACATATTAGAAAATTGAAGATCAGAGCCATTCCAACTGAGTTCTCAATCTGATTTGCTGGTTTTTATACACCTCAGATGTTGGATTCAACTCCATAAGTCGGTTCACATCGACCTTTTATGGTTCTGATGGAATTTAGTGATTCTTTTTTCTCAGATATCATGGAGATAGGTCACAATGAGAGGGAAGATATGGAAGATTCTTCAGAGAAACGTGGGACACAATCTTCTGGTTATTATTTTGGACATGTGTATCTATTAATCTATATCTTGTATTTCTATATTAGTCTAGAATTTGATATATAGTTTTGAGAATGTGTTTTCATTTTATTTTTAGAAGTCTAATTAAAACATACCATCTTCTCAAGATAGTGTCCATGAGAGGGTCATTAGGCATCATGTTGATATTAATGAAAAAGTGGAAGAAGAGGGTGAAGAAATAGAAAAATCGATTCCTGAAATAATTAATAAGATTGATAGAAAGAAAAGATCAATGATTTATGAATCATTTACCAAAGAGAATGAGAAAGTTGGTGGAGTGTCAGTTGAAAGGTGGAGATGCATTGATTGAATTTTCATCATAGGTACAAAAAGAAAAGATCAATGGTTTATCAAAATGTCAATAATTATTTTTTCTTTATATCTTCAATTCACCATAGGTACAAAAAGAGCAAATGAGGATTGCTAGAGACATACACGAACAACAAAAATTAGGTACTTTAATGCAATTTATATTATCTATTGAATTTTACCATTTATGTTAAAAGTTTTTTATTTATAACAATTATTTTTTCACTTATGAGTATCACCAAGTCTACTCAATCCTTTCAAACTTAAAATATTATTAATATAATTTTTTATTATTAATTAATTAATAAAATAAAATTTTAATTCGATATAAAATCAATCGATTTTGAATATTCGAAACTCCAAACGAATTGAATTTGAATTTAGATTAGAAATTCGTTTAATATTCGATCCGAATTCGGATTCGAAAATTTTATAATGAATTGAATCTGAATCTAAGTGGATTCGAATGTATTCGATTCGATTAGCACCCCTAGTCAGATCCATGATCTGACGGCTATGTTCCCCCCACGTTCACCCTCACGCCAGCACCGTTGGATCCTCCAGAGGGCTTCATCAGGACCGTGCATCCGTCGCCATCCACAGCTCGACACCTGGCACACACACGCCCTTCACGCGCCTCGGCTGGGTAACTTGCGCCCATACCCCTGCAGTTTTATTTAGTTTTTATTTAGTCTATGAAATAAATGTGCACACTTGGTTATTTTGCATATTTGGACCTCTAGTTTAGAATATTTGATATTTAGTCCCTGTTTGTGTGAGACATGTGCCTCGACACGTGATTGTATGGACCTTTTGCATTATTGATCCTATGGTTTTTGGATGTTACAGTTTGTATATTTAAAAATAGGATTTACACTTTGGTCCCTGTGAATGTGAACCGCGTGCTAGGCATGTGATATTGTGGGAAAATTGCATGTTTGGCGCTGGGGTATTGTAACTGTTCTGGATTGAAATTTACTTTTTGAATATTGCATTTATGCCCCTGTGCATACAGTATTTGACATATGCGGATTTGATGCGATTTTTTGCACTGATACCCTTATAGATTTCGCACCTGTTATTCATTCAGCCCTGAAACTTTGTTTTTATTGCGTATAGGTCCCTTTGTGTGTTGTAGCTTTTGTTTTTATTGAATAAAATATCAAATTAAATCCAAATTCAGTGAAATTTGTACACGTGGCTCCTGCCACTGTGTAAAAATTTCACTAAATTTTTGGGACATTTTTGTTGCTTTATGCTATTTTTAAAAAATCAAAACCTTCATTTTTGCTAATGTTTGAAAGAGAAAATCAACTAAAAATAGAAAAACTCATCTAAAAATTCTAAAAAAATTAGAGCTTGTTTATTTTGTTGTTTTCTGACTTTATTTCGATTTGTAGCCCATTTGCATTTATAAAACCCGTAAAAATTAAAAAAACTCTAAAATCTTATAAGAATTCTTAAAAATTAAATAAAAATCAAAAAATTGCAATTTCAGTTTCTTAAGTTTACTTTTTATTTTTATTTTCATAAAAATTGCATCCGATTTTTATAGGCTAATTATTTATTTTTAATTAGCCTTTCAAATCTGAGTATACACTTTATCACTGTTTTTCCATTTTTCGTTTTTTACAAAACCAACTAAAAATCATAATTTTCTTAAAAAATCACCAAAAACACTTAAAAATATAAAAAACACAAAAACAATTTTATTTGAATTTTTTGGCTTTATTGGTTGTGTTTTATAAATAGTTGTTTGTGTGCTTTTCCCGTTTGTTTTTATATTTTCTTTATTATTAAAAATACAAAAAAATTAAAAAATACATAAAAATCCACCGAAAACATTTCTTTTTTGTTTTATTTCATTTTAGACTACTTCATAGGCTGATTCGGTCAATTTGCGCTCCTTGTGTTCGATCCTGGTCGCTATACCAGGTTAAATAAATAGCGAAGACCGCTTTCGATTTTACTGATTTCATTGCTTATTTTGGTGGTCTCTATTTTTCTTGTTGAGCTGAGCCACGAGATCCGGGTCGCAACGACCCTTGAGTGATTTTATACCTCGACCTGGGTCTTGGTCATTTTTAGCTCATCAGGGTTCTTATTTCACCAAGGATGAGGATCAGGTCTGGGCCATCTATGAGGAGATGGTAGAGAACTATACAGTCATGTCCCAGACCCATCTCTATACACAGGGGAAGCCCACACCACAGGCCATGTCCTATCAGAGGATAGCACGGGTCGGTGCAGGTCCTTCTACATCAACAGCAGCCGCAAAACATGCAGAGTCGTCAGTCACTGATATGGGTATCATCAGCGAGAAGCTGGACCGCATCGAGATCATAGGAAAGAAGCAGTGCCAGAGCATGTTTCAGATAGATCAGATGGCACAGACGCTGAGTGACCTGAAGACCCAGATCATGCGTCTCCAGGAGGTACAAATGTCTCCTCAGCCCCGTCTCAGGTCACGGGCAGATCCCAACAGCAGCAGCTCGACCCAGCCCTCCGCCCACTACCGATAGGTGCATCATATTCAGGCGGAGCTGTTTCAACAGCAGCAGCAGTATGTCCAGCTACCACCATCTCCGGACAGTCAGATGGTGGTCTACCAGTCAGATCAGCCCCTGGCAGTTCTTCCCCCACCCACTTACGAGCAGGAGCCATTGATGGAAGTCAACGTGATTTGGTATGACCGACCTCATCTTGGGATCTGACGAGACCATACCAGATTCCGTTGGTCGACCAGAGGTGCCTCATCCAAGCAGCATCCTCCAGATCAGGGAGGCCAGTACAACCAGCAGCACCGGTAGCCCTTGTTCCCACAGCCACAACCACACTACCAGCAGGGTCCTCGTCCCTATCAGTAGGGACAGTCGTGGAGGCAGCAGTAGCAGCCTCAGCAGTTTCATCATCAGTATCCCCCTCATCCTTCGTAGTAGCAACGACCTCACTTTCAGAGAGGCCACCCGTCCGGTTCTCATGGGCCCGCCTATGAGAATCCAGCTTTAGATGATTTAGCCCGCCTCATCTCCGAGCAGCATGCTACATTCAGGGGGAGATGGACGAGTTCCGTCGTGAGATGAGAGAGATAGTGAAGGGCAAGGCCGCCATACCCGCTCAGATCGAGCCAAATCCGAACAACCTGAAGAGGAAGTCTGAGCAGGTAGAGTTTACAGAGGTTACCACTCCTAGTGACTCGGTGATATTTCTGCATATACTTTTGATGCTGACTTTGTTACACTTAGGAGTGGTAGGATGCCAGCCGGCGGCACCTCATCTGAGCGACGCCCACATGAGGACTCAAGAGTGCCAGATGAGGAGGAGGCGTTGTCGATGCCGCTCATGATGATGATGTTGATGACGGTGGTGCTGACGCCACCAAGAATGTTGATCCAGCTGATGGTACTGAGGCCATCACTTCACCAGATGCAGGAGGTGGTGCTGATGCCACCAGAGATGATGATGATGCTGAGCCATAGTGCGGTGCTGATGCCGCAAGTCCAGATGTCGCGGGTGGTACTGAGGCCACCCATTCTATTATTGTTGCATTTCCTTCTGTACTTGTATCTCGGGACTATTCTGGAAATCCAATAAAGGAAAGGGTTCTTTATTTATGAGTCCATCTGCGATGCCTGGAGATATGTGTATGGATTCTGTTTCACCACAACAGTAGGGACCCGATCCTATCCCTCCATCTGAGGAGGGCCCAGCTATCCCCTTCCCTCAAGCACTCCGCTTGGCTATGGGGACTAAAAAAGAAAATCCAAAAAAATCTCAGCAGCTAGAGTTCAGCCAGCAGATGATAGATAAATTCCAGATTCAACTAACTCTACAGGAGGCCCTTGAGCACATCCCCCTCTTTCAGAGGAACCTTAGAGAGAAGACCACTATTCACAGGAAGAGGAGGAATCATCATTCAGAGATCCATGTGCTCACTCGTGCCACCTGCTTCTCCATCCAGAACCGTCTGCCAGCCAAGAGGTCAGATGCAGGAGCTCCCTATGTCAAATGTCGCATACATGAGCAGAGATTCGATCAGACTCTATTAGACATCGGCTCTTCTATCAACATACTTCCGACAGCCTTACTCAACCGATTCGAGTTTGTCCCTCTTCGACAGAGCAGGACAGTCCTTCAGTTTGCTGATCGATCTGTCAAGAGGCTGAAGGGGTTGCTGAAGGATGTGGTCGTCACAATTCAGGGCCTGAAATTCCTTGTGGACTTCGTTGTGTTGGACATGGAGATCCCTGAGTCTGTGACCGATACCCCCATCATTCTAAGACGCCCCTTCTTGGCCATAGCCAAGGTAGTGTCCGATCATGATAGCGGGAAGGTATACTTTTGCATCGAGGGCGAGAGTATACAAATAAAGACGATCGATGAGACTAGAGCGCAATATTCAGCTTGCTCAGAGCCACTCAATGATTCAGAGCAGATGATAGAGGCAGAGCGAGACACCCACCAGGAGTGCGATTTTGTGATCACAGACGATGAAGCCACTTGGTTAGACCCCCTTTCATGAACCATCCTCTCACACTCAGATTCCACTGATTCTTAGATTCCAACAGAGGAGAGCTTGGAGAGCACACTCTTGGTAGAGGACACATTCAAGGTTGTAGACCGCATTCAGGATAGCGAGGCAGTTGATATTGCTCTTGATTCAGATTCAGATCCCGTGGAGTCAGATATTGATTGGGTAGAGTTTGATGAGATGATTCCATGTCTGATTCCTACAGAGCCAACAACTATGGTGGAGACTGACCCGATTCAGAGTACAAATATACCAGCAGAGTAGTCTTCATCGGATTGTCATGATCAGCGAGAGTTCTCCCATGTAGTTTTGGTTGCTTTCACTCAGATCTTTAAGAGGCCAGATCCGCCATCTCTCAATTGCCCAGAGCTGAAGCCCTTGACGCAGTCGCTGAAGTATAGGTTCCTTGTGGGCGAGCATGAGATGCACCTAGTCATTATCTCAGCAGATTTGACTGGAGATCAAGAATCTCGTTTGATGGAGGTTCTTGAAAAGAATCGCAAGGCAATAGGATGGGAGTGTAGCTGATCTCTAGGGAATAAGTCTGGCCCTGTGCTCCCACCATATCTATCTCGAAGAGGACGCCAAGCCGTCACGTGAGTTCCAGCAGCGGCTGAACTTGAACCTTCGAGAGGTTGTCATGAAGGAAATCTAGAAATGGTGGAGCGCTGATTTTATCTACCCCATCTCCAACTCCAAGTGGGTTAGTCCATTACATGTGGTGTCCAAGAAGACGGGCATCACTACAGTTGTGAGTAAGTCTGGAGAGGAGATCGCTACCCGGGTACCCACTTCTTGGAGGGTATGTGTGAACTACAGACGATTGAACTAGGCCACCAAGAAGGATCATTTCCCGCTGCCTTTTATTGATCAGATTATAGAGTGGTTAGATGGAAGAGTCACTACTGCTTTCTTGACGGGTACTCCGATTACAACCAGGTGGCCATTGCGCCCGAAGACTAGGACAAGACCACATTCACCTGTCCCTTTGGGACATATGCTTTCAGACGGATGCCCTTTGGTCTATGTAACACCCCGGTGACATTCCAAAGGTGCATGTTGTCCATCTTTTCAGAAATGGTGGGTGAGTGCTTGGAGGTCTTCATGGACGACTTTTCGGTCTATGGCGATGGGTTTGATGCTTGTCTTAACTGCCTAGACCACGTCCTTCAGCGATGTATCGAGGTACATCTTGTATTATCTTTAGAGAAAAGTCACTTCATGGTGACTCAAGGAACGGTCCTTGGTCATATCATCTCCAACAGGGGCATGGAGATTGACCCGACCAAGGTCGACATCATTAGGAAACTCAGTCCACCGTTAAACTTGGGACAGTTATGGTCTTTTCTGGGGTACGTCGATTTCTACCGACGATTCATTCATGATTTCAGCAGGATTGCCCTATCGTTGACTGATTTGCTGATCAAATACACCGAGTTCATTGTGGATGATAAGTGTCTTGCATCATTTGAGACTCTCAAGAGTCTAGTTGTTGCAGCTCCTATCCTTCAGCTGCCTGATTGGTCTCTCCCATTCGAGATCATGACGGATGCCTCCGATTTTGCCATAGGGGTCGTGCTGGGACAGAGGAGGGATGGAGTGCCATTTGCCATTCACTACGCTAGCCGTACATTGGATTTCGTACAACGAAACTATACTGTCACTGAGAAGGAGATGCTAGCCATAGTCTTTGCCCTAGATAAGTTCAGATTTTACATCATTGGATCGAAGGTGACTATTTTCACAGACCATACCGCCATCAGGTACCTCATGGTAAAGAAGGATGTCAAAGCGAGACTGACTATATGGATCTTTCTACTCCAGGAGTTTGATATTGAGATTAAGGATAAGCCTGAAGTCAAGAATGTGATGGCGGATCATCTCTCCTGATTAGAGCATCTTAAGGAATCTGAGCAGACTGATCCCATATCTGAGACCTTCCCAAATGAGGTGATCCTTGCTATCGCCTCGCTCCCGCGGTACGTGATGGAGCGAGTCGAGTGACTAAGGTTAAGTGATATCAAAGGTCGTTGCGACCTCAACCACTCGGACCGGGCTCTATCAAGAAAAACATACCACCAATAAAGATATCAAACAATCAAACAATGCAAGCGGTCTTGCTAATTTATTTTACCTGGTATAGCTACCAGGGTCGATCACAAGGAGCACGGGATGACAAGTCTACGAAGTAGTCGGGAAACCAAGAAAAGAAATAAAATTAGTGGTTTTTAATTTTTCAAATTTTTTATTATTTTTAATAAGAAAAAGAATAAAGGAAAACCAAAAGGCAAAACTAAAACAATTATTTTAAGGTACAAAAATACTCAAAAATTCAAAACAAAAATGTTTTTGTGTTTTTTAAAAATATTCAAGTGTTTTTATGAATTTTATGGGGTTTTTCTGATTTGTTGTTAATTTTCTTAAATTAAAAGAAAGTCAAAAAAAGAAAACAATGTACAGATGGGATCTAAAGGCAGATTAAAATTATTTATAATGCCTATAAAATCCTAGCAGCAATTTTATGTGAAACTACAAACTAAAATCTATCTACAAAAGAAGAAAACACATTTTTTCGATTTTTTATGATTTTGAATGATTTTTATAAGATTTTTAATATTTTTCAATTTTTATAGGTTTTATAAATGGGAATAAAACAAAAATTGCATAGAAATTCAAACAACACAAAAGAAGCAATCATGAATTTTTTTAGAATTTTTCAAGAGATTTTAATATTTTTAGTTGATTTTCTAAAATAAACAGGAATACTTTTTAAGGTTTTTGTATTTTTAAAAATAATAAACAAAATCAAAACACCACCCAAAAATCACCAAAATTCTTACATAGTAGCAAGGGCTACATGTCAAAATTTCAGGATTTTTGGAGCAAATATGCTATTTATTTAATTAAAAACAAAACTCACAGCTCACAGAGACCAAAATGCAAATAAAATAAGTCCTGGGACCAAACAATAACACACAAGGAAAGCCTAGGGTCAAGTCTATAATTTTTCCATCAAAATCCGCACATGTCGTAAAACAGCATTCACAAGGGCATATTTATAAATATGAAAAGTAAATATGCAACCAATAACTGTAAAGAAGTTCGGGGTACATAGTGCAAATAACCCAAAAAGACACGTGACGATGCATGTGGGTCCACACAGGCAGGACTAAAGTGCATATATGAAAAACTATAGGTACTGAAGTGCAAAATGGTCCAACTATATATTTTATTTTACAGACTAAAATAAAAACTAAAATAAACGCATGATAGAATGAGCAATATACCCATGGAGGCATGTGAGCTACGTGTGGGGTGACATGTGTCGTCCGCTGATTGGACGTGAACGGGCGGCTCTGGATGAGTCAGGTATCAGATCTGACGGCTGTCAGATATCAAAGACGTGGTTGGTACGGGATCGTTAGATCTGACATCTAACGGTTTGACACCTCCAGGTGATGGATGGCTGCGCTGAGGTCTGGGAGGTGGACTCGATCGGACGGCAGAGCGGGCCTCTGGAAGAATTGTGTTTGGGAGACCTTCACAGGAGCACCAGAGATGATCCGTAGCTCCGATGAAGGATCCGAAGGTGCCAATGGGACCGTGGGCCCCTTCTGCGTCGGATGGCTGGCTCTGATGGAGTTGCTGACGGTCTGATGAACATTGCGACGACTAGGACATGGAAGCACTCTGGCGAAGGTGGTAAAGGGCTATCTAGACGGTCTTCGCGCGCTTCAAGGCCTGCACGAGAAAGCTCTGACTCAGAGCGATACTCCAGTCGGGGTTATTAGGTCTTAAAAACCAAGAAGCGACAGTGGATGGGGGGTGGGTCTCCGGCGAAGATGATAGGGGAGACCAATCTCCTAATCTCGACACAAGGATCGATGGTCAGGGTGATCAGGATGTGGGAGGAGATGGAGGACGCGTAAGTGCGTCGATTTGAATGGATAGGTGATGGTAATGGGGCTCCGACCGGCTGGTCGGAGCTAGCAGAGTGACGGCGGCGGGCAAATGAAAGATTGGGCAAATAAAGGAGCTAGGAATGAAACGAATGATACCCGAAGGTCCTAAGATGATCCTGAGCTCCAGGGGAGTTGGACGGTGGGGTTGTGGCCTCGACCACGCTGCGGGTGGCGAAGGAGGCTCCTCGCGGTGGTTCTCCGATCATGACAGGTGAGCGTCGGCTATATAGCACCTCTCTGAGCACCAAGAGTGGCCTCTGGTGGCTCTCACTATGGCGAAGGTATCTAGGGTATCAGAAAGGGGTGCGGTGCAAGCTAGGGTACTGTGGAGGCGGAGAGAAGATTTTATAGAGTCGACGTGAGTTTGGAAAGATCGGAGATAAGCACGAGACCCGAGAAGGAATCAGATCGGGTGAAGGACCCGTGAGGATGATGGAAGTACGAGGATTCTCGAGTCCGAATCCCAAGGCGAGAGGTGATCGGAGTCGGGCTGGGAAATGTCGAGAATGAGCTCCGGTGACAAGGATCCGGGTTGGACCCGGGTAGGAGGCGTCGTTGACCCTCGGTCAACATTTCAGCCGTCCAATCAAAAAATAGTATTTATAAAATACTTTACAAATTCAATAAAAAATAGAAAATGATTTTAAATTGAAAAGTGTATAAAATGAAAAATATTTGTTATTTTTAAACTATTTTCTATAATTTTTATTTATTTTTATGGAAAATAAATTATTTTATACACAGTATATTGTATTATATACAGGTATAAAATACCTATGTATTTTGTACAATTATTTTTAATTTGTTATTTTTACACAAATACCCCAATTTTATATTTTATTTATTTACAACATAATTTTTGGAGTATAAAATTATTTTTATTTTATTTTTATTATTTATTCACATGTATAAATTAAATAGGGAAAGATACATATATACATGTATTATATACAAGTGAGAGAGAGAGTTTTATTCTCATTTTATTTTTCTAATTTTTGTTTTATTTTGATAAATATATACAAGGAGATCAAAATACCTTTTTATTTTGATTTTTGTAAAAATAAATAAAATATATACATATAGGGTATATATGTACAAGGTAGAGTGGCCCTATCTCTCTCTATTTATACATGGCAATCAGGCCAATACTTGGCCCTCTCTTGGGTTTAGGTCAATCAATATTTATTATAAATATTTCCTTTGTTTTCTTTTAGTCTTTATTCTTTTATTTTTGCACAAATACGTGCTAATTATAGAATATTAACACATGCATGCTTATTACTAAATTATTATATTTACAACTATTTACATGATGCTTTGCCAAGATAATTAGCTAAAATAAAAGAATAAAGAGTGATGAATGAGGCTTCATCAGTACGCCGACATTGTGAACTATCTTGTTGCCAAGAAAGTTCCACAAGGTTGGCCCAGGCAGCGACTTGAGACCTTCCTCGCTAAGACAAAGCTCTACCATTGGGAGGATCCCATCCTTTATCATGAAGGAGGGGATAGCGTCTGGCATCGGTGCATTCCTCAGGAGGAGCACCATAGCGTCCTCACTTACTGCCACAAGCTTGAGGCAGGAGGACATCACTCTGGGAGGAGAACGACACAGAAAGTGCTTCAATCCGGTCTATGGTGGCCTACCCTCTTTAAGGATTCTGATGAACTCATGAAGAGGTGTACTGATTGTCAAAGGATGGGCACTTGTGGACAACGTGATATGATGTCGATGCAGCCCATTCACTTCTGTGAGGTTTTTGACTCATGGGGCATCGATTTCATGGGTCCATTCCCTAAGAGTCAGGGATTCGATTACATTCTGTTAGCCGTTGATTATGTTAGTCATTGGGTTGAGGCCATCCCTGCTTGAACCGCAGATGCTAGGACTGTATGCAGATTTTTGAGGAAGAATATCATTTCACGGTTCGGGGTGCCTAGAGTGTTGATATCTGACGGGGGGTCTCATTTCGTCAATGACGGTAAAGGCCCTTGCTAGCGAGTTCAGCATAGACCATCGAGTAACTACTCCATATCATCCTCAGACCATTGGTCTTGCTGAAATGTCGAACAGGGAGATCAAGACTATATTGCAGAAGGTAGTCCGCCCTGACCGAAAGGATTGGTCATTGCTTTTGGACTCAGTATTGTGGGCATATCGGACTTCCTTCAAGACTCCTTTGGGCACATCTCCCTTTCTCCTCGTTTATGGCAAGCCCTGCCATTTACCTATTGAGATTAGACATAAGTCACTTTGGGTTGTCACATGCATATTATTGGATCTATTGAGTGTAGCAGATCAGAGGAGGGCATAATTGGCAGCCCTGGAGGAGCTTAGCGATTCAGCCTTTTCGAGCAGCCTACAATATAAGGAGAGAGTGAAGGAGTGGCATGATTCCCATATCAGCCACAAAGAGTTTGAGCCAGATCAGAGAGTATGGTTGTTCGATGCTAGGCTTAGATTATTTCCAGGGAAGTTGCAGAGCAAGTGGAAGGGACCATACCTGGTCCGAAAGGTACATGATAATGGGAGCATTGACATATCTGAAATGTCATCTGATTCTACCTTTCGTATTAATGGGTAGCGGCTCAAACCATATCTAGATCATGAGCCACTGGTCGTTGACTTTACCCCTATTCATTTTGCGTGATATGTGGTCTTTGACTCACATCTATTGCATCTCATGCCTGATTATCACCGTCTTCGGCCTCGTATAGATCCAGATGTCTATATCATACCATTCTTCAGTCCAATACTCCATTTACATCTTTGATTATGCTATACTTAGGGTGCACTTTACCCTAAGTATAGGGGTTGCCAGACTTTTGATTTCCTTTTTGATTCTTTCTACCTCTGTTTTGCTGCCTATACTTGAGATGATAATGAGGCTCCTGGAATCGGAAACTAGTGGGAGATTGTTGAAAATGCGAGCCCGCGGCGAGCCATTATGCAATAAATGTTATTGCAAATATCATTCCCTGATCTGAAGTGAAGAATAAATAATTTGCATAATAGGTCCCTTAGTACAATTAGGGTTATGTACCATGGCCATCTTGATGATCATACAGCTGTTGATTCAATTATTGAATAATAGAGTCTGGAGCTTAGATGAATATCTAATGAGTTAGATTGAGGACTCATCAAGCACCGTCAAATGATTATTAAGAGATGATCTCCATCCTGAGTAGGAGATGGCAATCCTTTCTCAGTTAGGCTGATATCTGACCGACCTCTTGATGCAGGTCCTCTGCATAGGAATAGAGATATGGAGTTGTCAGATTAGTTAGGTCAAAGAGTTGACTTAACGAGATCGAGATAACCAAAGTCCTATATCGTATGCTGTCATGATATAGGCACGCATCCTCTGACCGGAGACAGATGTGTTACTATATGTCTGAGTATGTACATTTGGCAGACCAATAGGTTGATGACCTAATCAAGGTCTATACACCGACGCGCTGGTGTGCATATAAGGGCATATGAGTAATACGATCTCTCAAATGGATCATACAGGTTCACTACTGAACCGGAAGACACGAGCTCACTCATGAGATATTGGGAAGAATCAAATTCCGTACGCATGGTCGTCTCACTTTGGAAGCTTGACTGAATTTGTAGGTTTGATATATACTTTAGGAATGTATATGATCAAGACCTAGGTATGATATATGCTTTTGGAAAGTATATGATCGATACCAACTCCCAATGATCAAGATGAGAAACTCACTGATAAAACCCTGAAGTAGACAGTATAAAGTTGATCTAATACTTCGGGTTTGTTCTGAGTCATCCAGTATGCAGGATGTACAGGTATTAGGAATACCTGAGGGTGATGTGATCATAAACGATTGTATAACCATTCCACTTCCATTCCTAGGGAGTGATGAAACAGGTCTGGATTTTAGTGACTCCTCTCAGTAAAGAAGTAATCTGATCTTGATCCAAATGTTGGATATTGATCTGAGTGTGATTCAAATGCAATGAGAAGATTAGATTTGCGGTCTTGATTTAATCAAGCATCTATGGGAGGCCCGAGATCTGGATTTGAGATGTAATCTCAATATCCAAGTCATTGTACGTAGAACAATACAATCGCCCTGTCCTTATCTCCAAGTATTCACGGAGAAAGCACATTATCCTTGAAAGAGTTCATGGATAATTCTGTTGTTGATATATGTATCTGAGCATTGAGAAAATGGATAATTAAATGTGATTTAATTATCATGAATAATATGAATTTGATTCATATTACAAGGAGAAGTTATCTTAGATAATTAAATGTGATTTGATTATCAAAGATATGAATAATGTGAATGTGATTCATATTATTTAGGCACATGAGAATAAGTTATCCAATATAATTAAATGTGATTTAATTATTATGGATAATAATAATGTGGATAGTAATATCTAATTATTCATAATATATTATAAATGTGATTTATAATGTATTAGAGAGAGCTAATTATAATTTATATTTGTTGATTAATTATTAATGTGTATTGGATACACATTGTCTAATTAATTGAAAATGTAAATTATATTTTGTTTTGGGTTGTGAATGTGATTCACAAATTTCCAATGTCAAGATTGCAATATTCCCAAAATTAATTGTGAATTATTTTTGGTGAATAAATCCCAACAAAAGTTGTTGGAAATAAATAATGAGAGAATTCAATGGAGATATGCAATCTCATGAAATCTCATGAGATTGCCTCCATATGGAAGGGAGTGGGTGGCACCCATGTCCTATTTGGAATGGGTGGCCGTCCACCTTGAATGTACATGGAGATGTAATCTCCATGTATATTCTCTCCTTATTTGTTGGTGTAATTTTGGATTGATTTATATTTGATTTTATCAAAAATATTTTAATCTAAATTAAATCACAAGTTGTTGGCTTTTTCCAACAACAATCTTGGCCATTGGATTGACATAAATCAATCTCATCCATTGATTTTATAAGTCCCATGGATTGAGATCCATGGATCCCAAAACCCTATAAATAGAGAGGCATACCATGCTCTCTCTTTACACACAATGCTTGAGAAGCAAGTCTCTCTCTCTCTCTCTCTCTCTCTCTCTCTCTCTCTCTTTCTCTCTACACGCCTACTCCCTCTCCCTCTCATGGCCATCCACCATGGATGCCCTAAAGAGGTTCTTCATCGCCGCAGCGTCGTCGTTATGCTGCCCGATCGTCTGCTCATGGATCTTCGTCTCCTTCGGTGCACCTCGCTCGTGAAGAAGACGTCGGATCTCGTGTGTCAAGATCAGGAGATCCACCGCTTGGATCATCAACATGGATTGCGAGAAGTACGCGATTCATCTCCACGCTCGCAAGCGACTCCTCCGTCGGATCGGACTTGAGACAGGAGGTCTCTTCGTTTAGAGACTCGATCGCAACCACGCTTCAAGAGGTAATCCTATTACTTGTTTGTGGTTTAGACGAAACGATCCGAGAAGTGTTCTTTGATTATGTGGTTTCGTCGCAAGATTTTTTTTTAATTCCGCTGCATCGAGCAACTAGTGCGACTAGTCTCTCCTTGTCGTATTCGATACGACGCTTATGCTTCCGTGATGAGCTTGAGGATTTATATCATATCCTTCAAGTGGTATCAGAGCCTTAGGTCGAAGGTTTTGGATACGATCCATAAAATCGAAGGCGACTTGGGTTCGTTAGGGCTGCGAGAGTTTTATCACATTTCATTTTCGCATCTCTGTTTAGTGATTATTTTCGACCATGTTTAAGTTGTTTAAGCACGAAAATAAAATTGAATTTTGTTCCCCATTAAATAAGGAAACCACAGGATCTGAGTTTACGTAATTTGGATTCCGTTTGCTCGAGATATGGTTGTTTTAATGAACATGTATTCACTGTTACGGGAACTGCGAATCTTAACGTAATTAAGGAGTTAATTACTGTTTAGAGACGCCTCTAAATGCGTGTAAATCACATAGGTTCTGTTGTAAATCAAGTTAGCAAACTATAGAAACTTACTTTGCTTAATTTGGATTTAAATTGATTGAGATATGCTAATTTTAGTAAGTTGGGGTCACTGCTGAAATTACTTTCCTAATCAAGAACCATGTGATTGTCAATTAGTGAAATTAATTGTTAATTTCATGAAATAATTATGGAAAATATTTAAGAAATATTGGATGATGATTATTTCCTTAATTGACTTGGCCTCAACCAATAAATTGATTAGATTTGATCTAGATCAAAATTGGAAACTTAATCAACAAAGTCATTGCTTGAATATGATTGGGAATTTGTCTAGCAAATTTCTTTATAATCAAAATTGTTTTGATTATTATTATATGGTATAATTTCGGTTGAAGAATCGATGATCATCTCAAGTACAAAATGATTGACTCGGCATTATTTTTTCCTGAGGCGGATATGGTGTCTAGTCGGGGATCGCTGGGGTAGCGGGTTGCAACGTATGCGGTCCGTCTCACTCCCGCCGGTACTGGCCATGACAACGGGTAGGGAACGAATGATGCCTGAGAGATTATGATGTATTTTTTTAATTATTAAAATTCGAATTAATACGTATTTTGAGATAATATCATATATTCAAGTAAAATCAAGTTTGTTGATTGAATTGGATTGAAAATTAATTTAATATGATTAAGTTAATTATATCCAATTAAGAACACTCTATTATGAATAGAGTTATTATTTCCTTTGGAATAATTAATCGTAGTGAATATGATTCATAATGATTAATTAGAATTTGAATATGATATGGAGGATCACATAAGTGACAGCCATGGTCTCCCGTCAAGGCGAAGGGTTCTGTCGCCAGATATTGTATGTAGGAGATGCCTGTCCGAAGTGACAACTCCTACATACAATCCGTTTGGATCGGGTCGTCGCTTCTCGAAAGAGTAAGGACGTATGCGTAGTGACCCCAATATCGAGTCCTCATATTATTAGGGTGATATTGGATTGCGTATAGCGAGTTGTATTCCTATAGACGGTTGGTTCAAGTAATGACGGGTCAATATCACCTTAGGGGTGGTGGACCCGGGTGTTAAAGACCGAACTGGGAGATGCAAGTTGGACTTGCAAGGCAGAATGTGTTCCCGCTTCTTTTTATCCGAGTTACAAGTTCTCATATTATTGGGATGTAACAAAGATAAGGAAGGAGATCCCAGATCTTGCATGAGATATAATGTTAAGTATATCTCTTACATTGAAAGTGATTAAGGGAATGAACTTTCAATGTTGACATGGCAAGGCAACTTTGATATAAAAATGCCTAAATCAAAGTAAAATATATATTTAAATATGTTTATGCAAATTTCTTATTTTAGATAATCCTTCTTTAATCCTACTCAATGTTATTCTCAATAATAACCAGTAGAATATCATGGATTGGACCCATGATCCAGATATTGTACTTGCAATTGGACACATAATGTATGTGGTTGCAATGTGCAAGTTTCCTCATAATAATGAGGAATGATGATTAAATAAGACAATAGGACTAAAACCCCAGGGTTTGTATGTCACTATAAGTCTTGATCTCATCGAATGTACTTTTAAAGTAACATATCGATAATGATCGTAATTATCATATAATCCTTATAAAATCTAAGAAGATGTTCTGGCATACATATGTGCTCTCGACATATAATCATGAATGATATGGTTCTCTGCATTATGCAAAATGGTGGCTCTATAGGAGATGATGTATTCAAATTGTTTGAGTACCTACCTGAACCTAAGTTTAAGAGTTTAAATAGATGTAGATACGATGAGTGTCATCACTCTACTATCTATACTCTAGTCATTCATGAAGCTTCATAATATTCATATTGTATGAATTGAATGAAGCATGTATAAATGTTGAAATACTCTTATGTTGAAATTTTTGATTTTAACATGAGAGATCCTTTGTCTTAAGCAATGGTTGCTTATAGATAAAGGGAGCGCAGTGGAAGCATGGGTTGAACCCATGTAAGAAGTATAGTCAACGAGTTGATTGTACTTCTGTGACTTCCATATGACTTCCAAAGAGTTGGATGTATGCCAATACTGCAATAAGTTGATATGTTGATAGTATGACTATCAAATCTATCTAGAATCCTTAGAGAAGGAATCAGATAGTACATCAGATTAATCTACATATAATCTTTGAAATTGACTTACTTATTTGATAAGATAAAGTCTAATAATTGTATCTCAATCTTCTAATGACACTTGCAATTGGTTGCATATGTATTAGAATATTAGAAATTTGATCTTAAGGTTTAATGGTCATCCATGTTGGAATTGATGCAATTGTTGCAACAATTTCCACCAGATGAATATACTTCATATCTTCAGTGGGAGAGCCCTTAGTCTTAGAGAATGTCTTTATGACCTAGATATTAGAATACACTCATTGTTTATTTCTAAATGTTGGAAATAAACATGAATTCTGGAATAAACCTATCATAAAGAGTTATGATGGATATTTCAGATAGTAATCTAACATCTAGTGGACTCCACTAAATTAGAAAATTAATGAATTGTTCATTAAGATTTCTAATACTGAAAATTAAACCTTTAAAGATCAATAGGAGGATAAAGATCATTTGACAATGATCTGACATCATGTTTTGGACATTTGTCTGTTGATGTGATCAATAGACTGATAAGAGATGAAACTTTAGATTGTTTAAAGGTTCAAAACTTGCATATTTATGAATATTGTATTCAAAGTAAAATATCCAATACACCCTTCTTTGGGAAAGATGTAAGATGTTAAGGTATTCAAGATCTCATACATATTGATGTATGTGAATCATCTACATCAGAATAAACATTATGGATATGAGATATCTATTAATAATTATTTGTGATATGAGATTTCTTCTCTTCACCTAAGAAACCTTTGAAATATTCAAAGATTTCACAATTTTGGTTTAGAACCAAAGTTTGAAGGAAGATGAAATGAATTTGATCTAACCAAGGTAGCTTGTACCTATTAGATGAATTCAAGGACTACCTTTTGGAGATATGAATATCATTCCTATCTCAATCCTCCTAATGAACCTTAACTCAATAGAGTTGTAGGGAGATACAATTGATCATATGTGACATGATTTGATCAATGATTAATCATAGCATAATTATCTCTTAGTTTCCAGATATATATATATATATATATAAATGTGGTAGAGAGTACATTATATATACTCTTAATAAGGTTCCATGTGATTAAGTTGGAATTTGGCACTAGAGAGTGCTACTTCATTAGGAAAATAAAGGATGGTATTGGATACCTACTTTATGACCTTGAGATTCTTAAAAGATCTCATCTCTGAGAATGTGATTCTTAGAGGATGACTCTCTTGAGAATCAAGATGAAAATGAAGTAAAGGAACTAATTTAATCTTGAGATGATAATGAGGCTCCTGGAATCGGAAACTAAAAGGACAATTAAAAATGAAACACTAATACCTCTTCAAATAAGTTTGAAGATGGATTCCATGTGTCAATTGAATCTGACATTGATCTAACTTCATATGATGAAGCTTCTAAAGATCATGACATGGAAAGATGGATGTTAGCAATAAAAGTCTAATGTAGACTTCATATACAAGTGTTGTATATGGACCCTCGAGGGTCCACCTATATGGATGAGACCCATTAAGGTGTAAATGTATCTTCAAGAGAAAGAGAGAACCTGATGAGAAGGTAGAGACCTTCAAAGCACGGTTCGTAGCCATGAGCTACACACCGAAGAGAAGACATCGCTTGTGATGAGACTTCCTCTCCAGTGACCTTGCTTTAACCCATCAGAATATTGCTAACTATAGCTACACAACTTGACTATGACATCTTCATGATGTGAATCAAGATTGCATTCCTCTATGAATACCTCTATGAGGATATTCATATGAAGTAGCCCCAGGGCTTCATGGTTGAGGAAAGCAAGGTGTGCTAGCTGAAGAACTCCATATTTGGACTCCAATAAGTTTCTTGTAGTTGGAACATAAGATTTGATGAAATTATAAATGTTATGATTTCAGATAAAATCTTGATAAACCATGTGAAGCTTAGTGGGAGTGCCATTGTATTCATCGTGCTAAATGTAGATATTATTCTAATCATTTAGAATGATATAAGAATAATAATAAGTGTTTTATAATTTGGTTGTTCCATACCTTGAGATACGATCTCAAGGATACCTCTTAGATCTTAAATCTGAAGTCGTTCAGAAGCAAAGAGAAGAGGGTATTAGGACTGTCGCATTAGTAGTACACCTTGGACTTATTCCATTTTTCTGAAAAATTCCAAGAAAAGATTCCTTCCCTTAAGATGTGGTAGTGACCTGTCTAAAGGGATAGCACCTCAAAGAGTTGAGGGAGTGAATGCTAGAACTGCTTGCACTTGTGCATCAGTTACGAGAAGCTGAAGTGTATTCTAGATGTGTACAAAAGCCATATGTCTGCCATGCAGTGGGAGTAAGAAACTGTTACTAATCCTACTCTGGAAATAAAACACTTAGTTGCAATAATAACAATATCTTCAAAGATGATGAAACTTAGAGATAGTGATCTCAAAGTCTTATCTTCAAAAGTTTAAGACCTTGTAGATAGTGATCTATGAGGGTCTTAACTGTAGATACCTTAGGAGATAGAGATCTCCAGGAATGAAGGTATTCTAATAAGGATTATGGACATACTGGTTATAATAATTAATCGAGCTATAGTGTCAAGGACACTATAACAAAATTGAGTATTGGTTGCATAAGATGCAACATTCGCATTGGATGTGAGCATATTTACTAGGGGATATGCAAGTGCCATGGACTTGGCGTAGTCTCTTGGGAACAGAGTGACTGATCAACTTACCTAGCTATTTTCTAAATAGCCTATGATTGTCACATGAGTGTGGGTTTAAATGATTAGCCCATTGATGGCTCTTTGGGCTAGTGGGAGATTGTTGAAAATGCGAGCCCACGACGAGCCATTATGCAATAAATGTTATTGCAAATATCATTCCCTGATCTGAAGTGAAGAATAAATAATTTGCATAATAGGTCCCTTAGTGCAATTAGGGTTATGTACCGCGACCATCTTGATGACCATACATCTGTTGATTCAATTATTGAATCATAGAGGCTGGTGCTTAGATGAATATCTAATGAGTTAGATTGAGGACTCATCAAGCACCGTCAAATGATTATTAAGAGATGATCTCCAGCCTGAGTAGGATATGGCAATCCTTTCTCAGTTAGGTGGATATCTGACCGACCTCTTGATGCAGGTCCTCTGCAAAGGAATAGAGATTCAGAGGTGTCAGATTAGTTAGGTCAAAGAGTTGACTTAATGAGATCGAGATAACCAAAGTCCTATATTGTATGCTGTCATGATATAGGCACGCATCCTCTGACCAACGATAGATGTTTTACTATGTGTCTGAGTATGTACATTTGGCAGACCAATAGGTTGATGACCTAATCAAGGTCTATACACCGACGCGCTGGTGTGTATATAAGGGCATATGAGTAATACGATCTCTCAAAGGGATCATATAGGTTCACTACTGAACCGGAAGACACGATCTCACTCGTGAGATATTGGGAAGAATCAAATTCTGTGCGCACGGTCGTCTCGCTTTGGAAGCTTGACTAAATTTGTAGGTTTGATATATACTTTTGGAATATATATGATCAAGACCTAGGAATGATATATGCTTTTGGAAAGTATATGATCGATACCAACTCCCAATGATCAAGATGAGAAACTCACTGATAAAACCCTGAAGTAGACAGTATAAAGTTGATCTAATACTTCGGGTTTGTTCTGAGTTATCCAGTATGCAGGATGTACAGGTATTAGGAATACCTGAGGGTGATGTGATCATAAACGATTGTATAACCATGACATTTCCATTCCTAGGGAGTGATGAAACGGGTCTGGATTTTAGTGACTCCTCTCAGTAAAGAAGTAATCTGATCTTGATCCAAATGTTGGACATTGATCTGAATGTCATTCAGATGCAATGAGAAGATTAAATTTGCAGTCTTGATTTAATCAAGCATCTATGGGAGGCCCGAGATCTGGATTTGAGATGTAATCTCAATATCCAAGTCACTATATGTGGAACAATACAATCGCCCTGTTCTTATCTCCAAGTATTCGCGGAGAATGCGCATTATCCTTGAAAGAGTTCATGGATTGTTCTGTTATTGATATATGTATCCGAGCATTGATAAAATGGATAATTAAATGTGATTAAATTATCATGAATAATATGAATTTGATTCATATTACAAGGAGAAGTTATCTTAGATAATTAAATGTGATTTGATTATCAAAGATATGAATAATGTGAATGTGATTCATATTATTTGGGCACATGAGAATAAGTTATCCAATATAATTAAATGTGATTTAATTATTGTAGATAATAATAATGTGGATAGTAATATCTAATTTATTCATAATATATTATAAATGTGATCTATAATGTATTAGAGAGAGCTAATTATAATTTATATTTGTTGATTAATTATTAATGTGTATTGGATACACATTGTCTATTTAATTGAAAATGTAAATTATATTTTATTTTGGGTTGTGAATGTGATTCACAAATTTCCAATGTCAAGATTGCAATATTCCCAAAATTAATTGTGAATTATTTTTGATGAATAAATCCCAACAAAAGTTGGAAATAAATAATGAGAGAATTCCATGGAGATATGCAATCTCATGAAATCTCATGAGATTGCCTCCATATGAAAGGGAGTAGGCGGCACCCATGTCCTATTTGGAATGGGTGGCCGTCTACCTTGAATGTACATGGAGATGCAATCTCCATGTATATTCTCTCCTTATTTGTTGGTGTAATTTAGGATTGATTTATATTTGATTTTATCAAAAATATTTTAATCTAAATTAAATCACAAGTTTTTGGTTTTTTCCAACAACAATGTTGGCCATTGGATTGACATAAATCAATCTCATCCATTGATTTTATAAGTCCCATGGATTGAGATCCATGGATCCCAAAACCCTATAAATAGAGAGGCATACCATGCTCTCTCTTTACACACAATGCTTGAGAAGCAAGTCTCTCTCTCTCTCTACACGCCTACTCCATCTCCCTCTCATGACCGTCCACCATGGATGCCCTAGAGAGGTTCTTCATCGCCGCAGCGTCATCGTTATGCTGCTCGATCGTCTGCTCGTGGATCTCTGTCTCCTTCGGTGCGCCTCGCTCGTGAAGAAGACGTCGGATCTCGTGTGTCAAGATCAGGAGATCCACCGCTTGGATCATCAACATGGATTGCGAGAAGTACACGATTCATCCCCGCGCTCGCAAGCGTCTCCTCCGTCGGATCGGACTTGAGACAGGAGGTCTCTTCATTTAGAGGCTCGATCACAACCACGCTTCAAGAGGTAATCCAATTACTTGTTTGTGGTTTAGACGAAACGATCCGAGAAGTGTTCTTGTATTATGTAGTTTCGTCGCAAGAATTTTTTTAATTCCGCTGCATCGAGCAACTAGTGCGACTAGTCGCTCCTCATCGTATTTGATACGACTCTCACGCTTCCGTGATGCGCTTGAGGATTTATACCATATCCTTCACTTGATCCACTCTGAGGACATCGTTCGAGCTAAGTATAGGGGGGTGTCGTATATATTTGATATATACTTTAGTCATAACTCGTACTTTGTGTGAATGTGTTAATAAATAAAATGGCTAAAATCCTTTATCTAAAAACCCATAAAAATTTTAAAAAATTTTCTTGTACATAAAATTCTTTCTTGCACATACATAGCTATTTATAAAATTATTTTTGTACAAATATTTGTAAAAATGTTTTGTGTAAAGAGTTTGTAAATATGTTGATATCAAAATTATGTATATAGTACAAAATTTTTGTAAAATATTTGAAAAACAAAAAATTTGCAAAAACCCTTCTGCAAATGTGTGTAAATAGTTTGCAAAACTTCGGCATCCATCCATTCATTCAAACATTTTTAAAAAATTTTGCACATTTTTAAAAGTTGCATAAAAATCTGTTTTGTATATATTTGTACAGTTTTTCTGAATCATAGTTGACATTTAAACTAGCCTGGAATTAAATTGGAAAATGAAGCTTGGTTAAGACCTTAATCCATCTAATTCTAAGAGGAACCTTATATGGCTTAGGATTAAGACTTTTCAGGTCCATTAGGGCTTAATTATTTGAGTCCACTAGGCTATGATCATATGTCATCTTGGTGAGCCTAAATAGAACACTTAACAATGCACACATGACTATCATAGATAATGGCTTACTTGCACCAACACCTTACACAACTCTCTACGAATGAGGTGGTGAGGAGGCAGTCTTCTTTGGCTTGGGATAGCATACGAGGGTAGTACTTCTAGGCGGAACCTCTCGTCTTCTTTTAGTGAAGGAAGTGCATCTCAACTTGGTCTGGCGGCATTGAGGTCTAAAGACAGGAGTTGTGGGTTGCAACAATGCTTCAAAAGAGGGATAGTCTACTGCTCAAGAGGAAAAACTCCTTATGTATATATGTTGTACCATGTAGATATGTTGTACATATGCACATCGAAAAAATCGCAAAAGAAAGAAAAACTCCAAAAAAGTGGTGGGTCTAACAGAAAATAAAATTGATATAAGAAAGAAATCTCAAAAATATTCTCTTTATTCTTAATTTTACAAAAAAAAACTCAAAAGTTGACTCAAAACTAACTCACGATTGCAAAAATCAAATACAACAAAGCGATGAAAATCACAGAAAAATACAAGAAAATTATCTTGAGTAGTTATGAAACTACCCTAAAGAAATCGTGGAAAAATACAACAAAATCGAGGTCCAAACAACCCCTACAAGCCAGGGGTATAATTGTAAAAACAAAAGTTTATGTTCTGTTACAAAAAGGTCCCTCGTAGGGACTGAAATGCAAAGAAAATAAAGTTTATTACGTTTAGGTCCCTGTGTGGGGTCCTAAATTTAATTCTTGGAAACTTTGGAGCTCTGCTGAAAATATGGAACTTCGGCGGGCTTATATTGCAATTTTTCACTGTTTCGTAACAAGCGGCTGAGATTAGAAACGACAGCTTGATCTGGACCATCCATGGGGGGACACGTGTCAGAAGACTGTAGTGTCTGGTGTTCTTGTTGTTCTTCCCCAATTCTGTTATGTCGCGGAGGCGCTTCCTTCTCCGACTTTTCTCCGACGACCCTCGCCGATCTTTGGCCACCTGTAGGGCCAGGAGGGAGCCTCCTTCTCCCTCCGAGCTCGCCTGCGGTGGAGCAACTTCGAGGATGACAGTTGGCGGCGATTATGCATCGAAGAAGGTAGTGGTCAGTCAAGTATGGCAGCTAATGAAATCTTATGTAGATTCGCTTGTTCTTCAATTAATTCGAGTTTCAGATGATGAAATGATGCTCCAGATCGAAAATGGACCTGCAAAGGACATTTGGATGCTCGATTTGCAGTAGAAACCCACCGGAGTGTATATAGCCAAATAAAGCAAAGCTTATGTTACCCATTCCCATCTCATGAAGATTGCAACAAGGAGACTTAGCTACACTGGTTGGGCTCCCTAGGATACATGGCTACACTGGTCATGGTCCATTCTCTTCTTCCTCCTCTTCTTGAGCCAGTTGTACTTGAACTTAGAAGGGAATACCCCGCTCCTCGAGGAAAGAGCTTCCAGACTAGGGCATTAGAGTTACCTTGTTGAGGGGGGCTGTTACTTTGCCATTTCTAAGGTGAGAAGCTACATATCACTTACACAGTACAAGAAAAGATTCATGGTCATCAGAGTTTACGTATGTAGACTTGTTCTGATCTGGATTATTAAGGAGTCTTGACCATAGATTGGTGGAACTTAGAGGCTGTTGAGTTTTAAACCTAAGTCCAAATAAGGTTCCGACAAACTAATAATCCAAAGGTCTGATTGAGCTCCATACTTCAATTTAATGAAGACAAGTTTAATAATCAACCATGATTCTCCTTCTTTTTCTTTTCCTTTCTCTTTTAACTTCTTTTTTAAATAAGTGTTTTCTAAGGGACTAGCAAAAGTAAAGTATAGGGGGGTGATGTAGCCTCATTCATCACTCTTTATTCTTTTATTTTAGCTAATTATCTTGGCAAAACATCATGTAAATAGGTGTAAATATAATAATTTAGTAATAAGCATGCATGTGTTAATATTCCATAATTAGCATGTATTTGTGCAAAAATAAAAGAATAAAGAATAAAAGAAAAAGAAAGAAATATTTAGAATAAATATTGATTGACCTAAACCCAAGAGAGTGCCAAGTATTGGCCTGATCGCCAAATAAAATAAGTAGAGAGAGAGAAGGCCACTCTACCTTGTACATATATACCCTCTATGTATACATTTTATTTTATTTTTACAAAAATCAAAATATAAAGGTATTTTGATCTCCTTGTATATATTTCTCAAAATAAAACAAAAATTAGAAAAATAAAACAAAAATAAAACTAGAATAAAACTCTCTCTCTCACTTGTATATAGTACATGTATATATGTATCTTTCCCTATTTAATTTATACTTGTAAATAAATAATAAAAATAAAATAAAAATAATTTTATACTCCAAAAATTATGTTGTAAATAAAAAAAATATAAAATTGGGGTATTTCTGTAAAAATAACAAATTAAAATTAATTGTACAAAATACATAGGTATTTTATACATGTATATAATACAATATATTGTGTATAGAATAATTTATTTTCATAAAAGAAAATAAAAATCATAGAAAAATAGTTTGAAAATAACAAACATTTTTCATTTTATACACTTATTAATTTAAAATCATTTTCTATTTTTTATTGAATTTGTAAAGTATTTTATAAATATTATTTTTCTGATTGGTCGGTTGAAATGTTGACCGAGGGTCAACGATGCCTCCTACCCGGGTCCAACCCGGATCCTTATCACCGGAGCTCCTTCTTGATATTTCCTAGCCGGACTCCGATCTCCTCTCGCCTCGGGATTCAGACTCGAGAATCCTCGTACTTCCATCATCCTCGCAGGTCCTTCACCCGATCCGATTCATTCTTGGGCTTCGTGCTTATCCCCGATCTTTCCAGACCACCATCGACTCTATAAAATCATCTCTCCGCCTCTACAGTGCCCTAGCTCGCCCCGCACCCTTTTCTGATACCCTAGACACCTTCGTTGTAGTGACAGTCGCCGGAGGCCATCTTGGTGCTCGGAGAGGTGATGTATAGCCGTCACTCACCTGTCGTGGCTGGAGAACTGCCGCGAGGAGCCTCCTTCGCCAGCTGCAGCGTGGTCGAGGCCACAACCCTGCCGTCCAACTCCCCTGGAGCTCAGGATCATCTTAGGACCTTCAGGTATCCGTTCCTTTCATTCCTAGCTCCTTTATTTGCCCAATCTTTCATTGTCCCACCCCTGTCGCTCTGCCAGCTCCGACCAGCCGATTGAAGCCTCGTTACCATCAACTATCCATTCAGATCGATGCACCCGTTCACCCTCCATCTCCTCCCGCATCCTGATCACCCTGACCATCGATCCTTGCATTGAGATTAGGAGATTGGTCTCCCCTATCATCTTCGCCGGAGACCCACCCCTCATCCACCTTCGCTTCTTGGTTTTTAGACCTAATAACCCCGACTGGAGTATCGCTCTGAGTCAGAGCTTTCTCGTGCAGGCCTTGAAGAGCATGAAGACCATCCAGATCGCCCTTTACCACCTTCTCTGGAGTGCTTCCAGGTCCCAGTCATCGCCACGTTCATCAGACCGTCAGCTACTCCAACAGAGCCAGCTATGTGACGTAGATGGGGCCCACGGTCCCATTGGCGCCTTCGGATCCTTCATCAGAGCTTCGAATCATCTCTTGTGCTCCGGTGAAGATCACCCAGACACAGTTCTTACAGAGGCCCGCTCCACCATTCAATCGAGTCCACCTCCCAGACCTCATCGCAGCCATCCATCACATTGAGGTGTCAGACCGTTAGATGTCAGATCTAACAGTCCCGTACTAGTCATGTCCCCGACATCTGACAGCCATCAGATCTGACACCTGACGCGTCCAGAGCCGCCCGTTCACGCCTAATCAACGAACGACCCCTATCACCCCATGCGTAGCTCACACGCCTCTATGGGTATGCTCATTCTATCATGCGTTTATTTTAGTTTTTATTTTAGTCTGTAAAATAAAATATACAGTTGGACCATTTTGCACTTCAGTACCTGTAGTTTTTCATATTTACACTTTAGTCATGCCTGTGTGGATCCATGTGCATCGCCACGTGTCTTTTTAGGTTATTTGCACTATGTACCCCTAACTTCTTTACTGTTATTGATTGCATATTTACTTTTCATATTTGCAAATATGCCCTTATGAATGCTGTTTTACGACATGTGCATATTTTTATGGAAAAATTACAAACTTGACCCTAGGCTTTTCTTGCGTGTTATTGTTTGGTCATGACTTATTTTATTTGCATTTTGGTCCCTATGAGCTGTGAGTTTTGTTTTTAATTAAATAAATAGCATTTTTGCTCCAAAAATCCTGAAATTTCGACACGTAGCCCCTGCTATTGTGTAGGACTTTTTGATGATTTTTGATTGGTGTTTTGATTTCATTTATTATTTTTAAAAATTCAAAAACCCTAAAAAGTGTTCCTGTCTGTTTTAGAAAATCAACTAAAAATATTTAAATCTCTTGAAAAATTCTTAAAAATTTCCTGGTTGCTTCTTTTGTGTTGTTTGAATTTCTATGCAATTTTTGTTTTATTCCCATTTATAAAACTTATAAAAATTGAAAAATAGTAAAAATCTTATAAAAATCATTAAAAAGTCATAAAAAAATCGAAAAAATGTGTTTTATTCTTATGTAGATAGATTTTTGTTTGTAGTTTCATATAAAATTACTACTAGGATTTTATAGCATTTTAAATAATTTTAATCTGCCTTTAGATCAGCTGTATATTATTTTCTGTTTTGACTTTCTTTTATTTTTAGAAAATTAATTAAAATCAGAAAAACCCCATAAAATTCACAGAAACACTTGAATATTTTTAAAAAACTCAAAAACATTTTTGTTTTGAATTTTTGAGTATTTTTGTACCTTGAAATAGTTGTTTTAGTTTCGCTTTTTGGTTTTCCTTTATTCTTTTTCTTATTAAAAATCACAAAAAAATTGAAAAATTAAAAACCACCAATTTTCTTTCTTTTTTTGGTTTTCCGACTACTTCGTAGACTTGTCATTCCATGCTCATTGTGATCGACCCTGGTAGCTATACTTGGTAAAATAAATTAGCAAGATCGCTTGCCTTATTTGATTGTTTGATATCTTTATTGGTGGTCTGTTTTTCTTGATTGAGCCCGGTCCGAGTGGTTGAGGTCGCAACGACCTTTGATATCACTTAACCTTAGTCTCTCGACTCGCTCCATCAGATAGCCACATAGTTTGGGATCTGACCTCCCAAACACAAGACTCATACTTGAGGTCCCTCTCAAGTATCTCAAGATCCATTTCACTGCCTCCCAATGGTCCTTCCCCAGATTGAACATGAATCTGCTCACCGCGCCCACTGCATGGGCTATGTCGGGTCTAGTGCAAACCATGGTGTACATGAGGCTCCCAACTGCAGACTGGTATGGGATCTTGGTCATCTCTGCTTTCTCCTCATAAGTAGAAGGACATGACTCTTTAGTTAGCTTGAAATGAGAGGCTAAGGGAGTGCTGACAGGCTTTGCATTCTTCATGTCGAAGCGCTCCAACACGCGTTCAACATAGTTTTCTTGTGACAACCACAACATGCGCTTCTTCCTGTCCCTTGTAATCTGCATACCAAAGATGTGGCTTGCCTTGAACAAATCTTTCATCTCAAACTCCTTGGAGATTTCTATCTTGAGCTTCGCAATCAAGTTGGAATCATGAACTACAATCAACATATCATCCACATAGATCAAAAGAATCAGGAACCTGTCATTGGGAAGAAGACGAACACATATACATGGATCGGTTGTAGTCCTCTTGAACCCCTGCTTTCCCATGAAAGCATCAAACTTCAAGTACCACTGTCTCGAGGCTTGCTTCAAGCCATAAAGACTCTTCCTCAACCTACAAACCATGTGCTCTTTCCCTTTCTCTTGAAATCCCTGTGGCTGCTCCATGTAGATCTCTTCTTTCAAATTACCGTGAAGAAATGATGTCTTCACATCCATCTGCTCCTGCTCAAGATCCATGTTAGCAACAAGTCCTAGCACCATTCTCACTGAATTCATCTTCACCACTAAGGAGAAAATATCATCATAGTCCACTCCTTCTTTCTTGATAAACCCTCTCACCACCAATCTGGCCTTGTACTTGACCTGCTTGCCACTGTCATCAAACTTTAGCTTGTAAACCCATTTGTTCTTCAATGCTCTCTTGCCTTCGAGAAGCTCAACAAGATCATAAGTGTGGTTGAGATAACATCTCTTCATTCATTGCATTTCGCCAATGATCTTTGTCCTTATGCATCTGTACCTCCTCAAAGGTGTATGGCTCACCTACATCTATAAGCATCACATACTTGGAGGTGGGGTAGCGGGATGATGGCTGGCGTGTACTCTCAGATCTACTGACCAGAGGCTCTGTTGTGTCTGCATGTGGATGAGGCTGCTCCCCCTGCCCTAAGTCCCTTAGACCTGCATCAATGGGGTCTGCATCTAGATCATGCTTCTCTAGATGCCCATCCTCTCCACATATACCATGTACTGGAGAGGGACCCGTGTCCTCATCACTGTCATCATCCATAAAAATCTCATCCGCATCATCACTCCCGGTGTTGTCCTCAACCAAAGTCTGATTCTCATAGAAGATCACATCCCTGTGTCTGGTGACTATCTTCTTCCTTGGATCCCAAAGACGGTATCCAACTCCTGATCTTCATAGCCAAGAAAGATACAAGTCTCTACCTTGTCATCCAACTTCTTCCTCTGCTCCTTTGGTACCAATGCATAAGCCTTGAATCCAAACACCCTCAAATGAGCATATGAGGGGTCCTTCCCTGTCCAAACACGCTCTGGAATCTAAAAGCCCAAAGGAACAGATGGAGAACGGTTGATCAAGTAACGTGCGGTGCGAATTGCCTCGGCCCAAAAGGTCTTGAGCAACTTCGTTGTCTTCAGCATACAACGAACTCTCTAAACATTGGTCATATTCATCCTCTCAGCAAGACCATTGTGCTGGGGTGTTCCTGGCTCTGTCTTCTCATGCCTTATGCTGTGCTCTGCACGGTAGCCCTGAAAGCTAAGGGAGGTGTACTCTCCCCCATTGTCCTTACGTAGACACTTCAACAATTTTCCTATCTCGCGATCAACCATGGCATGGAATTTCTTGAAACAATAAATGTCACGACCCATCCCGCTAGCCGCGACGAGCGCGACATTTAAAACTATCTGATCATCTTTACCATAATTAGCATAAAAAAATTCGACAGCAATTCCTCTACATTATGGACTCCCAAACGCTGACATGTACCTGAAACAATCTTTATAAAACTTTTGCATAAAATTCTCCTTTAACATCTTCCACCACAACCACCCAAGTCATAATACACATTCACAGTATCAAAAATATTTCCTTTGCTCCTTATGTACAACTGTTATCTACTACTACAGTTTCAATACAAGTCTTTCTATTTCACAAAAACACCAAATACTAACCATTTTACATGAAGAACCCAAAAATTTTCTGTAATGTCAAGGATGGAGTGAAAGTCCCTCTGTCTGCAAAAGGCTTACTTCATTCCCTCGCGCATCCTACAGTTCCTTCTCAGATGTATCTGTAAAATAGTATTTAATAATAGAGGGTTGAGTCTAAACTCAAAATGAGCCTAGACCCAGCGAGTGGGTCCCAAGCATTTAAAATAAAATAGACTACTTTTGAAACTAACTTTGCTTATCATATAAAATAAAAATGTATTGTTACAATATGGCAACTGCACAAAAATATAAACTAAAGCTATGTCGAGAAATGAGGCTGTAAAGGAATTGAAATATCAAACAAACTAACTGAAATTGATTTACTAACAGGCTGTTGAAAACCTTGCAGAAATGAAAATGTCTGTTTTCTAACTGTTATAACGACACCACTGTGGCTAGCGTACTAAGTACATGAACGCTGAAACAAACTGTCATGCGTGTAGACAGCCCCAAAGGCGAAAGAACATTCTGCATACGGCCCAAAGCCTATGTGTATACAAAATGCGGACCCAAAGTCCTCTGAATCATATCTGATGGTTGCCATATCTAATGGCGTGTTTCAGGGTCATATCTGATGACGTCACCATAGCTGATGGCTAGTTCATGACTACGTCTGGGAGCTACTGTGGTGGTCATTAGTTCTCACATATTTTTCTGATTCATGGTAACACAACTGTAGGCTGAGATATTTATGATATATGAATCATATCATCATCCTGAACTTATTTGCAATGTCTGAAAACTTCTAAGGTAGTAAAACAACATTAATGAATACTGAAAATCTTAATTACTATACAACATTCTTAATATGTAAAGCAAAGACTGTAACATTGCAATGTACGTAAGAGATATTAGTAAAATCTTAAGATAGGCTTGAGACCACTCACCTCGAATTTTGACCTTTGCGACAAGAAAATGCGATTTGAACTTCTGACTCTTATCCTATGCTCTTGAGCTTTCCTACATATTGGTAATAATGGATAAAAGTCTTGAATTTTGTTAACTAATATCATTTAGACACACATATCCTTTTTTTAAATGCAAATGCTATGAGACACTCGTTACAGGCGGACCCTATAACTTTAGTATGAACTAAACGTTCTTATTTATACTACTAGTATTTTATTTTGGAGTATACCCACATGTCTGATATTCATAATGTAGTGTACGCTATATAAAACTTAGGTGCCTGACATGTCAATATCATTAGTGGAAAGATGCAATAGGTTCGAATATGCATGCTCATTGATAACTATGTGGTTGCATGAATGGCTGTGAAAAGGCATTATATAAGATATAATCATTAGAATAAGCTTTTACTGGCTTTTGTTTTCCAGATTAGAGGTTAACTCCAAATACCAATCATCTATTCGTGATTAATTATGATGTATCTTATCTAATTAGAATACCATAGATATCAAGACCAAGCACTATTCTAATTAATTTTCTCCTATACAATATGTGTATTTGAATAGCATACTAAAGACGATGATCTCGATGATTATCAAAAGAAAACCACTTAGTTAGGAAAGTAAAATTCTTAAATTAAAAAGTAATCATATCATTATATTTAAAAACATCACTGCTAATGTCACAATCACGTAAAATGTAAGGGCTTCGTTCATTAATGGATTTCCTTACAACAAGGTAGTTATGACTATATAATTATGATCCACCAGAGAATTATTAGCATCACTATGGCATTAATTAAAGTTTCTGTACAGGTTTTAGCCCCTCTATTTAGATGGATTGTATAATTCAACCAAGACAACCATCATTGGGATTAATAAATATAACCCCATATATACACACGAGTGTATATAAACCATATTAGTCAACATAAGAAATATGAAAAGAGAGTACATCAACCTCGGAAAAGTCTCATACATCTTATCTATCCTGTATCGAAGTAGTTCCTTCTGAATTATAACTATAATGACCGGTCTCCTAATTGCAC
Organism: Ottelia alismoides; assembly: GCA_037367405.1. NCBI lineage: Eukaryota > Viridiplantae > Streptophyta > Magnoliopsida > Alismatales > Hydrocharitaceae > Ottelia > Ottelia alismoides. The sequence continues at coordinate 89,114 of JAZKJV010011574.1, forward strand.
ATACTATACAATGGTTAAATAACTAAAATACCATCAATTCCTTCTCTCTGTTTGATGCGAAAGATCCACCACTTCACCCTTGTTTTACTTGATTACTCTAACATGTATATATATATGCATGAAAATCTAAATGCAGCCATGCAAAATATTGATGAGATGGATACCTGTAAGTAACTCTGCAGCCTCCCTTCGTTTCTCCTTACTCGAAGAATGCAGAGGCTTATGGTATTCTCTCAATTTAAATCATATCCTGCCGCTACGAGTCTCATTCTTCGTACATGGAAATGTTGAAGGGGTTATTACACGTAGCCTACAAAAACACCTACGTGTCACTCTAGCATTCCCTTGTACATTACTTGCCGACATCACTACCCATGTTTATCTCCTGCTTCCCGTTCATACTTTGATATAAGTATTACTCATCTTTGTTTTATTTTTTTTATTAAATTTTCTCATTCACCCTTGAAATCCGTTGCATGCATATCTCCCATTCTTTATCTAGTGGCCCATATCATCCTACGTTTTACCAACTTAAGTTATCTATCGTATTTATTTTTTTATAAGAAAAAATGTAAGGTTAACTTATTAATACATGTCATTAATCCTCTCAAAACATTTTCATTAGCATGTTTTTTTAAACTATAATGACCTATTTTTCATAATTGGAAAGTACAAATTTAAATCACAACTCCAAATTAAGCACAATAAGAAAGATGTGTCGTAACACTGATTCTTGAAGTTGGCATAAGTGGATTGATAAGAATATTATAGTATTTTCGACAAAAAAATAAAATTTCTTATATTTTGTTCAAGTATAATGGATATTATAGCACTTCCCTACTTAAAAAAATTTCGTCCTCGAAATTTCGTACCTCAGTCATTTAAGAATAAATATGGGTATTGAGTTCGCATATCCTCTTCTTTTTCCCACGTGGCTTCTTCTATAGCTTGACTTTTCCAGAGAACTTTTACTAGTGGAATCTTCTTTGTGCGAAGTTCTTGAACTTTATGATCTAAAATTTGTACTGGAATCTCTTTGTAAGAAAGGTCCTCCTTCAGTTGTATTTCTTGCGGTTGTATAATATGTGATGGGTCTGGAATATATTTCCGAAGAGTAGAAACATGAAAAACATCATGTATTCTTGCAAGCTCAGACGGAAGTTGAAGACGATATGCTACATTACCAATTCTTTCTGTAACTTCATACGGGCCAATGTATCGTGGACTTAATTTTCCTTTCTTTCCAAATCTGATTATACCCTTCCAAGGAGATACTCGTAAGAATACATGATCACCCACTTGAAATTCTAGATCTCTTCTTCTCTTATCAGCATAACTTTTCTGTCTGTCTTGTGCAGCCTTCAAGTTTCTCTTGATTTCTTCGACTTTCTCCACTGTCATTTGTACTAATTCAGGTTGGACTAGTTTCCGTTCTCCTACTTCATTCCAGCAAATAGGAGTTCTGCATGCTCGACCATACAAGACTTCATATGGTGCCATCCAAATACTTGCCTGATAGCTATTATTGTATGCAAACTCCATAAGAGATAAATGTTCATCCCAACTATCTTTAAAACTCAATGCACAAGCTCTCAACATATCTTCCAAAGTTTGAATAGTTCGCTCGGACTGCCCATCAGTTTGTGGGTGAAAAGCAGTGCTAAATGCTAATTTTGTACCCATTGCTTTATGTAGACTAGGCCAAAATTTAGAGGTAAAACGAGGATCTCTATCAGATATAATTGACACAGGTGCTCCATGTAATCGTACTATTTCATCCACAAAAATTTTACCCAAGCGATCCAATGTATATGTCATATTGACTGCTAAGAAATGAGAGGATTTGGTCAATCTATCAACAATTACCCATATCGCATCATGACCTCGACGAGTCTTGGGCAATCCAGTAACAAAATCCATGGTAGTATGTTCCCACTTCCACTCCGGTATGGAGAGAGGTTGCAATGCACCAGCTGGTCGCATATGTTCTGGTTTAGTTTGTTGACAAATCAAACATCTCGATACATATTCTGCAATCTCTCTTTTCATTCCTGACCACCAATAGCACGGTTTCAATGTTCTATACATCTTTGTGCTTCCTGGATGCATTGCGTACATAGAGTTATGTGCTTCCTCAAGAATTTCTGTTGTAAGCTCTGCAAGTTGTGGGACACACAGTCTTTGCTTGAAAAATAATACTCCATGTTCATTTATCGTGAAATCAGGCAATTCTCTCGTCTCTACTTTTCCTTGTATTCTTTTAATTTCTTGATCAGATTTTTGAGCCTCTCGTATTTTATTATATAATATAGGCCTAACATTTAGGGTAGCTAACAAAATCCCATCATCATATACTGATAAGTTTGCACGCAGTCCCCTTAACTGGATCAATAATGGGTGTTGTTCAGTCTTTACATATGCTAGTTCACCTTTAAACTTCCGACTAAGAGCATCTGCTACTACATTTGCCTTCCCAGGGTGATACTCAATAGTACAGTCGTAATCTTTTATCAATTCCAACCATCTTCTCTGTCTAAGATTTAATTCTTTCTGAGAGAATATATATTTTAAACTCTTATGATCAGTAAAAATTTGACATGTCACGCCATATAAGTAGTGCCTCCAAATTTTCAAGGCAAATACTACCGCAGCTAATTCCAAATCATGTGTAGGATAATTCAGCTCATGTGTCTTAAGCTGTCTAGAAGTATATGCAATTACCTTCCCGTTCTGCATTAAAACGCATCCCAAACCTTGACGTGATGCATCGCTATAAATTACAAATCCGTCATTCCCAGAAGGAAGGCTAAGAATGGGAGCTAAGGTCAAACGATTCCTAAGTTCCTGAAAACTCTCTTCACATTCATCCTCCCAGACAAATTTTACTTCCTTTCTAGTCAATTTTGTTAATGGTGCTGCGATTCTTGAAAAATTCTGCACAAATCTTCTATAGTATCATGCTAGGCCCAGAAAACTTCTAAACTCGGATACGCTTGCTGGTTGCTTCCAGTTCATAACTGCCTCTATTTTACTTGGATCAACAGATATACCTTCTCCCGAGATAACATGCCCTAGAAATGCAACCTTCTTCAACCAAAACTCACATTTATCAAATTTTGCGAATAACTGATGGTCCTTCAGGGTTTGTAATACTATCCTCAAATGATCTTTATGCTCTTCCTCTGTTTTTGAATATACTAAAATATCATCAATAATCACGATCACAAATTTATCCAAGAAAGGACGGAATACCCGATTCATCAAATCCATAAATGTTGCAGGAGCATTTGTCAACCCAAAAGGCATTACTAAGAATTCATAATGTCCATAACGAGTCCGAAAAGCTGTTTTAGAGTCATCTTCGACTTTAATCTTTAATTGATGATAGCCTGATCTCAAATCTATCTTAGAAAATACAGAAGCCCCTTACAATTGATCAAACAGATCATCTATTCGAGGAAGAGGATAATTATTATGGACTGTCACTCGATTCAACCTTCGATAATCAATACAAAGTCTCAAAGAGCCGTCTTTCTTTTTGACAAAAAGAACAGGTGCCCCCCATGGAGAAATACTAGACTGGATAAATCCTTTATCCGTTAATTCTTGCAATTGGATCTTCAGTTCTCTAAGTTCAGTCGGAGCCACTCGATAAGGAGCCAATGCAATTGGGGTGGTACCTGTGATTAAGTCAATATTGAATTCAATTTCTCTATCTGGCGGAAGTCCCGGTAGTTTATCAGGAAATACTTCAGGAAATTCTTTCACTATTGGGATATTTTCTAAGCATATAGTTTCTGCTTTTGTATTGTATACTAGGGCAACAAAAGATGAATATCCTTTCCTGAGTAATTTTTGTGTCACTATGCTAGAAATGACACGGGTAGGATATACACTTCTTTCTCCATAGAATGCAAACTCTGTCTCGCCTGGCATTCGAAAAATAACTTTCTTCTGAAAGCAATCTAGTACAGCATGGTATGATGTTAAACAGTCCATCCCTATAATGGCATCAGATTCTTTAATTTCCATAGGGATAAGATTTACAATAACCCGACCTCCTCCTATTTCTATCAAACAATCTTTAAAGACATTCCAAACAATCTCAGGCTCTCCTTTAGGTAAGAAGATTGATAATGCGCAATCAAGTGTACCCATTTCTTTATCCGCAAATACGGAGAATCTTCGAGAAATAAATGAATGACTGGCACCAGAATCAATAAGAGTATGAGCATTTATACCAAAAATAACAGTGGTACCTGAGACCACATCGTCAGCAGAGATGGCTTCTTGTAGTGTCATTGCAAAAGCTTTCCCCTGATTTTGTTTAGTTCCTTTTCTTGGGATATCATTTCTCTTTTCTTCTTTCTTAGTTCGGGGTTCTTGAGGTAGGGCATTAGTATGGATATTCTGTTGAGCTGGTCTCCTTGCATTTCTCCAGTTTGATATAAGATTTGGGCAATTTCGACGTACATGACCTGTCTGTCCACAATTATAGCAACCTGACGATCCACTGTGACATTCTCCGGGGTGACGCTTCCCACATATAGAACATCGTGAATAAGAAAATCCTGCATTTCTAAAATTTTCTGAAGCAAATCTACGTATTTGGTTTCCCCTATATCTTTGAGCAGATAAGTTGTATTGCCTTGAATTTTCAAAATTTCTTCTAACTTTGCTCTCGGGTCCTCTCCATGGTGGTCTTTCCTCAAATCTTTTCCTATTGTGATCATTACACCTTTGTCTTTCCCGCATCACGCGCTCAGCTCTACGTGCAGCTTCCATTAATTTACCATACTCGGTAAATCCATTGGCTGAGATCATTGACTTAATATCTATATGGAGTGCATCTTCGAAAAGTCGACATTTATCTTCATCAGTCTTCACTAAAGAGGCTGCAAACTTTAATAATTCTGTAAATCGCTTCTCATATTCATCTACCGAGAAACTTCCTTGAGTAAGAAATAAGAATTCTTTGCATCGATCTTCTTGATATACTTTTGGATAATATTTTTCATTGAATTCTTTTTCAAATATCTGCCATGTAATCTCGGATGGATCGGTGTATTTCATCTTCACTGATTTCCACCAGTCATCAGCATTTTCCTTTAACAAGAATATTGCATATCTCAACTTTTGTGCTTCAGTACACTCCATCAATTCAAATATCTTCTCCATATGTTCAAACCAGTCTCTTGCCACCTTCGGATCCGTCATACCTATAAAATCTTTTGCGCCTAACTTTCGAACGTGCTCAAATGGCAACTGATTTTCAAATTCATGGGGTCTCATCGATCGAGAAGCCATGCTTCCCAAGGTCTGAGCTATTAATGCCAAAGTCTCTTGCATATTGTTATTATTACTCCCATCATGTCCATTACTTGGTCCTTGTGAGGTCTGAGAAGGTTGCTCAGCTTCCATTGTATCCTACATAAATAAAATTTCTTAATTAGCTCTTCCAAATTTATAAATCCTCAAATCTCATGGCAAAATATAGATAAATCCTTAATAATAAGAATATCATTATTCCAATATCATTTCCATTTCACATCGAAGTCCAATACATAAATCATAACTACCAAGGGATTCATATATCAACCTCGAATATCAAGTTTGATCAAATTTTATAAATCATTGCTCTGATACCAACAGAATGTCACGACCCATCCCGCTAGCCGCGACGAGCGAGACATTTAAAACTATCTGATCATCTTTACCATAATTAGCATAAAAAAAATTCGACAGCAATTCCTCTACATTATGGACTCCCAAACGCTGACATGTACCTGAAACAATCTTTATAAAACTTTTGCATAAAATTCTCCTTTAACATCTTCCATCACAACCACCCAAGTCATAATACACATTCACAGTATCAAAAATATTTCCTTTGCTCCTTATGTACAACCGTTATCTATTACTACAGTTTCAATACAAGTCTTTCTATTTCACAAAAACACCAAGTACCAACCATTTTACCTGAAGAACCTAAAAATTTTCTGTAATGTCAAGGATGGGGTGAAAGTCCCACTGTCTGCAAAAGGCTTACTTCATTCCCTCGCGCATCCTACAGTTCCTTCTCAGATGTATCTGTAAAATCGTATTTAATAATAGAGGGTTGAGTCTAAACTCAAAATGAGCCTAGACCCAGCGAGTGGGTCCCAAGCATTTAAAATAAAATAGACTACTTTTGAAACTAACTTTGCTTATCATATAAAATAAAAATGTATTGTTACAATATGGCAACTGCACAAAAATATAAACTAAAGCTATGTCGAGAAATGAGGCTGTAAAGGAATTGAAATATCAAACAAACTAACTGAAATTGATTTACTAACAGGCTGTTGAAAATCTTGCAGAAATGAAAATGTCTGTTTTCCAACTGTTATAACGACACCACTGTGGCTAGCGTACTAAGTACATGAACGCTGAAACAAACTGAGTCATGCGCGTAGACAGCCTCAAAGGCGAAAGAACATTCTGCATACGGCCCAAAGCCTATGTGTATACAAAATGCGGACCCAAAGTCCTCTGAATCATATCTGATGGTTGCCATATCTAATGGCGTGTTTCAGTGTCATATCTGATGACGTCACCATATCTGATGGCTAGTTCATGACTACGTCTGGGAGCTACTGTGGTGGTCATTAGTTCTCAAATATTTTTCTGATTCATAGTAACATAACTGTAGGCTGAGATATTTATGATATATGAATCATATCATCATCTTGAACTTATTTGCAATGTCTGAAAACTTCTAAGGTAGTAAAACAACATTAATGAATATTGAAAATCTTAATTACTATACAACATTCTTAATATGTAAAGCAAAGACTGTAACATTGCAATGTACGTAAGAGATATTAGTAAAATCTTAAGATAGGCTTGAGACCACTCACCTCAAATTTTGACCTTTGCGACAAGAAAATGCGATTTGAACTTCTGACTCTTATCCTATGCTCTTGAGCTTTCCTACATATTGGTAATAATGGATAAAAGTCTTGAATTTTGTTAACTAATATTATTTAGACACACATATCTTTTTTTTAAATGCAAATGCTATGAGACACTCGTTACAGGCGGACCCTATACTTTAGTATGAACTAAACGTTCTTATTTATACTACTAGTATTTTATTTTGGAGTATACCCACATGTCTGATATTCATAATGTAGTGTACGCTATATAAAACTTAGGTGCCTGACATGTCAATATCATTAGTGGAAAGATGCAATAGTTTCGAATATGCATGCTCATTGATAACTATGTGGTTGCATGAATGGCTGTGAAAAGGCATTATATAAGATATAATCATTAGAATAAGCTTTTACTGGCTTTTGTTTTCCAGATTAGAGGTTAACTCCAAATACCAATCATCTATTCGTGATTAATTATGTTGTATCTTATCTAATTAGAATACCATAGATATCAAGACCAAGCACTATTCTAATTAATTTTCTCCTATACAATATGTGTATTTGAATAGCATACTAAAGACGATGATCTCGATGATTATCAAAAGAAAACTACTTAGTTAGGAAAGTAAAATTCTTAAATTAAAAAGTAATCATATCATTATATTTAAAAACATCACTGCTAATGTCACAATCACGTAAAATGTAAGGGCTTCGTTCATTAATGGATTTCCTTACAACAAGGTAGTTATGACTATATAATTATGATCCACCAGAGAATTATTAGCATCACTATGGCATTACTTAAAGTTTCTGTACAGGTTTTAGCCCCTCTATTTAGATGGATTGTATAATTCAACCAAGACAACCATCATTGGGATTAATAAATATAACCCCATATATACACACGAGTGTATATAAACCATATTAGTCAACATAAGAAATATGAAAAGAGAGTACATCAACCTGGGAAAAGTCTCATACATCTTATCTATCCTGTATCGAAGTAGTTCCTTCTGAATTATAACTATAATGACCGGTCTCCTAATTGCACATACTATACAATGGTTAAATAACTAAAATACCATCAATTCCTTCTCTCTGTTTGATGCGAAAGATCCACCACTTCACCCTTGTTTTACTTGATTACTCTAACATGTATATATATATGCATGAAAATCTAAATGCAGCCATGCAAAATATTGATGAGATGGATACCTGTAAGTAACTCTGCAGCCTCCCTTCGTTTCTCCTTACTCGAAGAATGCAGAGGCTTATGGTATTCTCTCAATTTAAATCATATCCTGCCGCTACGAGTCTCATTCTTCGTACATGGAAATGTTGAAGGGGTTATTACACGTAGCCTACAAAAACACCTACGTGTCACTCTAGCATTCCCTTGTACATTACTTGCCGACATCACTACCCATGTTTATCTCCTGCTTCCCGTTCATACTTTGATATAAGTATTACTCATCTTTGTTTTATTTTTTTTATTAAATTTTCTCATTCACCCTTGAAATCCGTTGCATGCATATCTCCCATTCTTTATCTATTGGCCCATATCATCCTACGTTTTACCAACTTAAGTTATCTATCGTATTTATTTTTTTATAAGAAAAAATGTAAGGTTAACTTATTAATACATGTCATTAGTCCTCTCAAAACATTTTCATTAGCATGTTTTTTTTAAACTATAATGACCTATTTTTCATAATTGGAAAGTAGAAATTTAAATCACAACTCCAAATTAAGCACAATAAGAAAGATGTGTCGTAACACTGATTCTTGAAGTTGGCATAAGTGGACTGATAAGAATATTATAGTATTTTCGATAAAAAATAAAATTTCTTATATTTTGTTCAAGTATAATGGATATTACAATAAAAAACTTGATCTTTCATCCTCAGCATATACACCCACACCTTCTTAGATGCATCATAAATGAATGTGACAAAATACATGTTGCCTCCCAAAGAGACTATGTCCATAGGACCACAAACATTTGAGTGAACCAGCTATAGAAGATCTCTCTTCACCTTGGATCTGACCTTGAATGGTGCACTACTGCTCTTCCCAGCCTTACATGCATCACAAGGAGACAAAGTGATGTTATTATGGCATGGGATCAACTCTCTCTTGCTAATAAGCTGCAAGCCCTTCTGGCTCATGTGTCCAAGTCGACGGTGCCACAAATCTAAAGTGTCTCCTTCACTAGCATGCAAACTGCCATCCATAACCTTCACTCTAGTCATATAGAGTGTGTGACACAAGCTATCTCTAGCCATTATGAGAGAACCCTTGCTTATCTTGCATTAGCTTTCGTCAAACTTCAGATGGTAGCCTTCACTATCTAGGTGTGAGCCAAATATAAGGCTAAGACACATATTAGGATCATGCCTCATATTCTGCAGAGTCATTGAGCACCCAACATCAGTCTGAATCGAGATGGTGCCCATGCCCACGATCTTAGAGTAACTCTCGTTACTCATAAAGACTCATCCATAATCACCCCTAGTGTAGGTAATGAAGAACTCCCTATGTGGAGTTACATGATAGGAGGCGGTTGTGTCAATGACCTACTCCAAATCACTCCCTGCATGCAAGCATTGATCCTGGATGGAGAGAATCACCTCATATGCACTGTCATCTATCACAACTGTAACTACATTCCCATCTTCCTTTTTCTGATCTTTCTTGGCTTCAGCTTGCTCTCTCTTCCAAATCCTGCAATCTTTTTTCCAGTGACTGGGCTTCTGGCAATGGCGACACTTTCCTCTGCCCTTGGACTTGTCTCTGGATTGTTGCCTCTCCTGTGACTTTCCTCTGCTGCTGGATCTTCCTCTCCTCTCAGCTGCATACACATGTGAAGAGGAGGATGTCTCTCCGGATGAGCGACGCTTGATCTCCTCATTCAGGACGCACCCTTGACCATGGCCATTGTCAACTTGCTATCCTTCATAGAGTTGCTCACAGTGACTACTAGAGTCTCCCAACTATCTGGCAATGAACCCAACAAGAGAAGTGCATGCAACTCGTCATCAAGTACCAATCCTATGAAAGTCAGCTGGTTAATTATGCTTTGAAAATCATTCAAATGATCCGCCACTTTGATTCCATCCTTGTATTTCAAGTTCACAAGCTTTCGAATCAAGAAAGCCTTGTTAGTTGAGGTTTTTTTTATCATAGAGCTCGGATAACTTGTCCCACAACTCCTCTGTATTTGTCTCCTCGGCCACATGATGGAAAACTGACATGTCAAGCCACTTCTGAATGGTCCCAATGGCCTTTCGGTTCAATTTTATCCACTCACTTGCGGACATATTCTCCGGCTTGACGCTCGCTTCCTCCACCAGATCGTAGATGTCCTTGCAATATAGAATGCCTTCCATCTTAGCTTTCCAAATCTATCAGTTACTGCTTGTGAACTTAATCATTGTGCCCTCATCATCTTTGTCTATTTTGCTCAACCTGAGCTCTGATATCACTTGTTGGGGATAATAGGAGTGTCCCTAAATCCCTTTCCTACAACAAAGATGGCACACAACAATATAGGTTCCCCACTCAGGAACCAAATGGCAACAATGACAAACAATCACAAGCAACCATAACAAGCAATCACCAAAATAGACAAGGATTTTTACGTGGAAACCCTTACTCGATGTGAGCAAGGGAAAAACCACAAGGCAAGACCGGCAACGATTCCACTACGGTCAAGGTGAGCCAAACGTTCTTCCGGTTTTGTTGTCCAACAAAATCGAGCTACAAACCACAAGCACAATGATAGTTCTTCAACAAGTAGCTAACTATCCTAGATATCTAAAATACAAAAAATGTGCACAAATCTAAGAAGATGGAGTGGCTTCCCTGTGGGCTCCCGGATGGAGATCCAAAATCGGCTTCGGCTCCTTGAGGTCGTTCCCAACGACCTCCTTGCTCCCAAACTCGAGCTCGTACAATCCACAACTCCTCTCAAGCTCGCCAAGATGGATGCTCCCTGTCGAAGCTGCATAGCCCTAGCTCCTGCACGTCATCCGCTGCTCAACCAACGAAGAAGGAGGAGGGGAGCCCAGCTGCACCCTTTTTCTTTCTCTTCAGCCTCTTCTTCTAGCGGCTGGAAAAACAAGGGTTTCTCAAACCCTTTCTCTCGTTCTGGAGTCGGGCTGGAATGGAATGAATCATGGCTCACTGTCCGCTGCTCTCCCTGGAATGGGATGCAAAATCTGGGCAAATAACAAAGTGCCCCCTGCAAAAAAATAGTTGCAGCCCAAAGTTGGGGCTGGACTGCAATAAACCCAACAATAGGACTTCAGTAGCAATTGAGGAAGCACAACTTCAACTTGAATGGCCAATTGATTTTGGGGTTTGGATTTAACTATTGGTTCGACCCACCCCCGTGTTATAAGTTTCCTACATAACCACTAAATGAGGTCCCTATCCTCCACCAACTGTCAACCAGTATATATCGCAACTCGAAACTGATCATTCCTCTACGTGAACTGGGTGAATCTAGACGAAATACCTCTAAGTGTCTCGCCTTTTTGGTCCTCGTCCTCTCTATTAGCATTATTCCTCTTTGATGGCATATTTTCTTGATCTTCCTCTATGACATTGCAAAGAGGATTTGTTCAAGAATTGGAAGGAGAAGAATTACATGTAATGTGTACTCTCCCATGACGTGAGAGAAGGGAGATGTGAGAGAAGGAAGAATAGGCCTGGGTCTGAACTATCTCAAAGAAAAGGCCTTTATTCATTCTGGGAAGAGAGTCATCCCAGACCATGGAAGTGTGCGCGGAGAGGATCATCTTATACATGTGAAGATGATAAGATTGGATCATTTGGGGTGAAGCTCGTAAAATTCAAGCAAAATATCTCTAATTTTCCATCTCGGATTCAAAAGGAACAAAAAGGGAGCATGGACGTCAAATCAAGTAATGTGGAAAAAAGTACGAAGGTGTCGTCTTTGAATGCACACCAAAGTAGACAAAATACAATCCCAAATTCAGAACTCTATACTGTAGAAACCACAATGGTCCGACCATTTATCATTTCGATTTTACGTTATGAATTTCAATCAATTGTTTAAACAAGCACTCGATTGTGTCTCCTACGACGACTTGTGATTAAATGTGATGCTTCCTCTTACAGGTCCACCTACCTTGCTCAGCTAGGGTTCAATACCAGGACCTAGAAAGCAATAGGACTCATACAGAAAATCATATCTGTAAGGTTGAAAGCAAACTCTTCCAACATAAGGACCAGGGGATTAGAATCCAAATGCTTAGGGCACAATTCTAGGGATTTGACCTCTAACCTTAAGCGGACATGTCTCGCTCAGTCTGGAGCGTATTTGTAGACAATGACGGGGTTCCCCACAAACAACAAAATACAATTTTTATTCTAATTAATCAATATTGTTAGCAATCACAATTTTAAAAGGTTATAACTTGCTTTCAGTTAGGTTTAAACATGTCTCTCACTAATTCCAATTATCTTTAGTATTATGTGAGGAAACTAAGGAATAGGATAAAAAATCGATGTAAGACGAAAAACAATAATCCATACAAAGTAAAAATCACCTGTATCACTTCCTCGCTATCTCCATGGAGGATGTTATGCAGAAATTATTAAAACTTAGACCATATGAATGTAACCGCGATAACCCCTTCTAGATAGGTAATTTTTCTTTGACTAAAAAACTATGATCCAAGTGCGTCTCATTATGAAGTGAATGTGTGGATTAATATTACGAATTCAAACAACAACCTAGAAAAAGCTCTAAGAGTCGTGATGGACCTAATATTAACACCACACAACCATAAACAATTACAAAGGCTTTGACTACCTAGATGGAGTCCTTACATACCAAGTGTCGAAGTCTCGATACAAAAATGAGATCTCAAACGACAACCATCGTAAAAATAATTATTATAAACTAATTAGAAAAATGAATGTGCAGAAAAATAAAACTTGAGACTCTACACTCTCTCACAACATTATTCAACATTAATAAAACTTTCTCTTTAGCTCGCAACAAGCTCAATCCTTAGAATCGTCTGCCTTTAGTTAGCTCGAGATGTGTTGGATTTAGAAAAGGCTGCTACAAGTTAGTGGGTTCATCACCTAAGAAGAAACGAATGTTTAGAAAGTATGGACAAAGAAATATACGCAAGTAAAAAAGAAATAAATGCTAAAATAAATAGACACAAAATAAGAAATAGAGAAAATTCAAGGATCAGACTACGTGAGTGAGGGGTGGAGAACATATTCACTAAGTTTTCTAAAATGATCCTAATTACGTGAACTTATTGTAGCATGAGATTCAATGCACAATTAAAAAATCATATACAGATATATTAAATTAATACAATATGGCCAATTTGGGAAAGGCCAAGGTCGAATACAAGGAGGCAAAGTATGGCTCGGATTCAATCAATATAACCAAGCAATCATGTTTTCAAGACAAATATTTTCTATGATTTTTATGTGAAATGCAAATGCAAAGTGAATGTGAAATGAACGCAAAGTATTTTGAAACCAAGGTGTAATATACCTCCAAAGGTACTTTAGCAAATTTATTTTGGGCTCAAAAAATAATGTGAAAAATAGAATAAAAATAATTCTGGGTTCTAAAATATAGTAATATATTTTTTGAAAATTTTTGGTTATTTTAGAAAATGTTTTTTTTGATGGGTTGAAACTACAACTTGAAGTCTAGCTTGAATGAATAATATTTAACTTCTTAAATATCTTTAACTATTTTAAAGTTGGGTTTTTACCCAATATAGTGACACATGGATGCCTCTATGTGCAGCTCCAACTTATCCTCTCTTTTCCCCTCCTTTTCTTATCCCTCTTCAATATAGTGATACGTGGATGCCTTTATGTACAGCTCCAACTTATATTCTACCGGGAGAGAGCTGTGCTCCTCTCTTTCCCCTTCCCCTTTTATTATCCTTCATTCTATTTGTAATATTTCTATATTTAGTAGTAGATATATCATATACTTTTATTCAATTATATAAAAATTACTTTTATATGTGTCATTCTATGTTATATTATTAATTAATTATTAATTTAATTTTTAGAATATTATATACCAAAAATAAGTGCTTTTTATCACATATTTTCAAAGTTTATATTTTTTTTAAAATGTACTTACATGAATCTTAACTTTTGAATTATTAATATACAAATGTTGATTTATATAAATATTTTGTATATTATACATTTCATTATTTCATAAATAGATATGCATTTTAGTTTTCCATCAATTATGAAAAAGATGGCTTAAATGGAATATACACCTCAATTTTCATCATTAATTTTATATTTTCTAATTTTCAATACATATTTTGAAGCCAGGCCTAAATACTAAATTCATTAACATCAATTTTACCCGATGTATACATTTTATTATAAAAACAACCGAATGTAGGCATTTAATTTTATTACAATTCTGAAATAAAATATACATGATATGAAAAATATTCCCATTGTCATGCTAACAATATGGGGCTACCTATTAGGTATTGTAAGGTTCTACTTCATTTAAGTCAAAAGCCGGCTATGTTTTATCAAAGGATTTGAGTCTAAAGATAATAATAATATTTTCTTAATAATAAGAATATCTTTTATTGCACCCACTTAATTTAAATTTAATAATCTAAAAATAAAATAACATATATATACAGAGGAAAGGGAAGCTACATCATTTCGTCACTTTTTTTATTTTTTTTTGGAAAAATGCTTCCATGGATTTTCATAAATATATCCCTCTAATATATCATTCAAATTTCATCAGAAACAGAGACTCCTATGGCCTCCATCCAGAACAGGTAAAATACAGCGAATCTGTGACCGTTAAAAAATGATTGTCTGGATGGAGGCCGTAGGAGTCTCTGTTTCTGACGAAATGTGAATGACATGTTAGAGGAATATAATTATGAAAATCTATGGAAGTATTTTTCAAAAAAAAAATAAAAAAATGACGAAAATGCCCCTAATGTAGCTAAGGTTAGCAACATCATGTTGTAGCTTCCCTTTCCTCATATATATATATATATATATATATATATTAATCATTAAAAATTCAATACATAAAATTAACATTTCAAAATGTGTTTTGCAATCTATATAAGGTTACTAAAAATATAAGTGATGTATGCATGTTATATCTTCACACTAGATAATATGCATCTATATTTTATCAAAAAGATTTTCATCTAGTTATTTACCTCAATTTACTAGATATTAATTTCAACAATATTATTGATACGTTTCCCAAATAATATGATTTTTTTATCCGCAGTGAAATGCGGGTCATTTTCTAGTCTAGAATAAACGTAAGTATGCGACTTCGGTAAAATGGTGATTTTTTAAAATTGGGAATATTAGAGACTATATGAGATGTATTTTTAAAATTTTTCTGAATTAAATGCATGCATGAAAAGTGGATGAAGTTTTTGGGATTTTTATGCATTTCGTAATGCAAATAAATCCTATGTGCATGAATCTTGGTCAGATTATTATATCAGAGGAATACATCTAATATATTTTTTGGTACTTTTTGGTAAAATACGAATTTTACCGAAACGAGTTATTTTAGCAGTCCAATTCTAATAAATACCAAGCATCAATGTGATTCCAATCCAAAACATCATTAGGTGGAGATTTTCACGAGGAATACATGACACTAGGAGTTTTAGCAAAATACTAATAAGGGATTTAATTAGAAATTAAAATCAAAATCACCCAAAATTATTTTAAAGAACGTAATTACTTGGTTTGCAAGTCTTTTTGGACACAATGTAGAGCATCAAAAGATGTATAAGTGAGAATTATTCCTAAATTTTCAGACAAAGGTTGATGTCTCAGGAATTAATTAGCATAAAGTAAGAAAAATATGGCTATTTTTAGTTAATTTAATTTTAAAAAAGCAATCACATGTCACAAACTCTAAACTACTCACTAGTTAAAAAATAAGTTGCTTTACATCATGCTATTTGTAGTTTTGAAATACTACAATGTTTTATGGTCCAAATCCAAGCTCAACTACTTGGGTGTCTCTACAAAATAAAAGTAAAAATGTAGCAAAGCAGTTGTTCCTAATGTCACTTCATGTACATTAATTCAAAGGTAAGTCTGGATATATAGGAACTTGTATAAGAAAGATATCCAACTTTACGAACTTTTGTCTTAGAACTAGGGCTTGGGTTTATTCATTGTATATGTAAGTTAGTATGTTTAAGTGTTTGTATTGCTTTAAGTTGGTGATAAGTATTCATAATGGAGTTTATTTTATTTTATTTAGAATAATATGAATTTATTGAATATTATTGAATTTTGTACTACATACATGTGAATATGTATATAGGTTAATCTCCCTATTTTTATGTCTTTTATTCGTACTTTATTCATGTACTTATATTATACACTTAGTCAATTTCTACTACCAGATTGTCTAAAAATTTCTTTCTTTAAGGGTATTTATAGTGTATTTGTTCAGGGATTCAAGTCAAACTTAGAGTATTAAATAGATGAATCACCGATTCATCAAATGATTTAACCTTCGTGAAAGTCTGTTGCTGAAAATAGGATAACTAGTTGTTTGTGACAACACTGTGTTTGCTACCACTATTTTAGTGACAAAAAATATATAAATTTCTTTAAAAAGTTCATCGTAAAAATAGAAATTTGTAGAAAAAATTTCCCATTGCCACAGTTATCAATATTAAAGTAATTTATTATAGTGATTGAGCATGGATTTCTTAAAAAGGGTTACTTCAGTTTGCTTGTGAAAGTTATTGGTTGATCACCATATTGTATTGTCTTAATAAGGGACCCCTACTTTACATGGATTAAAGTTTGATTTTTGACTATAAATTTTATCATGGAGAAAAAGTATTGTAAGAATGTCATTTGGGTCATCGATGAACCATTATCTCGGCTTTTTCCTGTTTTCTCTGAATAACTATTCCTCATCTTATTCCATATATGTTTCACTTCTCTTGTCTCCCTCCCTTTAAGAACAATTAATATATCATCATTCACAATAATAATTCTACACTATTAGGGGTATCATGAATGCTCTATAAACTCGCCTCAAACTAAGTTCATTAATGGCTCACGAGCCTGACTCCATAAGACTAATGAACCAAGATCCCTAAACTTTCAATTCGATAACAATAATTAGTCGATATGAAGTAGAGCCTCGCTCAGCTTTGAGATTTGCTGGTCCGGGAGGAGGAGACCACATTATACACTACAAGCCGACTTGGGAATAGGATACTATTCCAATTAGTTTAGTATAATAAACCGCCATTTTTTACAGTTATATGACTCAAAAGCTGAGAAGGGCTGACTCTCCTTCGCTCCCTTCCCGAGAGATCAATAATCTCGAGAACATTGACGACTAACATTATAAGAATACTAGCCCTACCCGGGGTTCCTCCAAGCGTGACATACCGAGAGGGATTAAAAAACGATGCTTACTTGGCCGTGTGGAACATGGATGAGCATTTTGTCATTCCAACAAGTCAAAAGACTAGAAGAAGTGTCCTCTGAGGACTTCGGGATCAAATATGGAATGTTTCTTTCCATTCCTTGTGAGCCACTGATTTCTCTAAAAGGAGATATCAATGTGATTTTCATCTTTTTCCCAATAAGTCAACTGACTTACACCATTGGAAAACTTCGAAGAAAGTTGAGGACCTATAGGAGACACGGTGCTAAAACCTTTGATCGACACCTCTTCCGATTTCTCTTTTCGGAGAAGGTCGTTGCTCTGGATTTTGTTCCCCGATCTGAAAGCAGTTGCTTCTGTATTTTGAGAATTCTGTCGATCCCAATTACTCCATCACTATCATTGCATATATGAATATAATAAGTAAAGATTACCAGGCATGACCAGAAGAATTGTGTGAAACAATTGAATTTATCTAGTTGAGGCATTATTGGTTCATCATAAATTCTCCTCTTTAGATAAAAGAGGCTCCTTCATGTACGTGTTTTTAAGAACTACGGATTATCGTAGCTTGACTACTAACTGAGTACTGAATAGATATTGTAATTATGAAAAAAATAAAGATATTTACACCCAAAATTCTCTATACTTTCATAAATTTGCCCTGAACCCTCCATAATTCCAAACTACATATGTAACCCTAGATAGTTACTTCCGTTTACATGTAAACCCCACTCTTATTTTCCTTCATGACCTAACAATCCCGTTGAGTAAATCTAACCAACTCAATCCAGTTGTGGTACATATTTTATTTTATTATTATTTTAATCATGCCCAACCCCAACCACTTCCTTCTCCCTCCTCGAACCCCCCGCGACCACCACCACCACCACCTTGCCGACCCCCATCCTCCTTCTTGCATCACGCACTAGAACCTACACTGAATAATTCCTTCATACTCGACCTCATCCAGCACCAATATATACGAGTTAACACTATCAAGTGACCTAGTAAGGGAGTTGTCAAGGTGGAGGAGGCTTTGGTTGAGCCACCACCGAAGACCCTCCTTGGGTAATAGTGGCCTTACCTCCTTCAATGCTAAAACTAACAAAGCAACCACAAGGGTGGACCTCACACCGGCGACGAGAGCAGGTTGCCCCCGAATTCCTGAACCACCACCCCAATCTTTCTCCACCACTACCACCGCCATGGATTGAGCTTAGGGCAAGGTGGTTGGTGGATGAAGGAGGAATCTAGAGATAGGTCACTGATGAATCTGCGATTCGTCATCTTTATTAATTTATTTTAGCTTAAAATCCCTTATAAAACACCTGCATATAACGCTAACTCCATATTCTTACTAACTTGTACATTTCTGACTAATTTTAACCTAAAATAAATAAATGAAGAAGAAAGGAAAAATAAAGAAAAGAAATAAAAAAAGAGAAAAAAATAAAAAAAAAGAAATAAAAAAGGAAGACTGTATACAGGCTGACCCGAACCCCGAGAGAAGGTCAAGACTTGACCTGATCGACCAGGAATAAAGTAGGGGGAGATAGGGTCCTTAACCAGAAAATCCAAAAAAATGTGTTCTCATCTATTTTTGTATATATCTGTATAAACTGACACTAATTTATTTGTACCTTAATTGACTTCAAATCCATTAACATTCAAAACCAAAGTTGTAAATAAAAATGTGTTCTAAGTACTAAAATAGATTGCACAATTAAATCTTGTACAGAATAAAAGTAGCCACACTTGGAAAAAGCCACTAAGCACTAATTGAAAGACCAATTCCGGCTCCATATGAGCTCAAATTGAATCGATCTCAGTTCCATTGAACTCGAAATTAAATTATCTTTAAAATGGCTGTATTTTTATAAGTTTTGGAGTTACGGTTGAAACGTCGGTTTTCTGGGGTGGTTTGTGCAATTTTCCCATGTATTTTGTGCATATTGTATTTGTATATATTGTAAATTAATCCCAGTGATTTTTTTTAATAAAAATTAAAGAAAATAATAAATTTTTAAAACACAAAAAAGGCCAATTTCGTCATTTATCCTTGTATATAATGCCACATATGTATATAGTATATGTATATAGTTGCTATTTTTAATTAACCTTTATAAAAATAAAAAAATAACATTTTTTAATTCAAATAATTAAAGTGACGAAAATTAAAAAAAAAAGATAATTTTGTAATTATTTTGAACCTCTTTTATTTTGCCTCTTATCATCTCTTATCTCTTCCACCAAAAAAAATTGAAAAAAAATCATTTCAAATTTCATCTCTTATCTCTTCCACCAAAAAAATCAAAAAATTCAAATTTTATCTCTTCTATTTATATGGCTCCTTCTCCTTCATTCCAACTTGATCAATCTTTAGAGAGAGGAAGCCGATCTTCGATAGAAAATTTCGTCGAGAATTGTGCCTAGCCTCCGAGCCACCCGGTGACATCGAGTCGGCCTTGTCGAGGCGATCACGGTCCATTTTCCGCTCCTAAGGTGAGATCCAAATTTTTCTTCGCATTTTATCTTAGTTTAATCACTTTTTATTTTGTCGCATTTTTTTCATCGTCATTTTGTTCTTCTAGATCATAAAAGATTCATCACGATTTTTGATCCGCCACCGACTCGAATTTCCATCTCATCTTCTTGATCTCTTCGCCCTCGATTTCTATCTCATACGATCTATCAACTCCGACCACGCACGGTGATCGGAGAGTCGGATTCGAACCCCTCATGTCCGCCGGATCCTCATTCATTTTTTCCGATTTGTAGATAAATAATTTTTTTCCTCTATTTGTTCTCTAATGTTTGTTTTGCAGGATCACTAATATAAAAGAAAATTTAAAAAAAAATCTCTATCCTTTTTATTTTCTGTTTTTCAGATTATAAAAAAATACAAAAAAAGTTTTTTTATTTTCATTCACTGTTTACATAAAAAGAAAAAAAATAGAAAATAAAAAAATAAAAAATATAAGACAGCAGCAGGCGGCGTCGTCACCCGCGCCGCCATCTTCCTCCACCGGACGCGTGCCCCTCCGCCAGCAGCGCGGCCGGCCTCCGCCTCTGAAGCGACGGCTTCCGCCCCAGCGCCTGTGCGCGTATCAGTGCGCCGTCTCGGTTCCGCCTCCACCACCGCCGCGCTCTGCGCGGCACTTGCTGCCCGCCCTCTCCTCCAGATCTGGGCGGCGGCACGCGCCATCACCGCGCAACCCTCGCGCGCAGAACATCCCGCGCCGCCACAGCTCGAGCCCCTCCACCGTGAAGACTTGCTGCTCGCCCCCGCACCTTCTCTGGCAACCGCTGATCGTCCCAGGTGTCACGCAGCCCAGCCTCCGTCATCGCCGACCTCTGCGCGCGGAGAAGCGCGCCCCTCGGCCGCCCGCCATCGCGCCTCCTCTACCACCTGACGCCGCCCTTTCCACAATCCAGTCCGCAACCACCAGACCCCTCCGAGCACCGCCCCACGCCCCTTCGTGCGTCTGCCGCGTGCGCCCGCCGCAGGATCTCCTCCACGCAGCGCCTCCCACGCTGACACCGAAGCCGCGAGCTCCCGCCCCCGCGCTCGCCCGACTCCATCGCCGCCGCAAAGACCTCCGCCGACCCTACGTGGAAGAAGAAGGGGCGGTGGTTGCCCCCTTTGGCCTCCTTTGCAAGAAACGAAAGAAGCCCTAGGGCTTTTGAAATTAAAATTTGGGGTAAATTACATTCTTCCCACTAGAGGATTCCAGAATTACGAGTACGCCCCTGCCAGCTCAATCACGTGCCGTGCACGCTCCCTCAAGGGGTAATTTGCGTTTTCGCCTCTCTCTTTGCTTTTTTTATTCATTTTATGCAAAACATTGATTATTTACATTTCAGTCCAAAACTCTTACAGTATTTACAATTTGGTCCCTGAACTGCAGAACATTGAACTTGCATGATCTTCTATTGAAATAAATGTTTCTCATGCTTCAAAAATTTTGAGAAAATTGTGCTATGCTCCTGATGTGATTATTTTACTAGCATAAAATTTTCATTGAATTTGGCCTTCATTTATTATCATTAAAAAATCAAAAACATGTCATTTTACCTTGCTTGAAATTCCAAAATTCATAAAAATTCGAAAATACCTCTAAAAATAGAGTAATTGTATTTCATTCTCTTTTACTTTCTGACCAATTTTCACGCATTATTTATTTATAAAACCCAAAAAATTTGAAAAATATCAAAAATCTTCTAAAAAATCATAAAAAATTCTACAAAAATCCAAAAATTACGATTTCGGTTCCTGTTTGTAGATATTTTCTTCTAGTTTGTCTTAAAAATAATTGCCAGGAGTTTCAGGCATTTAAAAGATTTTTAAATTGCAAATTACTCTAGGTTGTCCACATTTTCTTGTTTCCTCATTGTCTGATTTTTAGAAAAATCGAAAAACATCTGAAAATTCCACAAAAATTCTCAAAAATATTTCAAAACTTTTAAAACTCAAAAATATTTTCCTTGGATTTTTCTGATTATTTTTGGCATAATTGAAAATTGTAAAAAGTGTCGGTGTGCGTATTTTTTTACCTTGTTTATATTGCGTCGTATTATTTTTGAAAATAAAAAATTACAAAATCAAAATCATAAAAATTTAAAAATCAGAAAATATAAAAAAATTAGAAATAAAAAAAACTAAAAAAACTAAAAAGATAAAAATCACAAAAATCAAGGATAGTTGTCCTTTGAGATTCCTGTTTTCTTTTAATTAGTTTCTGATTAATTGAATAACCCTCGGGAATTGTAGCCTCCCTGAGTTCGACCCTGTCCGCTATACAGGTTAATAAGTAGCAAAAATTTAAAAAAAATAATATCTTTTGTTGATGCGGGTTTTGGGGATAAAAACAACGACCTTCCTATCATCAATTTTTCCAACCCAACAGTTTCCGGCACAACAAAATTTTGCCGTTGCCGAGGATTAAAAAAAATCAAAAGTCCTTCAAATCCGTCTTCAGCAAAATGGCGCAGTTGCCGGGGAGGCACGGTGAGGGTAGTTAGGTTTCTCTTTTGACATGATATTCATGGTTGTAAATATCTGCTTAAAATTTACCACCATTATTCATATCCATTGCATTAATTTCATTATTTTCTCATATTTGAAAATTGTGTTTCTTACACATTCTTTCTTCTTTTTCTTGCGAGGGCCCGCGGAGTAAATGAGGTGATCTTAGGAGAGCCGAAGCACTCAAGCGACGTGGAGGCGGCTTGATTCTTCACCAAGTCGCAGGATAGCGTGAGAAGAAGAGAAGAAGAAAAAACAGAGAGAGAGAAATTTTTTTAAAAAGAGAGTTAGAGAGAGAGAGAGAGTTTCTTTTCCATTTGAACTTTGTAACAGGACATTCATTTGTTGCGGGGTCTGTTTCGCCAAGTGTCGGTGCACTTGGGGGACCTCACCGATTTTGTTTTCAACGCCTTTATTTTCTTTGTTTTCCGCGGATTTCGAAAGCCACCTATTGATTGCTTTAATTAATTTGCTTGAGCCAGGTAATTAATTAGGTCCAAACACCATAAACAAGATATTTCTGTGCCTATAGAGTAGAGCGTAATTTGGACTTAGTCAAATTAACTTGTTCTTGCCCGTTAATAGAAGTTATCATCCAGGACGGTTCACTTGCATTATATAGGTTAGTTTATTTTCTGTATTTAAAT
The DNA here is from genome assembly GCA_037367405.1 of Ottelia alismoides. NCBI lineage: Eukaryota > Viridiplantae > Streptophyta > Magnoliopsida > Alismatales > Hydrocharitaceae > Ottelia > Ottelia alismoides. The sequence goes on from JAZKJV010011574.1 coordinate 112,169, forward strand.
TCTGCGCGGATCACTTGCATGTAGAGTGCTGGCGACAAGGTACGCATCTCTAACCCCTGCATGCATCATCATTTTTAATCGTGCATTGGCATTTCCGATCTCCTTCCTCGTTTTCACTCACATAAATTGAAAGGAAATTGGACACTCGGTAGACGATTCGTTGAATATATTTAAATCAAGTGATAACTGCCTAAAATTTGGGACTGCTAAAGAAAACTCGACCCTAAAATAAACATAAGGAAAAATCATTATTTTGGGGAGAGTAACCCCCTCATTGTATTCGTTTTAACTTGCTCGCGTACACACTAAGGTTAGTGCCCAAATCCCATAATTCAGCCTAAGTGTTTGTACAACTTTTGTGATTATCACCTAACTCTAAAACAGACAAGATTAAGAGATCGAATCTTCACGGTCTTCGCATTGCGTGAGTTGGTGAATTGGGGGTTTGTATTGTGTTTGATTGTTTGTGTGCTTGCTAGATCCTTCTGTGCATTTGAGCCTTTTTCTCCATATCTTTTGGCTTGACCCTCGTGCTCTCTCATCTTTTGTTTCGAAGATGGCCGACTGGAGTTATTTTAATCCGATCTTCGAAGATACCTCGTACTCTCTAGACGATCCACCTTCCTTTTTCCAGGAGGATCTTCCTCCTGATGTTTGTGCATATCCGCCTAACCCATTATTTCAGGAAACAGAGGACTTTGATTTTCACCCACCCTCATTCAGCCCACCCGGTCCTGAGATTTTGGAGTCACCTTTCATGATTTCCACACTTGAGATACTGAACCAGATGTTGGAGCATATGAATTCAAGGATTAACAATCTCTTTAACATAAATATGAGCCAGAACGCTGCTCCACTTTTTGAGGATATGGATTCATTTGAGGATAATCATGAGAGCTTGCAATCACCCAAAATACAAAAAAATGAGAAAATTTTGAAAATACAAAAAGATTCTAGGAGACACATTATCCATTCATTTTGTGAGAAGAGGACACAAATACCCAATCATTTACCCACACAATCATCCACCACAAGTCCCAATCTTGACCCCGAGGATTCCACTGTACAGACTGCTCTTGGCAATCCTCATGTAAATGATGATTCCGACCTCCTCCCTTGTATGGATGAGGTCCAAAAATTCAAAAAAATGTTGACTAAACCCGAAGTGGTAGCCACCCTTAATGAGATCATTAAAGCTCCACTTCAACAGGCCATGACAAGTTTATCTACTCCTCAACAGAAGAAGAGAAAGCGAAGGAGAAGATCTGAGCGTCACATCTTGACCATGGCCACTGCCTTTGCCATCTCTCACCGTCCATATTTTAAGAAAGGGAACACTGCCACACCTCTTGTGAGTTGCTCCATATCTGACTACTCCTGTAATAACACTCTCCTTGATGGTGGTTCATCAAACAATGTAATACCCTTCTCTATGGTACAATCTCTTCATCTTGGGCCTCTTAAGAAAACCAGGATGATAGTTCAATTTGCTGATGGATCTATCAAGAGGCCGAAGGGTATTTTAGAAAACGTTGTCATTTCTATTCAGGGCATGGATTTTACTTCGGATTTTATTGTAATACCCATGGAGACCTCCACCCCTGTGGAGCACCGTCCAATCATCCTGGGACGGCCTTTCCTCGCCTCTGCAGGAGCCATTATTGACTATGGTTCAGGAGAGATTCGTTTCCGTTCTGATGTAGGGAGCGATGTGTTGATCACTACACCCATCACTGCCCAGAAACCTGCATTTCATGAGAACCCGCCCGTGTTAGCCAACCCCAAGGAATTTGACATCGATGATAATATCAGAGATTCTTGTTATATGTTGGATGATAATGAAACCCAAGAATTCCTCTTGAAGGAGGAAGACTCGGAAAACATAGACCTTGGAGTTCCTCCTTCTGGAATGTGGAGATGCATTGATGACATTCGCGGAATTTACACGATAGAAACCCTAGAGCAGAAGGCAGAACCTGAGACTACACAGGACGGACATGATTTGATTACTTCCACTGATGAGTCCGTTCCTATTCACCTTGATTCAAATGAGACCGATCATGCCAAATTTGATTTGATTGCTTTTATAAAAGAATTTGGGCCTTTTGATAAAGATGAAGATCCAATAGAGGCTCGTCGGGCTGAAAATGATCCTACTTTTTCGGATAATGATTTCGAGCCATTTTACTTTGATGTTTGCGAGACTTCCCAGGCCAGACATGACCATCGGTTTAGGCCTGCACAATCTGAAACCGCTGAGGATACATTCTTGATCGATTCTACTCAGTTTATATCTAATGATGATCCCAATATCGACCTCCACCTTGTCAAATCCATACCTCAGCGGTCCCGCAAGAAGGTTCGTTTTCGACCTTCTTGACCTTTGTACATCCACTCCTCTTGTATATCCTTTCGTTTTACTCCGTCTTCTCCCGTTTTATCATTCACCCCTTTCCGTGTGTGTATATATGCTATACTTAGGATGTGCTTTATCCTAAGTATAGGGGGGGTGAATGATTTGTGTTGTTCATATTCGTCATGTTCATCACTCTTGTTGTTGCATATACTTAGGGATACTCTACCCTAAGTATAGGGGGGTGATGTTGTTCATATCGTGTCTTTTTATTTTTGAGTCTGTACATTCTCGTCATCGGTTTTCCCCTTTTGTACACTCTACTATACTTAGGATTACTTGATCCTTAGTATAGGGGGGGATCACCTTCTTCTCTTCTTTTTATCTTTTCTTTTCACTTTTCTATACTTAGCACGAGTTATGTCTTCCTTTTTCGCTCTCTGATAACTATGAGGACATAGTTCGAGCTAAGTATAGGGGGGTGTCGTATATATTGTATATATACTTTAGACATAATTCGTACTTTTAAATACGTTTATTTGGGGGGTTATGTGTGTATAGTTTGTAAAATTCACGTGCTTAAAGAAACAAATAAACAAATAAAAAACCAAAAAAAACAAAAACACAAAAAAAATATCAAAACAAAAAACAATCAACAAAAACACAAAAAGAAACATTGTATATACTTGTATATTTTACTAACCCTTTAAAAAAACAAAAAAATACAAAAATACAAAACAAAAAATCTATAAAAAATTGCAAATTTCAAAAAAAAACTTTCTTTCACATTTGCATTTTTCCTCCAAAAAAAACCATAAAAAGTTCAAAACTAGAAAATTGTTTTAAAAAAATTGTGTTTTTTTCACATGTGCATCATTCCTTTTCCAAAAAAAACCCCTTGCATTTCATATGTTGCATTTGCATGTGCATTTTTCAGGATAATATTGATATTTAAACTGTGTCTGGAATAAAATTGAAGAATGGAGCTTAGATGGATCTTAATCCACCTAATTTTCAGAGGAACTTCACCGAGAAATAGGATTTTAGAAGCTTCAGGTCTTTGACTTAATTCTTTGAGTTCCACATGACAATGTGCAGCGTTTGACTCTTAGTGTCTAACCTGGTCTCTTCATTCTGGGTATAACTCTGGAATAGGGAATCAATTTGTACTCTCGCACTATGCACTTAGCTCAACTCAGACGGGATGTTGGAAGACTGTGTGAGTTTCTTTTCTGGTAGCGTGGAAATCTAAAGACCAGAGTATGGGTTGAAATAAAGCTTCGGAAAAGGGATGGACGGCTGGGCACAATTTTTCTAAGACCCCAAAAAATGTACGGAAACAAAAGATTCTATATCCGTAGGGGCACAACAAGATCCAAGCAGAACCACCAAAAATCCAAATACAAAGAAGCCACTACCAAATAAATATCTGACCAAAAAGGTCCAAGCTTCAAGAAACCTGCAGATTTTGGTGGAGACTCGGCTACACTGGCCAGCTTCACAAGGAGAGGTGACTACACTGGCCACCCTCCAGTTCTTTTCTCCTTCTTCTAACTTCTTCCCCTATTCGATTGTGAACACAGCGCGACAGACCTTAGAAGGAAATACCTGACTCCCCGAGGACGAGTTATTGGAGAGGAGATTTGCATGGTAGTCCGACATTCTGGATGGGAAGAGCTAAAACCTTTCACACACATGAGTCGATTGTTCAATGTTCATAGGGTATGCTTTAGGAATAGGATTGATCTAAGATGACTTCTGAGCCGAAACTGTGACAATGATGTGTAGAACTTGAAGGCTGTCATTTTTAAAATTCTAAGTCTCACAGAAGTTCCGACACACTAATAATCCAAAGGTCCGACAGAGCTCCAAACTACAATTTTATGAAGATAAGTTTCATACTTAATGTTGTCCTACTTTCTTTATTTTCCCTTTCTTTTTCTTTTTCTTTTTCTTCACTTATTCCTCCAAATAAGTGTTTGTTAAGGGACTAGCAAAGGTAAAGCATAGGGGGATGATGAATCTGCGATTCGTCATCTTTATTCATTTATTTTAGCTTAAAATCCCTTATAAAACACCTGCATATAACACTAACTCCATATTCTTACTAACTTGTACATTTCTGACTAATTTTAACCTAAATAAATAAATAAAGAAGAAAGGAAAAATAAAGAAAAGAAATAAAAAAAAAGAGAAAAAAATAAAAAAAAGAAATAAAAAAAGGAAGACTGTATACAGGCTGACCCGAACCCCGAGAGAAGGTCAAGACTTGACCTAATCGACCAGGAATAAAGTAGGGGGAGATAGGGTCCTTAACCAGAAAATCCAAAAAATGTGTTCTCATCTATTTTTGTATATATGTGTATAAACTGACACTAATTTATTTGTACCTTAATTGACTTCAAATCCATTAACATTCAAAACCAAAGTTGTAAATAAAAATGTGTTCTAAGTACTAAAAATGATTGCACAATTAAATCTTGTACAGAATAAAAGTAGCCACACTTGGAAAAAGCCACTAAGCACTAATTGAAAGATCAATTCCGGCTCCATATGAGCTCAAATTGAATCAAACTCAGTTCCATTGAACTCGAAATTAAATTATCTTTAAAATGGTTGTATTTTTATAATTTTTGGAGCTACGGTTGAAAAGTCGGTTTTCTGGGGTGGTTTGTGCAATTTTCCCACGTATTTTGTGCATATTGTATTTTTATATATTGTAAATTAATCCCACTGATTTTTTTTAATAAAAATTAAAGAAAATAATAAATTTTTAAAACACAAAAAAGGCCAATTTCTTCATTTATCCTTGTATATAATGTCACATATGTATATAGTATATGTATATAGTTGCTATTTTTAATTAACCTTTATAAAAAATAAAAAAATAACATTTTTTAATTCAAATAATTAAAGTGAAGAAAATTAAAAAAAATAGATAATTTTGTAATTATTTTGAACCTCTTTTATTTTGCCTCTTATCATCTCTTATCTCTTCCACCAAAAAAAATTGAAAAAAAATCATTTCAAATTTCATCTCTTATCTCTTCCACCAAAAAAATCAAAAAATTCAAATTTCATCTCTTCTATTTATATGGCTCCTTCTCCTTCATTCCAACTTGATCAATCTTTAGATAGAGGAAGCCGATCTCCGAGAGAAAATTTCGTCGAGAATTGTGCCTAGCCTCCGAGCCACCCGGTGATAGCGAGTCGGCCTTGTCGAGGCGATCACGGTCCATTTTCCGCTCCTAAGGTGAGATCCAAATTTTTCTTCGCATTTTATCTTAGTTTAATCCTTTTTTATTTTGTCGCATTTTTTTCATCGTCATTTTGTTCTTCTAGATCATAAAAGATAAATCGCGATTTTTGATCCGCCACCGACTCGAATTTCCATCTCATCTTCTTGATCTCTTCGCCTTCGATTTCTATCTCACACGATCTATCAACTCCGACCACGCACGGTGGTCGGAGAGTCGGATTCGAACCCCTCATGTCCGCCGGATCCTCATTCATTTTTTCTGATTGTAGATAAATAATTTTTTTCCTCTATTTGTTCTCTAATGTTTGTTTTGCAGGAACACTAATATAAAAGAAAATTTAAAAAAAACTCTCTATCCTTTTTATTTTCTGTTTTTCAGATTTTAAAAAAATACAAAAAAAGTTTTTTTTATTATCATTCACTGTTTACATAAAAAGACAAAAAAATAGAAAATAAAAAAATAAAAAATATAAGACAGCAACAGGCGGCGTCGTCGCCCGCGCCGCCATCTTCCTCCACCAGACGCGCGCCCCTCCGCCAGCAGCGCGGCCGGACTCCGCCTCTGAAGTGACGGCTTCCGCCCCCGCACCTGTGTGCGTATCAGTGCCCCGTCCCGGTTCCGCCTCCACCACCGCCGCGCTCTGCGCGGCGCTTGCTGCCCGCCCTCTCCTCCAGATCTGGGCGGCAGCACGCGCCATCACCGCGCAGCCCTCGCGCGCAGAACATCCCGCGCCGCCACAGCTCGAGCCCCTCCACCGTGAAGACCTGCTGCTCGCCCCCGCGCCTTCTCTGGCAACCGCTGATCGTCCCATGTGTCACGCAGCCCAGCCTCCGTCATCGCCGACCTCTGCGTGCGGAGAAGCGCTCCCCTCGGCCGCCCGCCATCGCGCCTCCTCTACCGCCTGACGCCGCCCTTTCCACACTCCAGTCCGCAGCCACCAGACCCCTCCAAGCATCGCCCGCGCCCCTTCGCGCGTCTGCCGCGTGCGCCCGCCGCAGGATCTCCTCCACGCAACGCCTCCCACGTTGACACCGAAGCCATGAGCTCCCTCCCCTGCGCTCGCCCGACTCCATCGCCGCCACAAAGACCTCCGCCGACCCCGCGTGGAAGAAGAAGGGGCGGCGGTTGCCCCCTTTAGCCTCCTTTGCAAGAAACGAAAGAAGCCTTAGGGCTTTTGAAATTAAAATTTGGGGTAAATTACATTCTGCCCCCTGGAGGATTTCAGAATTACGAGTACGCCCCTGCCAGCTCTATCACGTGCCGTGCACGCTCCCTCAAGGGGTAATTTGCGTTTTCGCCTCTCTGTTTGCTTTTGTTATTTATTTTATGCAAAACATTGATTATTTACATTTCAGTCCAAAACTCTTACAGTATTTACAATTTGGTCCCTGAACTGCAGAACATTGAACTTGCATGATCTTCTATTGAAATAAATGTTTCTCATGCTTCAAAAATTTTGAGAAAATTGTGCTATGCTTCTGATCTGATTATTTTACTAGCATAAAATTTTCATTGAATTTGGTCTTCATTTATTATCATTAAAAAATCAAAAACATGTCATTTTACCTTGCTTGAAATTCCAAAATTCATAAAAATTTGAAAATACCTCTAAAAATTCCAAAAAAATAGAGTAATTGTATTTCATTCTCTTTTATTTTCTGACCAATTTTCACGCATTAATTATTTATAAAACTCAAAAAATTGAAAAATATCAAAAATATTCTAAAAATCATAAAAAATTCTAAAAAAATCCAAAAATTACGATTTCGGTTCCTGTTTGTAGATATTTTCTTCTAGTTTGTCTTAAAAATAATTTCCAGGAGTTTCAGGGCATTTAAAAGATTTTTAAATTGCAAATTACTCTAGGTTGTCCACATTTTCTTGTTTCCTCATTGTCTGATTTTTAGAAAAATACAAAAACATCTGAAAATTCCACAAAAATTCTCGAAAATATTTCAAAACTTTTAAAACTCAAAAATATTTTCCTTGGATTTTTCTAATTATTTTTGGCATAATTGAAAATTGTAAAAAGAGTTGGTGTGCGTATTTTTTTACCTTGTTTATATTGCGTCGTATTATTTTTGAAAATAAAAAATTGCAAAATCAAAATCATAAAAATTTAAAAATCAGAAAATATAAAAAATTAGAAATAAAAAAAAACTAAAAAAACTAAAAAGATAAAAATCACAAAAATCAAGGATAGTTGTCCTTTGAGATTCCTGTTTTCTTTTAATTAGTTTCTGATTAATTGAATAACCCTCGGGAATTGTAGCCTCCCTGAGTTCGACCCTGACCGCTATAAAGGTTAATAAGTAGCAAAAATTTAAAAAAAAATAATATCTTTTGTTGACGCGGGTTTTGGGGATAAAAACAACGACCTTCCTATCATCAATTTTTCCAACCCAACAGTTTCCGGCACAACAAAATTTTGCCGTTGCCGGAGATAAAAAGAAAATTCAAAAGTACTTCGAAATTCGCGCTCAACAGTCACTCCCGAATTGTGCATCAATGTTTCTTTGCTCCATAGAGAAGGGTAATATATGGGCCTCCGGAGAGAGATACATGATATTTTTATTTTGAGGAGAAGAGGTAGTGCACCAATGAGATTCTATCATATCCACAACGTGTGAAGATGGGTGTCAGGTAGGGCTGTCGAAAATTCTCAGGTTCGACATTCGCTCAGATTCAGCTCCTTAAAAGTTCAATTCAGATTCAATTGGAAAATAAACGAACCGAACCTGAACACGAGTTTGACCTCGATTAAAGAAACGAACAGAACCTAAAAAACATAGGTTCGCTCAGGTTCGGTTCGTTAAAAGTTCGATTACATACACACATACATACATAAAAGTATATATACATACATATTGTATATATAAGAAAAAAAAACATTCTGTATTAACATAAGGGCATTCACTTATTTTTCCAAACCCATTCAGTCATCCACTCCCTAAGTCCTTATTCTATATTCCTGAAAACCCACAAAACCCTCCCATGCAGCTACGGTTTCTTCATTTGAATAGAAACGTTTGCACAACATTTATTCTTAAATGAACCTTTAATGAGCCGAACCGAACCTTTACGAATCTTACCCGAGCCGAACCGAACCTGATTACACTTTTCATTTTATCGAGCCGAACCGAATCCAAGCCTGAAACTATGCTAAACGATTGAGTCAAACCGAGCCTGGGTTGGTTCGCTCAGGTTCGGCCCGTTTGGTTGTAGGGTTGGGCAGGGTTGGGTTGGGGTACTATTCACAGGGGTACCTCCTCCTCACAGTTTACTATTCACCCAGCTCAATCCAACCCAACCCAACCCTACCCAACCCTGCAACCAAACGAACCCCTAGTGTCGGGCATCCATCGAGAGAGCTGAGAGATAGTCAGGGGTGCAAAAAATGAAGCAGAGGGCAACGAGAGAGTGATGGCGGTGCCAAAGAGGAAGGCAATGCGATAAGAATGGAGGAGGATGAGGAGGGGAGTTGAGTGGTGGAGATGGGGGGAGGAGAGAAGGGCACGACAACAAGCTTTCTCCATGTGTATAAAAATAAACTTACCTTATACTCTTCAGAAGACCAATAATCAACGAGCTTTCTCCATGTTATTGCATCAAGTCCATTGGGAATTCTTTTACGTAGCTCTGATAGGGGTATTGTCTCATCAAAATACTATGAACAACATAAATTAAGAGATATTATTCATTATATTGAGTACTATTGAAATAACAATTTACTAGAAAAGTTTACCTTTTTTTCATTTCACATCGATACCGACGATGTAAATCGCCTGCATGTGACAATATTTGCCTATCTGCCTCAGTATTGCGCTCCCATGTAAATGAACCCTAAAATACAAATATTAAAAATTATTCTTGGATTCTTAACATCATTTAATATATATACATCCATATCATGCAAAATAGAAGCTTTAAAATCTTCTGAAATATCTCTTCTAAAATCACGGGTTAAGATAGGAATGCGAAAACGTGCCACCTGCCCCAAGAAACTGTGAAATAATGCAACATTTTCTCCAACAGCATCTCCTCCAGTAATTCTAACATGCAATGTTTGTCCTACTGGTAAGCGATCAAGGTAATGGCACTTTGACGGTCCTCTTCGTCCCTTGGTTAATGAAGATCCAATATCTGTTACCCCATCACTATCTTGTATAGGTGATCCATGCATCTCGGATTGATGTCCAGCTACACCAGTCGTAATATGTTCTTTAGGGATATTTGTTGTTGTGGCATTAGCAATTGACATGGAGCAAACATATTGGGAGGAGCATGGAGTCATCTGTATCAAAATTTATTAAAAAAAGATATAATATCGCAATAATGTATGAATATGTAGCATCCAAACAAGATAATTTATTATTTTACCACTGATTGAGATCTTGTTACACCAATATCAGTATGTCGTGTAGGTAAATGCACGCAGCTATCAGATTGTGGTTCAATCTACATCACAATTAAATACAAAAAATTAATTCACATACAAACAAAGTGTTAGGAGGTTGCAATATTCAAATGAAATTGTAATATTAGGGATTTACCATTGATTTACTTCCTACTATAGGTGCAGTCAATGTTGAACGAGTATAATGTTCAAATCGTGGTGTCACCTGTATTATATTGTACATAAAAAACAATAAAATATCTAATAATGCAACATGTTCAAATGGAAATTTTAAACTATTAAATTACTGTCGATTTCTTTCCTAGTGTAGGTGTAACCGGGATAGAGTGAATGCGACGTTCAGACCTGGTCTCATCTGCATTATGATTTAAGACAATTTAAATTGATGATAGATTTTATAATATAAAAAATTTAACATATAATGAAATGACATAATAATTTACCATTACTCATTTGCAATTATGTTGGTCCCACAATTTTGTAAGCTTCACGTATCGGCATCCCGTATATTATCTTGGTAGGCATCCGAGTCTAGAATTATACCCTCATTTTGGATATCATAGAAATCTCTAGGCATTGTTCTTATGGGTATAATCCATCCACATGTGTCATTGTCATTTACATAGAAAATTTGTTCCACTTGGCTTGTTAATGCAAACGATTCCTCTGTTGCCAACCGAGCACTTTTCTTTAAACTCACAAATCCATTTGTCTTATCCTTGTGATAACCTACACCTTCATTGAATACATCAAACCAATCGCATTTAAATAACACCACTCGGTGATCATGTGTAAAGATAACCTCAATAATATCTATGATTTCACCATAATAGCCATCCAAGCCAGACTCGAGAGCTAATTTAACAATCACACCACTCATTTGATTCGCTTTATTGATATCGATAGATTTCTTTCTAAATCTATACCCAATTACTATATATCCTGAGTGTGAGTGAACGTGAGAATATGGACTTCGTGATATTATATCCAATTCTATAGTCCATCTTGGATCACCATTTTTTTTGAATGGCTCAATTTGCACTTGGAACCAATGCAAGAATACATATATGTCATCTCTTTCCACTAATTTACGTCTATACTCTTCAAAATATTCATCTATCTCATCAATCTGCATTAATATATAGTAATGCGCAAGATATATCTATCTTTGAGACTATTCTCGTCTTATAGTACCCGATATTGGTCTTCCATTTAAAGAAAAAATGGATAGGCATCCTTCTTTGACTTCAGACGTACCACCATCGAAATTTCTTTCCATACGATTAAAATGATTAATTGTACCATCCATGTACATTGCACAAAAATTGATGCATTCTTCAAATAAGTATCCTTCTACAATTGACCCTTCTGGAGAAGCCTTATTGATAGCATATCCTTTAAGTATTTTAAGATACCGTTCGATGGGGTACATCCATCTATATTGTACTAGACCACCAATTCTTGCATCGCTCGCTAAGTGCATAGTCAAGTGTACCATTCTATCAAAAAAAGATGGTGGAAATATTTGTTCCATCTTACACAGGGTCACAATGATATCTTGTTCCCATCTATATAGTACAGATGGATCAAGTACCTTAGTACATATAGCTTTGAAGTATTGGCTCAGCTCAGTTAAAGGTTGTACAAGATTTGAGGAAAGCACTCCTCGAATGGCTAATGGTAAGAAAACTTGCATATATACATGGTGATCATGGCTCTTAAGTCCTGAGATCTTTTTCTCTGCTTTGTTCACACATCTAGAAAGTTGTGAAGAGTAGCAATATGGTACCTTGATGTTAGCTAAGAAAGACGGTATCTTCTGACGTGTATCTGAAGATAATGTATACAATGTTCCAGGTAACATAACCCTTCCATCATTCAACTCTACATGATGTAATTCCTTTCTTATGTTTAATTATTGCAAGTCCCTCCTTGATTTCAAGGTATCTTTTCCGTTTCCAGACAAACCCAGGATTCCAAGTATGTTCTCCATTACATTTTTCTTGATATGCATGACATCAAGATTATAATGGATCTGTAAATATTTCCAGTAAGGTAGCTCTCAGAAAAATATACTTTGTTTCCTCCAACCACCACTCAACTTTTTTCTTGAAAAGTCGACCTAGTCGAATATGTCCAATACCCTCCTGTTGATGCAACAACTCACATCAAAAAAAACGCAAGAAGTCAAGTTTTGGACCTGATGATGCTCCATCAAATTTATCATAATATTGATTTCTGCGCTATTGATGTTTAATAGGAAGGAATCGACGGTGGCCCAAGTAGCAATGCTTTCCACTGTTATTCAACCAAGTGACGTGTGTTTTGTCCATACATACTGGACATGCAAGTTTACCTTTCGTACTCCACCTCGATAAATTAGCATAGGCTGGAAAGTCATTAATGGTCCATAATAATATCGCACGCATTGTAAACATCTCCTTTTTGTCCGCATCATATGTCGGCACTCCATCGTATCACAACATCTTCAACTCATCAACCAAAGGCTGCATATAAATATCTATTGCATTTCCATGTTCTTTTGGACATGGTACTAACATTGAGAGCATCATAAAGGATGACTTCATACACATCCACGGTGGTAAGTTATAAGTTACAATTATGACTGGCCAAATTGTATAACTAACACTCATATTTGCATATGGATTGAAACCATTACTTGAGAGACCAAGCCTAACATTTCTAGCTTCTAATGCAAAATCTGAAATGTTCTCATCAAAACGTATCCACTCTTCAGAATCTGAAGGATGACGCATTAATCCATTATGATTGATGACCTTATCCTCTTTATGCCATGACATCCATTTTGCTGTCTTAGATGACATGAAAAGATGTTGTAGTCTAGGGACTAATGGAAAATATCTGAGTACTTCCTCTGCTCTTCTCTTTGAATTATTGGAGACACTTGTATTTTCCTTGTACCTCGAAATATTACATTCAGGACAACAAGTAAGCTCTTGATGTTCTTTCCAAAATAGAATGCAATCATTACGACATGCATCTATTTTTCAGACTTTAAGCCCAATGATCGAAGATATTTTTTTACGTAGTACCAATTAGTTGGATAGCCTTCAGGATTATTAAGCACTTGACCGATAAACTCCAACAATTCTTCAATCATTTTTTTTAGATAAACGTTTCATAGTCATTCATCATAAACCAACGGTAAGTATTAGAGTTTAGTAAGGCCCAACAGTAAAGGGGGGGATTAGACAGAGTCCCCATTCTCCCAAAAAATTACAGCCAGATCCAAAAAATTTAAACAGCAAAACATATTAACTAGTAATAGTCCAGCACAAAACCAATCCTGGGCTCTCGTCACTATCCAAGCGCGTCCTTCAAGTTATATGGCGCCAGGTCTTGTAGATTTCAGACTTTCGCTAGGTCCGCTTCGAGGATCTGGTTCCTGGTGTCACCGCTGAGCTATCCTTAGCTGTATGATATCAAAGTTATCCACAGGTTTCAGATTGTTAGTTCATAAGACTATCAGTAGTTAAGAGAAGTATCCAATAATAAATCTAATATAAAGTTAATTGATGTTCTTGTCCCGCCACTGCTAGCTTCAACCATAGATCCCCTGCTTTCGTACCCATCCTTGTCTCGCAAAGGTGAATGCTTGCAGGAGTAATTTTTGTTTATCTATAGGTATTCCTTCAAAGATGAGTCTACATCGACTCTTCCACCGTAGCCACCAGAACGTAATTTTTAAACATAGAATTCTCCACTCTTTATCCGTTAAATCGGTGGTGTGGTTCATATATATCATGTTGAGTAGTTCCTGGAAGTTTGGTTCCATATCACATAATTTTAATATATCTCTAATTGTTTGGCATTCATCGAAAAGGTGTCTGTAATTTTCCAGCTCACGATTGCATAGATAGCACCTGTTTACCCAAGGAATCTTCCATTTTTCTAAATAGTCTTGTGTTGTAATTTTATTGTGCGCCAACAACCATATGAAATAGTAAGCTCTTGGTTCCAGAGACCACTTTCTAAATAAGGAGTAAACTATGGATCTGCTACCCCCGTCTGTAAGTAGATAATATAATTGTTTTGTTGTTGAGACTCTTTTGTTTTTAGAGATGGTGGGAAATGTTGTTCTGTCTGCTTCATTCATGTGTAGATGTTGGAATATATTGGTCAGTGTAGCTTTCATTCTATCTCCCTCGGTTGATAGTACTGAAGGTAGTTTGTTTTGTAATGCTTTAAACCAGTTGAATCTCGCCAGCCAAGATTTTAATCCTCTGTGTACCGACACGAAGCGTTTTTTAATATATGGCATGACTAGTGGGTAAGATTTTTCTAGTGGAGGGGAGCCACATAGTTGGTCTTTCCATAGTGAAGAATGAATACCATCTCCCAGTTTCTTATAGAGAACAGGTAGAAGCGTTGCCTGTTTGGTTGCAGGGTTGGGCAGGGTTGGCCCAACCCTGGTTACTATTCACAAGGGTACTTCCTCCTCACAGATTACTATTCACCCACCCCAACCCAGCCCAACCCAACCCAGTCCAACCCAGCAACCAAACAGACCCTTAATATGGGATTTCCATACAAATGAGTGCGATCTCTTAGGAGTAGAAGAAAGTGTTATGGGATCACCTCTGAAGTGAGATGAACTAATAGCAGATGACACCCATGGTCTTACAAAGTCTGCAATGCGAATTGCCGATTTTGTTAATAGGGCATTGTTGAAAGATCGAAGGTTAATAATTCCCCAACCATCATTTATCTTAGGCCTAGTTACTTTTGACCATGCCACTTTAGCCTTAGTTTTGAGATCTTCAATGTCCCCCCATAGGAAGTTTCGTCTAAGTCTGTCAATTTTTTTGACAATACCATTCGACATCTTAAGACATGACATCTCATGTATGATGATCGGTGTTAAGACTGAGTTAAGCAAATTGATTCTCGCTGGAAGTGGGAGTATCTTGAACTTCTATCCCTGAAGTTTTACCGCAAATTTATCAATGGTGGATGACCAATCTTTCATGAGTCTATGTTTTGATATGGTGAATCCCAGATAATCGATAGGGAAAGATCCTTCAGACCAATTTAGTATTTCCTTTACCTTAACGTTTTCCTCTCCAGACAAGTTTAGCGTATAAAAAGAGCTTTTTTTTCGTTAATGCATAGGCCCGACATTTTTCCAAAGATTTTTAACGTGGTGATGACGTTTTTAAGGTCCTCCTCTTTATATTCCAGGAAGATGAGTAGATCATCAGCAAACTGGATATTTGTGATCTGGATTTGCATTCCGTCTCTCATGAATCCCTTGAATTTCCCTTCCTTTGCTGGTTTGAATAGCATCACATCAAGGATTGACATTGAATGTATGAAAAGAAAAGGTGAGAGTGGATCTCCTTGTCTCACTCCTCTCTTCGGATGTATGAATCCCGCTGAAGTACCATTGATTTCAAAGGAGACACCAGTAGTCTTTAGAAGTCCAGTAATCCAATTTATGAAAACTGGTAGATAGTCTGCCACTCTCAAAGCCTCCAGGATGAAATGCCATTTTAAAGTATCAAATGCTTTTCGGAAGTCTATTTTCAATACAAGAGCCTTAGTTTTCTATCTACTCCAGTCATGGACAATCGAGGATGTAACAAGGAAGGCGTCCGCTGCGGATCTGTTCTTCAAGAAGGCACATTGAGATGGTGGGATGTTACTTGCAAGGAAGGATGCCCATCTATTGGCTATTGCTTTCGATATTATGCGTATCGGTAAATTTATCAAGCTAATTGGTCGATAGTTTTCTATGTTTTCCATTCCACCTTTCTTATAGATTAGTGAGACTAAGGTATTATTTAAATGTCTGAAGTCCGAGGTCTTGAATCCCTCACTGTGAAGATTTGCTACCATGTCCATGAAATCATTTTTCAGCAAATGCCAGCATTTCTTGATAAATTCAATTGTAAGTCCATCAGGTCCCGGTGCTTTGTTGTTTTTGAATGTTCTAATAGTGTCTTGTATTTCTGTTAGAATTATTGGTTCAGTAAAAATGGTTGGATCCTCTATTTTGATTACCAGATCTGATGGAATTTCCAGCACATGGCTCCTACTCGTCATATCATCTTCATCGTGAAATAGCTTTGTGTAAAAGTCAACAATGACCCTTGTGATCTCTTCCCTACCATGCACCATGTCCCCCTTATCATTTTTCAATACCGTGAATATATTTCTTGAGGATTTCTTCGATGCCACAATTTTCATGAACTTTATATTTTCATTGCCAGCTTTTATGTAATTTATCTTTGCTCTCTGCTCCCAAATCATTCTCTCATCATTTCGTAGAGACTTCAGCTTACTGTACATTTCTTTTAGTTTTTCAGCTGATTCCTTGTCTCTCGACTTTAGTTAATTTTCCGTCAGTCTTATATCGTCTTCCATTTTTGCTACCTCCTTATTGATATCAGGGATTTGTTGCTTGCTCCAATGCTTCATATATGCTCTCAGCCGTTTCATCTTAACAGCCCATTTGTGGAAAGAGTTGTCGGAGATAACCTCATGTGACCAAGAATCGTTGATCATGGTCATAAAAGATTCCTTTTGAAGCCAGAAGTTTTCAATCCTAAAGATGCGATTGGTCAATCTAAATGAGCCTCCTTGTAATAACAAGGGGTTGTGGTCCGAGAATGTTTTTGGTAATCTTCTTGAGTGAGCACAGGGGAATGCATTTTGGAAGTTTAGATCCACTAGGATACGGTCAAGAATGGCCCAAGATTCGCAATCCGAAGATCCTGACCAGGTAAATGCTGTCCCTCTCTCTTTTTGGTCAATAAGGTTTGAGCGGTTTATCCACAAATCAAATCTTTTGTCAAAAACCTTTAGTGGTTTGTTTGATAGGCGGTCCGTTCTAGTTCTGATCAAGTTGAAGTCACCCGCCAGAATCGATGGAATACCCATGAATGTTATCGATCCTAGGGAGTCTAAAAATTCACTCTTTCTCTCATCTCTCAGCGACCCATAAATGTTTATGAGTCTACACAGCAAGTTGTTTTGTAGCAATCTGAATTTAAATATGCTGAAGTAAGGATAGTCTAGTTGGTTTACCAAAGAAATCTTATCACAATCTCAACCGGTCATAATTCCGCAAGTCTGCCCCAGTGTATTTGCATGCCAAGCGAAACTTGCAATGGATGAATTGTGTGGAGCCTTTGGTGTGGACATTGTTTTTGTCTCTTGCAAACAAATCACGTGAATGTTGTGTTTAGCCACCAGATTTTGTAATCGTCCTAATTTACTCGGACCCCCCAAGCCCCTAATATTCCAGGTTAACACCGTTAATTCCATTTAATATGTATAGTAAAGACACCCGTCCAATCCCTCTAAACGTTTTGAACGGAATCACCCCCTTTTTCAATTATTTATAAAAAAAATTATTCATTGCATAACTCAGTAATGAATCTATTTTTTTCCATCTCGCTTTGGAACTCGAAATGGAAAAGGTCTAAGAGATTTCTAGTTCTACAGGCCGCCATAAATGAAATAATAAAATTCTTAACAACTTTGTTTGACGGTAGAACAATATTTTCCATACCTTTGCCTTTTGCAGCCATTTTTTATGGTGTTGCCGATGGTTTATCTTTTTGTGTAGGGGTCAGATCCACCACCAGGTTTAGAGCGCTTTGCATGTGTGTTTCCATTGTAAGGTTGCCGGTCTCCTGAACCTCCGAGGTCGGAAGATTTTTGATGTGCTCCCACATCATTGGATTTATTGGTTGACCCTTGCTCTCCAACCAAGTGAGTGCGCGTTCAAGATGCGATCTTGTGGGCTCCTCCACATAATTTGTATGTTTTTCAGTCGATGGGCCTCTGTGGGTTGGGAAAGGGACCACATTCAGATTTATTCTCTCCCAATCATTTCCAGGGCAGAGATTGAACTTTTCGTCCATAAGTTCAACAATTGGGCATGTTGACAAATTTCTTCTAGTCCATTTATTTGACTTTCCCTACAGATCTTCTTCTAGATTGAATACTCCTAGACCATTCTTAAGGGTGTTTGAATCGACCAGAGGTGTATTGTAATGAACGAATTTAATCGACCGATATTGAGAAAGCAGCGAGAAAGTTACTTCGAAGACTCCATCTACCGTACTCACTTCAATCGCACGCGGTACGTTTCTAATGTCTGGAATATCGATCAGAAGCTTCACCGCCGACACATCCCCGCAGTCTAGCGAAAGGTTTGGGCATTCATAGTCCAGGAGCCTTCCAAACTACTTGACCATATTTGCCAGGATACAGGGGTATCTGTGGTGCAGTGGCAGGTCCAAAGCATCCACCCAGTATGCTGCTACCTCCTCTACTCTTTTAGCTCCGAAGGATGGGGACCATTTGAAGAACCATAACCAGTTTCCATCAGAGCAATGAATCGCGGAGTGGGCCAATGTCTCGAAGATGCTCGAGGAATCGACCTCTCCCACCAGCTGTCGGTCGGAGATTCTCCAAAGGCGGCCAAAGGATGCCTTCGAAACTTCCCTTGATAGAATCTCCCTCGCAAAGTCGATGGATTCAAAGGAAGCATAGTATTCTATGATTAGACATTTTTGAAACTCCGAACGAAGAAGCTTTGCCTCGTCGCAAATTTCAGACTTCCAGAATGGGAGGATAGTCTTACCATGAATGTCTGCACGCATTTTTGCCGATCGCGTGACCGGTCTAACATTTAATTCCATCGCCCGAGTTTTCAAAGTAGGGTTTGGCTGGGTGTCGGGAGTGGGTGTTTGCATCTTTGGGGCAGTGTTGCTCGAGCTTCGCCCCTCAATGTTTGGGGAAGAAGATCAGACGCGTTTCTGAGGGCGGTGGGGGGCCATGGTTTTTGGAGAGGAGAGGTCTTTTAGACTCAACCGACAAGAGGCTGCAATATGGCCTTGCCGAAAGCATAGGAAGCAACGAATCCTCTTCGTACAAAACCTAATGACATGTCCCTTTTCGAGGCATCGGAAGTATCGAGGAGTGTTTTGATGTGATTTCACGAGGCATGGCGTCGCAGATGTGGATTTCCAGCAACGTGTGTTTGGAATGCGATTTCTTGTGTAGAGAGCGTTTTGCTTTTGTCATGTATATCCGAATCGATTTTCTTTGAACCTTCCATCATATTTTTTGGGATGTGGTTCCTGGTGTCTCAGCTTTCGCAAAGCGCCAAATCTATTCCCATTAATGCTTGGGTATGTCTTATGATTTGAGAGCATCCTCTGCATCCCCATATTTCTCCAAATTTTTGGCTTATACCCTTGCCTCTTATTATTTTTGTGTTGTACCAGATGCCAACCTTGTGTCTCGTCGCTATGCGCAGGCCTTATCTTGGAATTATCTAGGATATGATCACCTGGCGTTGGTTTCGAGCTCTTTTCACAGGGATTTCTTGCTTGTCCATTCGGTG
This sequence comes from Ottelia alismoides, assembly GCA_037367405.1. Lineage (NCBI taxonomy): Eukaryota > Viridiplantae > Streptophyta > Magnoliopsida > Alismatales > Hydrocharitaceae > Ottelia > Ottelia alismoides. Next base: position 131,602 of record JAZKJV010011574.1, read on the forward strand.
ATGGGTGCTTCGGGAAGGATCCAAATTGGATAAAGTTTCTGTAATTTCTATTTTTTTCTTGACGTATTTGTAGCATCCCCGTTATTGTTGCCGTAACTATTATCAGAAACAATTAAATTTAATTTTCTTTCCTTTGATCTCCATCCCGATTTATTTGTTTTTGAGGATGGTATAATTTTTGATGGGCCCCAGTTCACAGCGTCTAAAATTTTAGAGAAATCAAGCCTCCATTTTGGCTTAATCGGTCTGTTTGGTTCAAGATCATGGCTTTTTTGATATGGATTTAATTTCTCTTCCAGATTACACGTGCTGAGGTTGGTGTTATTAGACGACAATTTAGTGTTTGTGCCTCGATGAATCTCGTCTCTTTGATTGTAGGTAGAACATGTTCTTTGCAGCCATGAGTTTGGGATGAGGCCCATCTCTTGTGGTTTTTGAGCCTCAGCTTGGATCCAACATGAGGCAACTTTCTTGCCAAGCATTCTATGTTCAATTTTGCACTGGATTTGATCTTTTTTACCCGAGTCAATCTCCCTGGCTGATGTTAAATTGATGGTCCATACATTTCCTATCAATACCTGCTTCATCTCGAATTTTTTTTCTAAACTGATAACATCCATCCCGCAACGTGTGGGCGGATTTTGAGCTAATTATCTAGAGGTCAATCTTTCCAATTTCGTCGGTTCGTCCAATGTCATGCCAGTGGAAATGCTCTTCTTCACATCTGAGTGTGAAGATGGTTTCCTGCTTGCTTGTGTTGTTTTTTTTATTTTCCTTTTTGAAGTTATACTGCTTTTTCCTTGTCCCAGTTTTTGGTATTGTTCACATAGATAATATTCTCTCGATTTTATAGTTTCTTTCTTCGAGGTTGTTATTGCTTTATTTGAAGCAGGGATGCTGGTTTTGATCCTGGCCTCCTTGATGGAGCGAAGGGCCATTTTCTTTTTGAACCCCTTGCAACCCATATTCCACTGTCCGAAGATTGAATCTTTTTCCTTCTTCTTTCCGGTAGGCTTTGAAGGACTATCGCGTCCCTAGTGTTGGAACTTTGGTCTGAACTTCTTTCAGATTTGATTTGAAGGACTATCGCGTCCCTAGTGTTCGAAATTTGATCTGAATAACGAAAGCTGGAGATTGGAGGTTACCTGAAGGGGAGAGACCTGAGAGAACGGGAGCTCCAACCTAGGTGGTTAGATTCCAGAGACCTAGCAACAGAGAGACGTACGAGGGTTGAAAGGCTCCAAGGCTCCGAGGCTCCGAGCTGAGAGGCTGAGTGTATGTGCTGAGAGGCTGAGAGGCTCCGAGCTGAGCTGAGAGGCTCCGAGCTGAGAGCAGAGAGATGGATTGTGACCACTGCCCGGTTTGGTCAAGCACTGAAGTCAATTCTTCAATCATTGCCTTAGTACAACGATGCATCACTTTCATCTTTAAAATGGTTAATAAGAACTCCAATCTAGATACTTTAGATCCTGGGAAAATAGGTTTCTCTGCTTCTTTTAAATTTGTATAAAACTGGTTACCATCAACATCCAGTGGGTCTTGAGTGGAAAAGGTGTGGGAGTACATTGTGCCTCCCACAACATATCCACAATTGGATGATTTTGAGTAACTTGATGTGATAAATATCTAACATCCTCACCATGTGCACTCCAAATCTCGTAATGAAGCCAGAACCCTTCACAGATTAGATGATCGCAGACAACTTCCTCTTCGTAAGAATGTGTATTCTTACACTTTATGCAAGGAAATAAAATTTCCTTTCCATCGATTCCAACTCTATAAGAGAACCTATCCTCATGAAAAGCCCATTCAAGAAACTGATTCACTCCTCTATTGTATTCAACGACATCCACAAATCTCATATGCATTCATGACTTATCCATTTTTTGTATCATGTAATCGTGTACAACCAATCATAAAAAATCAACTATATTGTATCAATATAACTAATCACATATAATAATCAACAAGTTTGCAAAGTTTTTCGTTATATCATACTAAAACATACCAACTCATTTTGTCTGTTTATCTTTCAGAAGGGCTCGTCTTTATAGAATTTTCTAATCATATGTCTATTTTATATGTTTCAAGATCTAACATGTAACTTTCCATAAAAATGGAGAAATTAGTATTTACATATTCAATATGCTCCTCATATTTACGGATTTGCAGGGGGTTCCGACCAATTTCTCCAATCATTTAAGTAGTACCCGAAGCTACTGTGTGAAAGAGAAAAATGAACTGTATAAATCAAGTTTAGTCAACGGTTTTAAAAATTACAGAAATAATATTTTCTCCATCATTGATCTTGATTCTCAATATCTACATGACCAACACCAGCAAGCCTAAATCTGTAATTAAGGTGGAGCACTGTAGCTCGACTCGACATCCTTTTGATCCATGTATATTCACTTATCTTTCATATACGTGAATGTCAATGATCATATATAAAGTTGGCACCTATTCGTGAATGCTAGTGACCATGATTATGCTCTTGCAATAAACTGTATTAAAGGTCGTGATAAATTTTATTGAAGATCTGCACATGAGTCTACTTTTGATCCATATAGTTATACTTATCTTTCATTTGATCAGTTCTAAATTAAGCTAACAATAATGTTATGGATATCTACCTATTTCTCTCAACTTTGATTTGTTCATGTGAATTGGAGGTGGACCAACAAGAGGACAAAAGAAACAAGCGATCATTGCTAAACACCAGTACGTTATGTTCACTACGTTATGTTCACTGACAAGATAAACTTAAATACTATGCATTTTTATGGTACATCCAACTAAAATTTGATGATTGTATCAAAAACATTTCGGAATAAAATATATAGGATAGATATGAATATGTAGACGTTGCGGAGTTGCAATGATGGGATTCTAATAAGATTAAAAAAAATATTGCATTACTAAAGAAATGAGATTATGCATATACAATGATGCGGTAAAATCTGACTAGATAAGTTATGTTGAATTTTGAGGTGATTATAATGAATTATTAAAATATGAGTTGCATCATTGTTTACACAGTTCTCAATTGTTGACTATAGAAAACTTGTTGATACGGTTCTACTCTAAATATGTAGATTCATTTTTTTGTTATATTGCATACTTAGAATCTCGCCATGATTGTATTCGTGAATACCAACCGAAATCGACAACGATGGGTGTAATATCCAGATGGTAGCTCTTACAAACCCAAATAATAAACAATCATACAATATCAAAAGAAATCAAGTTCTAGAAAATCGCCTAACCTTTTTTACAGTGATGAAAGAGGAAGCAGGTCTCCAAAAAAATCTTGTTCTGTCTAAATGTACTTCAATATGTCCACCAGATTTACGTATTTCTATCTCACGGATTTGCGTCCAGAGATGAAGAATACGTCCTCATATGCAGTGGTCGAGAAAGGACTTGGCGGAGAAAGAAGTAGTAGGGTGATCGATGGAAGGTTGGAGGTGAGGGATTTAGGGAGAATACGGCAGGGGCTTGATTAGAATGAGAGTTGTTCCATTGAGAGGAACCGTTTTAGGGTTCTTTGGTCAAAATTTGAGCGGGCTTTAATTGCGCCTTTATTTTTGTTTGTAACAGTTTTACTTAATGTTACAATAATGGCAAGCAATCGTGACATTTATTTTTCCATTGTTGCAAATACTCCAACAAATACAACGCTTATCACTGAATGTTACGAATGTCAATTTTAATGCAACGAAAAATAAAATATTGCAAATAGATCACCATTTGTAATATTTTAATTAAAATATTGCTTTCATTTGTTACTAAAAGTTATTTTTCTTGTAGTGAAGGAGGGATAGGGAAAGATGGCGAATTTGATGAATAATCGCGGTGATGATGTCAACTTTTAATGAATCCCATTAAGTTTAATGGAGAAAATTTAACAGAAATTAACGTAAGATTATGATATGTAATGATTAATAACTATTCACACTTCATTGAGTAATTCGTAGTATGTAGGATTTAGCAGGTAGTTTTAAAAGTATAAAGGGTTATTAATGTAGAAATCCTTGAGAGATATTTACCAAATGGTGAGTACCTAGGAAACTTAGTATGGTGGTCCGCATAGGTGGATAAATTGCAGGAGGTTTTATGGTTCAAATACTTCAATGCTATTTTTTTGAACATTTGTTCTGCACTATCAATTTGGCTTGAAGATTTGAATTTTTTTATTGGAATGAGGTTCTTTAGTCCCACATTGTTTGCGGAAAAAAATAAATGGCATGTACCATGTCTCTAAGTGAAAGTGATTCTTATGAGTTGGATCTCACTATAAAGAAAGCATGGATAATGATGTACATCGACATTTGATAGTTTTGCATGCAAACGAGTTCAAATTCATTAAGGACAGTTCATGAACATCAAATACGGAAATTATGCAACAGAAAGCTTGTTAAGGGACTCGTGAACCAACTCTACGGCATCTCAGACTTGATGCTTATCGAGGTTCAACTTCGAGCTGGGTTGTCGAGTTAGAGTCCAAGTTGAGACCTACTCAACTCGTTCAACTCATCAGACACTTCTAACAACACCAACCATTTATTTCACAATAATTACACTTATTCTTTATTTTGTGGAATATCAAAGAAACATGTAATATGAATAACTTATCCTTATCGCACATTATCCTACAATAAGAAATGAGATAGGAAATAAACCTCATTATTGCTTATGTGACTTCCGTATTCCACCATTTTTATTCCCAAAAAAAGGAGAAACACATATTGACAAAAGTTTCTTTAAGAGAAATACCCATAAGATTTTTCATTAAACCTTGGAAGGACCATACATGAATGATGGTAAAAATAATGATACCAAATTAGGTCGTATTAAATTCAACACTGCACACAAATTCTATGAAAAAATTGGTACTTAGTGAAATGCTAGAGTTTCCATATTGTTTGTTTGTATTGGCGACCTGAATCGAACAGTTGGAAATATTTGACGAATAAATAAATATATATACTGCTTTTTTTGTTCAACATAATAGTTGGTAAAAATAAGTACCTGCTTTGCAAAATAAGCAGGCTTCATGTAGATTAATAGCTGAAACATGGTATGCCTTTTTATATATTTCTTTAAAAAAAGCTGAAAAACCTTGCATGTAAAGGGGTTTATAAGGAAGTTTTTTCAAAGGTTGATGACAAATACTTCTTGTTTGATGGTTATTTTTCTTCTCCTCTAAACAGTTATCTAATTAGGCAATTAAATACTACATTCTATGTCATATATGTGATGCAGAAACCTAAGAGTGGGCGTTTCATAACAGAGGGTTACTATTAGATCACAAGTGTTCATGATTAATATACATATATTATAAAGTACTCTTACAATCAAGTGATATACGTGATCATCTAGGCGCACAATTATCATTTAATAGCTTGGGCTACTTGACGAATGAACTCCCTTCTTTTCATATGTCTAGCATCTCGTCCGCGATAACTAGAGGTATAGACAAAGATGCTAGTTTACATATAGGTTTCATCGCTATCTGCTTTGTAGTATTCTCTACCAACATTCTCGCATTGATGTGAGTTTTGTATTCTTCACCAACATTCTCACGTTCATCAATTGGACCACTGAATCTTTAAAGTGAAATTTTATTATATCCTCATAGTAGTATACGGTAATCTCATATCTCATATTGATTAAATAAACTTTGGATGAATCACATTTCTAATCATTGGTTATTCTTCTTATATTTGCTCTTGTTAATATAATATGAGGGAGCTTACGTACGTTGAAAGGGAAAAAGGAGAAGATCATGATCACTTTATTTCTTTGTTGGTGCATACAAAAACGACATCGAGCAAAGCTGATGCTTTTTTGGAAAAGGAAAGGGAACAATAATATATAACACAAAGCGAACTCAAGTTGTTTATGTGCCCTATGACTCATTCTCATTTGGAAGACCAAATTAAGATGCTCGTGTGCTCTCTCATCTTTTGTGCCCCCACTTTATTCTCACTTTATCCCATATCTTTGGGAGCGGAGAGCCATAACTTTCATGCCACTCCCTTTTTATGGGGGAACCCTAATTAGTAAATGATTTGTATCTAATATTATCCGTGACGATAGTTTATAAACTTGTAGCTTAACATGATAATCTAATTAGGTTCAAAATCATCTTTAATATCTATGAAAACAAATATCCCCTTGTATTCAATGAATAATATTGCCTTTTATAACATAAAAACTTGTATTATTGTATATACATGAGACATGATACATTATCTTCATCCCTCGCGATGTCTTGACTTAACAATCACCACCATCCCAACCTACATATTCATGAGCTTGGGATTTTTTACACTTACTTTTGTCATTTGGGTTACTCTAAAGATAGTAGTTGGGTGACAAAAAACAACCAATTGATTAATGAGTGTGTATCCCGGTCGATTGTCAATTTTATTTGTCGATACCATGTGTAAGGGTTTGCATTCATCTTGTTTAATTGATTGGTAAATGACCTTCGTCGATTGAACTCATACATTTGGTTTGAGGGTTAAACTAGCGAAGGGTAATCCTTTTTATTTTTTTAGAAAAATAACGATCATGAGGTAATCCATCATAAACAAATAAAGATAGAGTTTAGTTACAGAAAGAGTTTGCCAATCTTCTCCCACATGCGGGAGGTAATAGAAGTGTAAGGAAACCAGAATTCCAATTAAAAACTAAAAAAATCGAGGCAGGCACAACAATCATAAGGTAATCCGCAGCAGTAAACTTGACGTAGAGAGAACAAAAAGGAGTCGTGGACATTTTTACCCAAAAAACCAAAAAGATGTGAGTGAAACAATGCTCATGACTTCTTAGACGAGTTGCAAGAATTTTTCTTCTTGGAATAGCCAGCCGATCCGCGAGACTTGGAAGAGCATTCTTGCTTAATCATATCGGCCAGGGTACTCCCTACAAATAAAAGGAAACATAGAACAACGAAAAGTTGAACCATCTGAGACAGAAGTACCAAAGTGCCATCACAAGTTATGTAATAATTCAAGAAAGGTGGAATGATCAGGAGCATCATAAACCAGACGCACCCAGCATACACTGTAACAAAATTAAGTTATAGTGTCATTTTTTTTCAAAATCTGTCCCTAAATTAGCCGTTGTTAAATATATAACGACGATATTATTCATTGCAAAATGATTTTTCGCACTTGAAATTCGCTATAAATATCATATCTGTCATTATATCATTACCAACAGTCCACATAACGACGCTTATCCGTTGCTATTTTTCAAACTTCTAATTAATCAACGCTAAATTTTAAACTAAAAAAATAACGATGATTAGTTGATATTTTGAAAAACAACAATGAATAAACGTTACTATATGGACTATTGCACATGATATAGAGACAGATATACCAAATTGTAAGGAGATGTGCCGAGAGAAGATATGTCCAAAGAACTTAGTCAAGTAGCTATGACTAATTCTTTCAGTCTTGACGTACAAGCTTCTGCAAGATAGTTTTGATCTCCCTGTTTGAGCATTCTGCCAAACCATTTGATTGAGAGTGGTACGACGCTGCAACCATGGAAGGCCATATTGTCACGACCTCAATTCCGAGTTGTCGGATCCTCCCCATATCCGGATCTGATTACTCAATAATAATTTATTCAGCAATCACAACTAACATTCAGAAACAGTCTGCAGTTAAAAATACTCATAAAGAAGTATTTAATTATTTTTCATTCACAAAATAAAGCTTACATGATACATTGTCCCACTATAATCATTTACATGTACATCGGCTAGAAGGAAATACATAAAAAGATTACCAACTACCTTATAGAGTAAATCTACTATGACTGGTTGGATTACTAAAGTCCTTGAGATGGCTCACCTACACATATTGGTTTTTTCATAAATCATAAGATAACAATTAGCGAATGCTAAATAACGAAGAATAGAAAAGCAAACAAATGGTGTACTTTTTCAAAACTTGTTATCACAAAAAGTTTCATTCCTTCCCATTAGTTTAAATCATATTCCTTCTATTCCACATCAAGGATTAGTCCAGGGAAGTACCTCACCACTATATGGACTTCGAAGTTGTGGACACTTCGAGATTGGAGATTTCGTTGATATAGTAAGCTTATGCCACCGCACGTCACCTCAACCAATCCTCCAATACTACCCTGACAATTTTCTTTTCTTTTATTATTCAGGGTCTCAAACTCTCATCATGGCAAACAAAGGAGCGCACCATTCTCGAGGACTCAGTTGCTTAAAACCTCAGGCTAACCTTTAATCATGTATAATAGCGGCTTTAAATACATCTTATCATGACCCATCCACTATTGAACCATCCGTGCCTCCACATGGCACGATCACATCTTCTGTCGTTCAACCCGAATATATTGACACCTAGTACCACACGTTGTAAATCATTCATTTCAAACGCACTTATTATAACAGGGCAACCGTGTACCACCTAGGTAGGGCAACGCCAATGCGGGTTCCTTCCGACAAACCTACAGGCGACCTGTAGTTCTACTCCCATTCATTCTTAACGTAAGACACGATCCTTTTCAGGATCCAACTCAATACACATCAATTCCCATGATGTAATTCTTTCGTTAAGTCTTCGATTTGCATAATCATTAACATTGAGTATAGCCTCACACACACACACACATATATATATATTAATTCATATGTATATATACTCATATTTATATATATATTTTAACTTCCAAACTCTAACTTTCCAAGCCACTGCATCTATTCGATGTTTAGATATTATTTTAGTGTGAATTACAATGCAACTTTCCATATTTTCTCAAAAATAGCTAAATTAGTATTCTTCATAACGAGGAACATAAAATTAGAAATCTCAACAATCTCATGTGAAAATCCAACAACAAAAGGAAGGGTTTCGATACTTAATCAAGCTCTCTCTCGCATATGTAGTGCTTTATCGTGATTCTTTTTTAGAAAGGATGATTTATGGCTCCTGAAACCATCGAATTTAATTTTCGAATCAAGAACACAAAGAACATTCCTAGAACACAAAGAATAAATGAAGAACACGAAGAACACATGGAGAATACAAAGAGCGCAAAGAACATATATTCTCTTGAAATTTCAACTGAGCTTCCCCTTATATGGGGTGATACTTCTCCTTCTATTGGGACATATTTCTATGAAAATTTTGACAGAGTTTCCCCTTATATCAGGACATATTTCAAAAGAAAAATGGAAAGAGTTTCCTTTATAAAATCACCGAGAGGAAAATAACAGTGAATCTGAAAGAATATAATCAAACTACAAACGATGGAGAAACGACAGACACCACACATCTTAGGTGAGTGAAGGTGTGACAAATCACATTGTTCACTAACGTGCATAGCCGCTTGCACCTAAGTAGGGTGTTACACAGATTTCTCCTCGAAGCACAATAGAAAATGAATCGAAAAGGAAGATGAATCAAAAACTAAGTTGGAAAAAGAAAATGAATTGAAAACCAAGGTCAAGTTAGAGTTTACTTATGAAGCCAGCTAGGAGAGGATCATACCTTCCTCCTCCCTGTTCTCCCGACAGCGCTTCGCTAGAGTTCCTTCCTCGCCTCCCTCTCCTCCTCCCAATCTCTCGACCCTAGACCTCGGGGTAGTGATAGTAGTGGAAATCGTAGAGAATGAATGGGTGGGGGTAATTTATAGACTCAAGAAAACCGCTAACCATGGTTAGTAAACCATGATTTAGACCTTAACCACGGTTAGCGGCCTATGGTTTTGGCCCATAGTTTTGGCCAAGTCTTATCCAAAACTTAAGGCTTAAGTTAAAACTTTCCAGAAGATTCTAGATTAATTAATGACGCTTAATTAATGCTAATCATGATTAACTTTCACTAATTACGATTTAACTTTCGCATCTTATGCTTAACTTTCGCTAACCATTGATTAGCGTTGGTCAATGGTCATTAACAATCATCAATTCATCATTAGTTTCTTTGATCGTGTTTAATTAATTTTAATGATGGTCATTACGGGTTAATGGCATCTTAAGCTTCCTTACTTCTCTTTCTTCCGAAAATCATAACAATTCGAAACTAAATCTGATTCACATGAAACAAATTCCGTTGGTTTCCTCTTGACGAGCCTGATCTTGGATATAGGATCCGAGAGATGACCAAGTTCAGGACTTTACACATATCGATATCGATAATGTTTCAAGTGTGTCAATATGATATTTCAATGATATATCGATAATATATCATCGAAATATCGTCCATATCGATACACTTTTGTGAAGGCATTAGAAAGAAGATATATTGCCATATCGATACCGATATCACTCTCATCTCGATATCGATATATCGACGATATATCACTATATATCACGATATTTCCTTCTGTAGCTGCAACACTGTGCTCAATGTCGTATTCTTTGGTCAACTTCTTGTTCGCTTTATTGAAAAAGTTTCTCACCACATCTAATATGTGAATCTTCGAGATCTCGAATCATGATATGATGTTGTCCTTGAGAAAGCGACATTATGGGTCAATGGTTCATGCAGGGATTGCATCCACCCATCTGTTGGCGTAGTCGACTCCAAACAGGATGTATCCAAAGCCTTGGCTGTTAGGGAATGGACCCATGAAGTCAATGCCCTAGACATCGAAGACGTCGGATATCTGAATTTACTTCAAAGGCATTGTATCTCGCATACTGATGTTCTTGACCATTCGCCGACAGTTAGTATATATCTTCACATAATCCACTGCATCCTTAATTAAAGTCGGCGAACAAAGGCCACATTGAAGAATTTTCGATGTCGTCCTCTTTTCAGAATGATATCCACTTGCTTCAAGCTTATGAGAGTGGTCTAGGACACCCATTATTTCCTCCAGAGGTATACACTTGCTCCAGATCAATCTACACCCTCTCGAAGTAGATGTAGATCCTCCCACTAGTAGAAGTGAACGTCTGCCAATAATTTGTCATTTTAATCTTTGACGAGTCTAGCGGAGTTTTCTTCGAGATAAGATAGTTGACAGTATTTGCATACCAAGGGAGAGAGGATATAGACAAGATTACCTCATATTGAAAGGTCTCTGTAATTGGAATGGAATTCTGCTCTGGAGGCCCAACTTCAATAATTTTGGAAAATGATCTTCCACCACATTTTCGAGGCCTAGTTTGTCATGAATTTCCAAATCAAATTCTTGGAGTAGAAGAATCCAACGAATAAGACGACGCTTGACGTCTTTTTTGCTCAGTAGGTATTTGATGGCAGAGTCATTAGTGTAGATAATAATCATTGATCTAAAGAGGTGCTATCTAAACTTCTCCAATGCAAACACTACGGCTAGTAGTTCTTTTTCTACCACTCTGTAATTTTTAAGGGATTTATCAAGTGTGCTGCTTACACAATGAATTGCAAATGGCGGACCATCTTGTCTTTGTCTTAACACATCACCAATTGCAAAATCTGATGCATCTGTCATGATCTCAAATGGTAGAGACCAATGACGGTTGTAAGATAGGAGCATGTGTGATCAGATCCTTCAAAAGATTGAAATATTGGAGGATCCGGTCATTGACCACAAAATCGGCCTCCTTGCCAAGAAACTCACTCAACATTCTGGAAATCTTGTTGAAGTACCTAATAAATCTTCTGAGAAACCGAAGTGTCCCAAAAAACGATCGGACTTGCTTAAGATTTGTGGGTGGCTCAAGTTTTGAAATGACATCTACCTTGGCTGGATCAACCTCCATGCCATGCTTAGAGATGATGTGACCCAACATGATTCCTTCGATCAACATGAAGTGACTCTTCTCCCATGAAAGTACAAGGTTCACGTCATAATATATTTTTAAACCTTGATCTAAGTATCCCCGACAACGGCATCGTTTGTTGAATAAAGAGTTCTTGTGTTACAGACAAGATGGGAACACAGTCGTTGAGGCGACCAACAAGAACCTTGAATTCAAACAACAATTAACCCATAAATATATGAAGCAAAGCAAAGCGAAGATGTTGAGTTAAAATTTATTATAACTATACAAATAGTGTGTATAAGGGTGTAAGTTTGTGTAGAGGTTGAACATAAGAAGCAAGTGGAATAGAGTAAAAAAAGTAGCAAAAAGACAATGACTGTTTTTGCATTTTTAGAGTGATTTTTATTTTTAGAGGGTTTTTTTAATATGTATTTTTTTGAATTTTTAATTTATAAATTTTGGTTTTGCTTTTAGTTTTATAATTTTTATATTCATTATTTTTTAATTTTCTTTTTAATGAATACAGATAATATACATATATATAACTATATAGTAATATAATAGATATAAGATATAAATATATATAAAGTATAGGAAAAATCAGAAAAATACCCCAAGTATAGTCCTTTTTATTTTTTAAGGATATTAAAAATATTTTTGGTATTTTAAGAATTATAATACTAATAATTATAATATGAGTTAATATATGTATAAATATACAGTATATGCTAGTATATATAAATATACCTATAATTACTCAAAATACACACAACAAAATATTTTTATTTTTATAGTTTAATCTATTTTTATAATTTCTATCTTAATTTTTCTATTTTTTTATATTTTTATATTGAATAAAAATAGGAAAACATTAAGCAATAATATGTAGTCGGATTGTTATGGATTTAAAAAATAACTAAGTAGCTCCAAGATTTCTAAAACTAATTAAAATATATAGTAAATATGATAAATAAAATACAAGAATAGAAAATGTAATTTTTGGATTTTTAAAGATTTATTATAACTTTTTTAGTGTTAGAGAGGGCTTGCAATTTTTTATTTTTCTTTTGAGTTTTTTAGTGATTTTTGATCTGTAATTCAAAATACAATAAGAAATAACTCCTATTTTTTTGGAAAATGCCAAAGCATTTTTCTAATTTTTATTGCTTTTTTAATGCAAACAAGGAATAAATACAATGTTTTTGGATTTTTAAATATAGAAAATATTTTAAATGTCTAACAAAAAATATATGTGATTAAATATACTATTAGGCACATAAAATTATTTTCCTGTAAATTTTAAATGCAAAAATACAATAAATAAAATGCAATACTAGTAGGGACTGAAATGCAAATATATTTAAACAAAAATATAATCCAGAATAAAAATATGAGATACAGAGGCCTCCACACATTTTTCCCATGAATATTCAAATTATACAAAACTAGCAGGGGTATACATGTAATTTACAAAATACGGCATGGCATACATGCAAAATATCAAAAAAGTTTTGAACTGGATTACAAATTTAATGCACCGAATAATAATAATAAAGCTCAGGGAGGTCCCTGCAAAAATCTCACCACCTCACGTGTATGGACACATAAGGTGACGTGGCAAGGGACCTAAGTAAAAAAAAGATATTATAAGGGGTCTACTATGAATATTACATAAACTTTTACAATACAAATAACACTTTATGGACTGAAAATAAAATACAAAAATCGAGGGGTATGTAGCAAAATTACCCCCTATAACTGCGAGTGGTTGTATCACTTCCACTAATATACATGTTGTGCGTGGAACGATCGATGACGCTTTGACTTTCCCAAATTAGATTGAGCAGCTGATCGGGCGGCTGCTAGGCGAAGCATCCAATGCTGGCTGGAAGACCTGGGGTATTCCCTTGATTGGGTGGTTGTGGACCACCCTGGAAGAACATGGATGAACAAGGCGAGGATCGAACTTCGATCGATGATGGCTTCCTCCTCTAGTGGTCTCAAGCTCTCCTCCAGGGTGCAAAAGCTTCCTAGAAGTCTTGCGCATTAGCTGGTGGGTTCAGGCAAGGACAGGAAGGTATCTGATGAGCTCCCAAGGTCGGAGAAGCTTTGGGGGTCCAAGTACCTTGACTTTTGAGAAAACTCGACCCGTGAGGGAGCTTTGAGCCTCCAAAACTTGCAAAAAAGCACAACACACAAAAATGCGATTATGGGGCCTGATTGGGGTGAAATGGAGTGGGGCGAGGTAGGGTGGAGCTCTATGGTGAGATGGCAGAGCTGAAGAGACGATACCTTGATCTGAGAAATATCGAGGGTGATGGAGCTGCCTGGGATGAAGTAGAAGCGATGGGGAATGAAGGGGTGGCGATCTGATGGTCGGAGAACAGCGAGGCATGGCAGAAATAGTCATTAGAGATCAGCTTTAGCGAACTACTAATCTAGAGTTTTATGCAAATTAAAGCTAAATTTAGTGAAATCAAATTCTAACCTACTCTAATCTAAGTCCTAGGAACAGAAAGGAAGTAAAGTTAGGGCTCTACCTTGAGAAATGAGGGAGTCGGTCGGAGCTCCGTTGCAGAAGGTCGACGACGCTCGAATCACCACCTAGAGGTCTCTTCCTCTGCTTAAGATGACTCATCCAAACACCTACTGTCACCAGGGTGTTGATTGAGGGATTTCAATGCCAAAGGGGGATCAAGTTCAAAATGAAGTCGGTGACTTATTTTATACATGGAGATCTTTGACCGATGCTTCTAATAACTTCAACGATCCATCAATCGAGGCATCGATGCGATGTAAAGGAGTTAGGATCTAGGAACAAAAATGTTGAAGGAATCAACACAAAATAATGAAAAATGGAGCAGGGACAAATCGAGGAAGCAGACGGGTCTGGGGGTCTGAGAGGCCTAGGGCGTTGACGGACTAGTTGACCAGCGGGTCAACCAAAGTCGCTCGCCCATTGGGCCATATCAACTCGCTACATGCCAAAATAGAAATAAAAATCAAGAATAAATCAAAATAAAATAATAAATGATTTATTTGATTTTTTGATTAAAACATAAAAATAATATATTATTCTATGTAGTATTTTAATCTGATTTTTATTTATATAGGTGTACTTACCCATATATTAGGTATTTTAATTTTGTTTTCTATTTTAGATTTTATTATTTTATATACATAATATATACATTATAACTTAATTAAATACATATAAATATATTTTTGTTGTATTTTTTTGAGGTTGTATGTACACTTAAATAAATAGGTGTATTTATTCTATGGGTATATGTATCTATAATTCATCTTATGTTAATTCACTTATTTTTTTTATTATATTTTAGAGGGTTGTTTTTATTTTAATTATGTGCATGTATTTCATATATTATTTACAAAATTATAAAAATATGATATAATGAAAATATAAAGAATAAATCGACTGATTATTTTATTCAAGTATAATAAACAATAGGGGTCCAAAATCTAACTTGTGCATCTTAATTCTAAATTGAATGACACTTTCATTAAATAGCTTATTGAATTTGATATATAATTAAAGGTGAGTTTGGTCAATTTTGATAAAGTATGGAGAAGATACATGTCTGTGAGGTTTGGATTTTAGCTTTTTATTCTGAGTGTCTAGGGTGCATTGTGCATTATTTTAATGTGAAATAAAAATTTTTTCTATGTATTTTTGTCTACAACTTTCATCTACAATCTTTATTGATTTCATATATATATATATATATAATAAAGAATAAAATAGATTCCAAATTGGCATTTTTTGGTGAATTGTTAATTAGGTTTTATTGGTTTATAGACCTTTATCTCCCCCTACTTTCTTGTCGACCCAGTCGTCATGATGCTTAGTTCTCGAGATTTAGGATCATTCAATGCCCATGATATTTTATTTCTTTTTATTTTCTTGTATTTATTCTTTTATTTTGGCTTTAAATAGCATTTTGTACAATATTTATTATATAAATAATAGAGGTTATTTTATGCAAAATAATGCCATATACATGTATTTAGCTTGGGTTTAAAGGCCAAAATGAAGGAATAATGGTGATGAAAATGGAGATTCATCAGTATGCTAGTGAGAAGAACAGAGAAGGGATATTTATAGAAATTGTGCCTCATCAAATCCGTAACCGTCCACCAAAGAAGGTGTCTCCAATATTTGAGATCTGAATTGACTCTCCTGAACCCGAGTCGTTGCTGATGTTGGAGCGAAGCGCACACACGAGTGTGTGATCCTCCAATCCTCCTCTCTACTATCGTTATAAGAGCTTGATGAGAGAACTCACGTATTAGTCCATCAGGTTTTTAGAACCAGTCTTGTATTTCAAAACTGCACTCGAACTCCCCTCTTGTTTCAAATTGAGAATTTTAAACAATTTGGGCTAGCTTCACGATTGATGTCAAATAAACTTCTTGATGTAACAACAATTGATTTCCTAATTGAAACCTATATACAGCACCCTTTGCTCATCGGAAAATTTCTCTACACATATTCATCTTTCTCAATAAAATAACCACTGTTGTCGACAAGTCTTACATAACGCGTTGATATTTGATTTCTATATCGTCGGAGTTTGGAAGATCTTTCACCGTAAACTTTCATGGTGTTTGCTTCGATATCATAAAATATAGATTCTTATAAACTTAGTATATGAATAACATTTGAACAAATTTTATTTTTTTGTAAAAGTTGGAGGTTAAAAAAATCTTGCTAAAAATCAGAAATATAGAATGGCTAAATAAGAAGAGAACGCGAATCTTGATGTATGTTAAAGGTAGAAATAGGACTTGAGAGATTAAAGTTAATGCATGTAATGGATTCTTATGATGCAAGTAATGTAGGCATTAATTATGTATTCCTGCAGATTTGGAAGCCACACGACGAGACGACAGCTAAATATATGTGATTTAAGACGTGCAAGCAACCACTCCTTGGAATTTAATTGTTGCCACTTAGACAATTAATGAAATGACGAGACGACGGCTAAAGATTTGTGATCTTCCGAACGCCAGCAAATATGTCAAAAATCGGATTCTCTACGCGTCAGTTGAAAACTACAGGTATGAATGGACGTATGTATGTCACCCGCATCATGCCACGTTTGTTGCATGGTCTTCGTCCACCAAATATATCAACTCGTTATGGATATTTTCTTATGTTGCATGGTATCTCGATTACTTTTTCTTCTAGTCATTTCTAAATTTAGCAATAATTAATGTGAATACAAATAAGTCAACAGAAAAAGTCGTAGTTATATAGAGCTTTAACAACGAATACGGCACTCATTGTTAATTATAAGTATAAAAGATGATTGCCAACGAATAATATTCGTTGTTATATCTTTAACATCAGAAGATATGACAACGAATATTCAACTTATATGTTCTCTTAGGTCTAGTTCTTGTAGTGAAATTAGCCATTAGATTACAAAAATTTAACCTAAGGTAGCAGATAATTTTTATTCGTTGTTGTATCATCGTAGTTAAATATATGATTTTTATCAGTTGTGCTCCTCAGAGATATTGCTATATCATTTATGCAACTCTCTTTTTGGAATATCAGTTGTGCCCCTAACTTCTTGTCGTTCTATCACTTGTGCACCTCCGTTACTTTGACTGTCAATACGCTAAATTTAACCATGGTTTAATCAAATCATAGTGTAGGTAAGAGGCGTATATCTGGAAGAAAAGCCCCCACCTCCTCCTCCGTCCATCCAACCTCAGTGCCTTCTACGATGATGACAAGCTCGAGCTTCATCAACACATTTTCCTGGAGAATGAACATTACCTAGAGTTTGAGAATGCTATTAGAACTCGTATCTAATCCTGAACGTTGATGGTCACCCTGTTCGAGATCCGGTTCCAAGCGGTTGATATGAATAGCATGGATGATCTTGCAGATGGTGGTTCTACTCAAGATCAATGGTGATGAATCCACGATTCATTAACATTTTGTCTGCATTTTGTCTTAAAACCCTTAACAAATACATGTAAATATCCATTAAATTACAATTTTTAACAAAACCATAGTCATGAATAAAAATGCACTTTTATGCATTAAAATCATGTAAATAAATAAAAGAATAAAAATAAAGAAAATTAAAATAAAAGCAAATTGTAGATATGTAAATATGTACAATATTACTTGTAAAAATAAATATAGCTGAAAGATATATTTATAACCTAATCTCTGAGACAAAGTCAGCATGGATTGGGCGACAAATAAATAAATAGGGGAGATAAGGAAGAAAACAAATAAAAATAATTAATTTCCATACTTCATACACTCTCCATTAATTATCCAATAAATAATAAAACTTTAAAGATTTTTAATTAATTCGTACTAACATATTTTTCACCAAACTCTTATCCTAATTATTTTTAAAAATGTATAGAAAAATATAAAAATAAGTTAAAAATATCACCTTGTATATATACCAAGAAATCCAACTTTTAAATTATCAAAATCCCAACTTCCAAACATCATAACTTTCTCATACGGACTCCAATTTTACTCTGCTCACCTTTAAAGTCATAAAACAAATTCTCTAATTAATGAAGGTAATTTTACTAAAATCGGAGTCCATTTGTAAAAAGTCGATTTTGGGACCTAACCACAACTGGGTTTCTGGGCTATCTATTTTATTTAATACATAATATTTATTATTTTATTGATTTTATAATTTCTAATTATTTTCTATATATTGTATTTTAACCTAATTTATTTCATAATTTTTGGAGATTATTTATTATTTTAAATAAATCAAAAACCCTAATTTATAAGTATAAATGAATTGTATAACTTATACTTGTATTTATTAAAATACTTTGATAAATTTATAAAAATCTACAAAAAATCATACATATTTTATTTATTAACCTAATAATTAAGAAAATATAAAACTTATATATTATTTATTAATTCATTAAGTTAAAGTATAAAACATATTTATTAAATATTATTTATACTTATTCATTAATATAATATTTATATTTCGTAAAATAATTATTTTTTACTAAAACTAATTATATTATAATTTAGATAATTTAATTATCTACATTTTTCATTTTTATACCTATTTAAAATAATGTTAATTACTATTTAATATCTATTAAATAAGGTATTTAACTTATCTTGGCCAAACCCGGGACCTTCTTCTTTAGGAAGGCCGGTCGATTTCTGTTCTAACCTCCGATCTTCAATGTTTTCTACACGCAACCTCTAAGTTCTTAGCTCCGATCTAAACCCTCTATTCTCTACCTCTAACAACCCAGTTCCACACCTGCCCTTGATCCTCTAACTAACCTCCTATGTTCGCCTATAAAATCCTCTCCAAATCCGCCATTACCAACTAACGAATCCCAAGCTAACCAGCTTCTAGAACTAGTGGTCATCCCTCTACCTTCTCCAATCATTTCCTCTTGACTCCGTTCGTGACATGGTCTGGTTGATAGCCTGTGTGGAAGAGGAGACGACGGAGGAGGGTTCCAAGGTACTATCAGCCTTGCATCGCCACCGTTGCGCCGCGTCAAGCACCAGGAGTTGATGCTCTTTCAAGCAATAACCAGGAGGTCTTACACCTCCAATTCACAGGTACCTACTTCATTTTTCCATTTTAATTTTTTGATATGCGTGCCCGTATTAGTGTAGTTAATTACATCATTAGGGCATTCAGTCATCATCGTTAAACGCCATTCATTCAAACCTTCCAAATCTGACTTCAAATCAACCTCAAAGTGTTTCTATTCTTTGCATTTCCTTGTTTTACAGATTCTAGAAAGTGAAAATTGTATCTACAAAATCCTTAAGTCTGTTGGTCGATTCCTTGTGAATCGAGCAAGAAATCATTCAATTATGGGTCCCTTATCATCTGGAGCACTGATAATCGAGGTTTGGCGAGAGTCTAAAGTAGTCCACACAAGGCGGGACCAAAGTGTCGCTGAGAGACCGCTCACGAAACATCAATCAATCAACAATTAACCCACAACAGAAATCAAACAATGAAAAACAATGCGGAGTTAAAATTTATTATAACTCTACAACGAGATGTGTATAGGTGCAAGTATGTGTAGAGGTCGAACACAGGGAGCAAACAGGTAGAACGGGACAAAAATGCGCAAAACCATGAATGTGATGATTTGTCTATATGTGCTATTTTTTGTGGGTTTTTATTTTTATAATTTTTTTATTTAATTTTTGATTTTATAATTTTGTATTTGATTTTTATTTTTTTGATTTTTTATTTTCCTTTTTTTATTTTTATATTTTTTTGTATTTTCTTTTTCTTTTAAAAAAATATAAAATATATATAAAAGAAATGTATATATACACTAGAGATAAGAGAGAGATAAAAAAGGGTAAAAATACTCAAAATACAGGAAATAAGGTGTTTTTGTGATTTTTATATTTTTCTATTTTTTATGATTTTTCAAGACTTTTCCTAATTTGTTTGGTATTTTAAAAAGTCAAAAATATGAAAAAGGTGTAGAAAATAAAAGGTTGAAGCAAAAATGGAGAAATAAAATATCAAACAGTAACAAAAATTCTCCAATTTAAATTTAGATGAAAGTTAATAATTCAGAGAATATTCAGAGGCCAAGATTATATTTTTAGGATTTTTCAAGAATTTTTAGGATTTTTGTGAAGATTTTTAGAGTTTTTCTATTTTTATGAGTTTCTTTTGTATTTTTTTAATGATTTTTTATTAAAGTTAAAACACATTGAAATAAGCAAAATATATTTTTTTGGGAATTTTCTAAGGTGTTTTTATAATTTTTAGGAATTTTCTAATGCAAATAGTGAATAAAAATGCATGTTTTTGAATTTATATAAATAATAAAATGCAATAAAAATGCAAACTAATAATATGGCGTGATACTACAATGCACCATGAACTTATGGTAATTTTA
>JAZKJV010011575.1:600000-777852 GCA_037367405.1 Ottelia alismoides
AGAATGATTGGAGCAAGGTGTAACTGTGCAGGGCATGTCATGTCCAGGACCGTAAAGTCCACGGGAAACTACGAGCCCTGAATGGTCACGATAATGTTCCTCAGTACGCCTCTAGGTCTCTTTATAGATCGATCTGCAAATTGGAGTATCGCTCGTGATTTATAGAGAGTACCTAGCTTGAGCTTATCAAGCAAAGAGGATGGAAGTAAATTGATCGAGGAACCATTGTCTAAGAGAGTACGATTGAATGTAGTGTCTTCAATCTGACAGCTGACATAGTGAGCTCCCAAATCTTTCTTTTTCTTAGGTACCTTGTTCCTGATAGCACACGAAGTGGCCTTGGTCAAAATATGCTTCTCAACTCGTGACCTTTTCTTCCTACATGTAGTACATTTGTTCCTCAACTGATTCTTGAGCGTAGGAAAATGATCCAAAGCATCATGAAGCAGGATCTTCAGAAAGATATGATCTTTGAGTAGTTTTTCGATCTCTGGAGATGCAAGATTATTTTTGGTCTTTTTCTTTCCTTTTCCAAATAAAGCATCGGGAAAAGGAATAAAGTCAGGATTCAGAAAATCAGAAGTTTTATTCAACTCAGAATCAGCATTTACATCGAGAGTCTCAGAATTATCTACAAAACTCTCTAAAACAAGGGAAGAAATGTTTTTGTCCGTGCTCTCTGCCTGATCTTGTGTGATATCATCATCTGAGTCGCCAGTATCCATATCTGATGAGTTGGCATTGCTCCCGTCTCTCGATTCTGCATACTGGTCCTCATCCTTTTGCGGTTTCTCCTCCTCGGCTTTTGGATCATGCTCGTGCTCCTCTGGTGTCCTCTCCTCTTCTCTGGCAGGTGTTTGCGGTGATCTACCGCTCCTGAGACAAATAAAGTTAGATAAAAATTCAGGAAACGAGATCTTACCTGTAGTATCTACCTGGTCTGGATGCCTCCTCTTGTTATTCGGGTTCATCTGAGGCTGGGCTGGAAGAGTGGTCTTCGGCACGGTTAACTCGTCCAGACGACGGTTAACCTGCTCCATCTCTGTCTTGTGCGCGATCTGGAGCGTACTCAGCATATCCATGATCTGGTTGAGCGCCTGGGCCTGTGAAGACATCTCCGGTTCAGTGTGATGGCCCTAGCTTGCTCCTCTCTCCTGCCTTGGCGTGAAATGCTGAGAGGTGGAAGGCTGAGAGTAGCACTGAGGTGTGGAGGAAGATTGTTGCGGCTGCTGAAAAGAATAATTCGGTGAAAATTGGGTAGGGTGATGATATGAAGGTTGCGGTCTCTGATGGTAGACATTCGGATGAGACTGCTGCTGCGTGAAGCTCTGGCGGTGCTGAAATTGCAGACGTCCATGCTGTGGATGACCGTACGGCTGCTGCGGCTGCTGGTTCGGTATACTCGGCTGTTGCATCGGAGTATACCAAATCCCGTTGATCTCGAAAGTGGATTGCGGCTCCACCTCCATCTCTGCGGTGCTGGTGATCTAGCCGGGATTGGCATGAGACTGATCCTCATGCCAATCGAGCTGCGGAATCTCGGACTCACTCTGAATGTAATGGATCTGACGGGTGGGTGGAGCGGGTGCGATCCTCCGTGCTGGTTGCACATTCGAAGAAGTATGGCTCTGCTAGTACTGGATCTGAAGATCAGCGACCTTCTTTGATAGATCACTCAGCTGCTGAGGTAGAGATGAGAGTTTCTCCAACTCTCGTAGCGGTTGTAGTGAATCACATCCACCAATGTCAATTTCTCGCTAATGAAGCCCATGTTGGTGTTGGATTCAGAATCTGAGATATTTGCCACCTTATGATGTTCTCGGTGATGTGGTGGTTGTGGGGCTTTCTGAAATGCCCGAGTAGAGTCTACAACTCTTGAGTTCTCGGCCATCCCTTCGAAGATGGCCCAGACTGACTCGGCATCCTTGTTCAAGTAACTGCCGCCACATGTGGCACTGACTAGCCCCTGAACTTCCGGCTGGAGTCCTCCGAAGTAATTCTGTACGAGCACCTTCATCGGGATCTCATGATGCGGGCATCTCTCCGTCAGGTCCTTGAATCGATCCCATGCCTCATGGAATGATTCGTGCGGCAGTTGCATAAAGTTGGAGATCTGGCTCCTCATCATGTTCGTCCTTCCTAGAGGAAAATATTTACGCAGGAAGGTGGACTTCAAGTCGTCCCACGTAGCAATTTCTCTCCCCAAATGACTCAGCCAATAAAGGGCCTTATCGGCTAAGGCAAAGGGGAAAGCCTTGAGGCGTACGGCTTCCTGCGTTACTCCTGGATAACAAGCCGTTCCGCAGATCATCTTAAACTGTTGTAAAAATGTAAACGGCTCCTCTGCGGCATTCCCATAGTACTTGGGAAGCAAAGAGATGAAGGACGATCAAAGTTCGTATGGCCCTTGATTCGGCGGTAGCCGAATCCAATGGTGGAGCGTTCTTGCGCCCGGGTCATACTCGTCCCGTAAAGTCACGGGAACCGCAGGCGGTAACTGGTTCCCGGCCCCTGCTCGCAGAGCGGCTATTTGCCCTTGTAATTCCGTCTGAACTCGGAATTGTTCTCGAATTTGTAGATTCATTTGCTGAAGTGTATCGAGAATCCCAGTAGTAATATCTGCAGCTTCTGATCTTCCGTCATCGTGCTCCTCGACTGCTGCCCTCTCTTCTGCTGCTGGTGCTTTACCGCGAGCCATCGGCTTCGAGTCGTCTGGAAAAGAGAAGCTCTCGTAAGCACTCAGTGATAGTTTAGCTGGAGATGATTTATTGAGACGAGAGTCTGTCTCAATTTTCTGGCCAGGAGGTGAGGGAGTCTGGGTCTGACTCGCCTCGAGATCTGATAGGACCGGCTCGGAAAGAGAGTCATCCCGAGCCTGTGAAGACATACGTTCGATAGTGGACGGTTGAAAGCTCACAGAGTCTGAGCCGAAAAGCCGTCGATACGTCATCTTCAATGTCAAGAGAAAAGTCGGGAGAGCACATGTACGATTCAAGAGAGAGAGAAATGCGAAAGCCACGGAAACTCACGCCCCGTAAGCAAACACAAAGCAAACCCCGTTTTCACCAACTCAACCCTGATGAAGACCGTAAGAGTTCGGTCTTTTATCTTTTCGGTTTTAGGGTTGTAATTAGCAAACAAAGTATTGTGATTTATCGTGTGCTGTGCGAGCTGATAGGTGCCCGATGTATCTCCCGCGATACTGTCCCGAGTCCTTACAAAGAACCACTTGCTCTCAGCCAGTATGGTGGCAAGTACACGAACCGATTCCGGACCGCGTTACTTGAGGACGGAGCCTTACGCAGTGTCCTCTAAATCCCCCACTCTGCTAAGTAAACTCGGACCATTGCCGGCTACCCGAGCGTACCCACTGAAAAGCAGTGATTCGGTGTATGAACTAAGTAGTATTTTGGAAGATTTCGGGGTTTTTTATTAAGTGTCGTCTCTCGCTCGCGCACTCTGAAAAATGTGCGGGGGTTACTCTCCCAAATCACTTGAGTCGATTTACGGTTTTTAGTCAGATAGATTTAGCAGTCCTGATTTTAGTTTTGCGATTTTTATGGGTTTTTTTTTCAGACAACGTCTATATTTTTTTCTTTTTGTTTAAAAACCCTAAAGCAAGCACCTAGGTTGCAAGTCCTAGAACTAGCTACGTGGCACAAGCAGATAGAGTAAAAAAAAACCTAAACAAGCATCTATAAAAACCTGCGGAAAACCGATGAGCGATAAAAGCCGCGGTGGGTGCCCTGATCCTCGGATACACAGTATCTGGCGAATCAGATCCCGAAGAAAATGGGGGGTTTGTTTATTGTCTATTACAACTCTCTCCCTTTCTCTCTCTTTTACAAACAAAAGTGTACTAACTACTCTGCTCCTCTGCAGTCGACTCGTAAAGAAGAAGCCGACCTCTGCTCTTTCAACTGGCTCGGCTTCCTAAGAAGCCAGTTGATCCTGCAGGCCCTGCAAAGATGGTTAGCAAAGAAAAGCCGATCAAGAAAATCGAGAAAGCCGTAAGAAGACGAATAAGCAAAACACGAAAAAGCCGTACGAAAAACCGTACGAACAACGAAACAAAGAGAAGAGAAAAAATAAAATCACGAAGAAATGAAAAATCAAAAAGAATCTAACGCCTCCCCGGCAACGGCGCCATTTTGATAGGGCAAAAAGAATCGAGTTTCGTGGCTTTTACTTTTTATTGGAGGAAGAAAATAGTTGTCGGTTGTAGCAGAAAGCCGCGAAACAAAATTTTCGGTTCTTAAACCTATCAAACAAATTACGGTTTTCTGTGGAAAAATCGTTCACTAATTATTTTACTAGGAAAGTGTTTCTGGGTCGAACTCAAGGAGGCAGAATAAATTCCCTAGATTTTCCTTTTCGTAATCTTATTTTAATTCTTCTCTAAGTCAAAACTCTTCTTTTTATTGATTTTTACTTTTGTTATTTTTATTTGATTTTATTGTTTTTAAATTTTTATTTAATTTTCAAAAAGGGATATTTTTCAAAAGATTTATTTATTATATAGTAGGCGATTAATATCTAGGTGATACTATATAATAAGGTGAATGAGGTTCGAGCCGCGTACTCGAACTACACAAGAAAACAAAGCAAAACGAAGCGACTTTCGATAAAATCAAAACTCGTAGAAAACTCGTCAAAAAGCCGCGAGAATTTTATACTAAGTATCTGGGGTAGTTATGTAACTACCCTCAAGAAAGCGTCGAAATCCGAGGTCACAAGAACAAGAAACATCCCCTACATCCCAGGGGTATAAGCGCAATAAAAACTATTAAAATTGTCTGCAAATTGGTCCTGGAGGACTGTTCTGAAAGAAAAATGCAAGAAACTTTACATTTAGGTCCCTGTGGAGGGACCTAAATGCAATTATGCGAAGTCTGGAAGGCGGACTGAAATCTCTGGAAACCTGCTGGATTTAATATGAAATTTTTCCACCGGTTCAGAACAAATGGCTGAGATTAGAACTCGCGCGCGCCGATCTGACGCTCACAGGTGCGCCACTTGTCGCGCACCTGTGCGTCGGCTGTTCTTGGGCAGTTGCAGCTGCTGGCGGACGTCCTCTCTTCCCCGATGTATCGCGGCCGACTGGCGATGGTTCTGGCGCTCCGGCGGGGCCAGAGGGGTGACTCCTTCACCCCTCGAGCTCGCCCGCGGTAGGGTGGCGGTCGACGACGCTTCGAGCGACGGTGAATCGGTGATGAAGATGGTGGTTTCAACCACCTGGGGATTGAGTTGTGCTGATGTCCAACTTTGGAGAAGAAGATCGGCGATGAACGAAGGGTCCAAGTCCGACGCAAATGGCTTACGATGATCCTGGATCTGCAATGAACACACGTATGTGCTCGATTCGTATCGAATCGGCCAACAAATGAATGATTTTAAGCTCCAAAGATGGGAAAAACTTCAAGTTTCCAGGCAAATTCCCAGATGCGTGATAACGAGGGTGGAAAGATGATGTGAATTGAAGCAAATCGAAACGAATCGAAATGTGATTACGGAATGGCGTTTAAGCTATGGGAATGAGCATCCTAATGACGCTCTTAACACGCTAATTCATACATGAAAATCGAGGCAGAAATAACTAGAAGTGAAGGAAGAGGCCTGTGAAGAAGTCAAGGTTTATTACCTGGACAGATGCTCGACGGCGGCCAAAGACCGGAGCTCCGACGCGCTCTGGCGGCGATGCAAGGCTCGATGAAGCCTTGGAACGATCCTCCAACGTGCCTTCTTCCTCGCAAGCTCCTCCTCGGCGCTGTCACCACCACAATGCGGCTGGAACAAAGCTTGGAAGTAGGGGGGTCGAGTAACCTGGAGCTGGGCTCTGGGGTTGTTGGAAAGTTATTGGATATGGTGAACTTGGAGCTTATTTATAGGAGAAATGGCGTGGGCTCCAAGTAGAAATGAAGGGTGGCGATGGGAGAGGGTAGTGGGGGGAAGAGATCGGAAGGCTTAGGTTGGCTGGAGTAGTTATAGGTTGCGCGGGAAAATTAGGTGAAGATGGCCGGTTGAACAGAATACGGCGAACTGCTTCTTGAGGAAGAAGACTCCAGGTGCTGACACGTGTCAACACCTGGTTTGTCCAGAAGCGAAAATATCTTATAAATTAAATATAAAATAACAAATTACATTATTTTAAGTAGGTATAAATACAAGAAAGTTAAATAAATTAATTTTCTAAATTATGGTATAAATACTTTTAATAAATAATAATTATTATGTAAAATATAAATTTTATATTAATAAATATGTATTTATAAATAGGTTTTAGATTTTTAATTTAATAATTAAAAAAGTAAAAATTAATTTTGTATTTTCTTAATTATTATGGTATTAAATAAGATTTATACGAATTTTTATAGATTTTTATAAATTAATTTACATATTTTAATAAATAGAGTTAGTATCTATATAGGTCATTTATACCTATGTTTTGGGGTGTTTGATTTTATTAAAATAATAAATAGTCTCCAAAAATTATAAAATAATTTATGTAGAAACTACAAGATCATGAAATAATTTAAAAATTATAAAATTAAGAAAATGATAAATAGTATGTGTTACATAAAATAAATAGCCCAGAAACCCCGTTGTCTTTTGGTCCCAAAACCGACTTTTTGCAAACGGACTCCGAATTCGATGAAATCACCTTTACTAATTAGAGAATCTTATTTTTATGAACTTTAAATGTGAGTAGAGTGAAATTGGAGTTTGTATGAGGAAGTTATGATGTTCGGAAGTTGAGATTTTGATAATTTGCAGGCTGGGTTTCTTGGCATATATACAGGGTAATATTTTTAACTTGTTTTTATATTTTTATATATATTTTTAGAAATAACTAGGGGAAGAGTTTGGTGAAAATATGTTAATCTGAAATAGTTAAAATTCTTTGAAGTTCTGTATTTATTTTATAAATAATGAAGGGTGTATTTGTGTGTGTTAAATTATTTTTCTTTGGTTTTCTTTCCTTATCTCCCCGTACTTATTGGTTTGTCTACCAATCCATGCCGACTTGGTCTCGGGGGTTAGGTTATAAATATATCTTACAGCTATATTTATATTTAAGTCATATTGCATATATATACATCTATTCAATCTGCCTTTTCTTTATTTTTCTGGTTCTTTATTTATTTACATGATTTTAGTGGTTAAAAGTGAATATTTACACATGAATAGTGTTTTGTTAAAATATGAGAATTAATGAATATTTACATGTATTTGTTAAGGGTTTTATGACAAAATGCGACAGAAAAGTTAATGAATCATGGATTCATCAGATAGCACTCACCAACTCAGGTGAATAAATTCTTCTACTAAGGGCATCTGCTACGATGTTCCCCTTGGTAGGAGATGGTGCAATCATAGTCCTTCAACAACTCTAGCCACCGTCTCTGCCTCATATTGTGCTCCTTCTAATCAAACAGATATTTCAAGCTTTTATGATTTGTGAAGATTTCAAAAGTATATGTTAGAGGCAGTGTCTCCACATCTTTAAAGAGAAGACTACGACAACTAATTCAAGGTAATGTGTCAGGTAGTTCCTCTCATCCATCTTGAGCTGTCATGATGCATAAGCAACTACCTTACCATGTTGTATAGGAACTGCCCCAAGTCCTTCTTTAGATGCGTCAATGTACACTATAAACCCTTCACCCAAGAGGGTAAAGGATAGGTGCAGATGTTAGGCATTCTTTCATTGTTTGAAAACTAGCTTCGCATGCATCAGACCATATGAATGAGACTTCCTTTTGGGTCAGCCTAGTTATTGGCAATGCTATTCGTGAAAAGTCCTTCACAAATCTTCTATAATACCTAGATAGACCCGGAAAAGATCGTATTTATGTGACAGTCTTCGGACGTTCCCAATTATCGCCGCACTAACTTTGTAGTATCAAGTGATATACCTTCTCCATAAATAACATGGTCTAAGAAGGATACTTCGGACAACAAAAAAAATCACATTTTCTATAGTTAGGATACAATTTGTTCTTCCTTAGTGCTTCAAGTGCCTGCCAGATATGGTGTTCATGGTGGTAGTTATCCTTGGAGTAAATAAGCACGTCATCAATACAGACTACTACAAAGTGATAAAAGAACACCCTGAATACTCTACTTATGAGATCCATGAAAGCCGTTAGGGTAGTTGTTAGTCCCAAAAGCATAAAAAATCCATGATGTTTATATATAATTAGAAAGGTTGTCTTAGGGATATCCACATATTTAATCTTCAACCGATGGTATTTAGATCTTAATTCAATCTTGGAATACAAAGTTGAACCCTATAACTGATCATAGAGATCATCTATTCTTGGCAGGGGATACTTGTTCTTTATCGTCTTCTTGTTTAGTTGTCTATAATCGATGCATAACTACATCGATACATCCTTATTCTTCACAATAAAAGAGATGCACCCCATGGTGAAGTACTAGGACAAATGAAGCCCTTGTCTAACCGTTCTTGTAACTGTATCTTTAACTCTTGTAACCCGGTTGATGCCATCCTAGTGTGAGAGAGATTTTAAATTCAATCTCATGCTCTGGTGATAAGCCAAAGACAGTTCTTCTGGAAATAGATAAGGAAACTCGCATACTATAGGTGCATTTTATATCATTCTATCTGACCCTGATGTAGTGATGCAATAACCTTGGCAACCTTTCTCTAACAGCTGTTGTGCATTCAGAGTAGAGATGTATTTAACATCCCCATTAGATATCTTTCCAATAAATTGGAACTCTATTAAGTTAGGAATGTAAAAAGTTACTATCTTTTGGGAACAATCAAGGCATGCATGATGCCATTCTAGCCAGTCCATCCCAGAATGAGATCAAAATCATTCATTTCGATAAGTAGCAGATAAGAAGGTAATTGATGTCCTAAAATATGTTCCACACAATCATCTAAGATCTTCTTGAATTATAAATGACCTCCTGGTCCATTAATCAGATAAGGGTTGTGTGCTTTAATCGGAATCTTATCCTTATAGTAGGAGTTAAGTATTATTCTTCTTTTCTTGTTTCTTCTTCTTCTTCTTCTTCTTTTTAAGAATTAACCCTCTGTTGCTCCTCTAAATGGAGTAGGGGAAAACAACTTCTATGGACTTATGGTATCTAGACTCTTTCTCATAAGGGTGATTAGAACACTCAACTCTAGCATCCACGGGTTTGGATGACTTGGATCTCTCATTGAGGCATTGAGTCTTCTCTCTAATGCCTGCTACCTTTATATCGTGGTGAATCGCTAGAATATTCGTTAATTGTCTAGACATGTCTTGATCTGCCACGATCCTAAGATGAATCAAGGCCAAAGGTTAGGTCATATACATTTTAGCATGATGTACATAAGGAACACTGACTTGTGAATGGTGTTGCAGTCACTTGTTAAGATCAAAGGATCTTAAGACAACCTTAATTTATGAATACTTCTCATACTTATCAATTACTGAGTTAATCACAGGAGTAACCAGGCTCTGATACCAAACTGTCACAACCCCAATTCTTGATCGTCGGATCCTCCCCATATCCGAATATGGTTACTCAACAATAATTTATTCAACAACCACAACTAACATTCTGAAACAATTTGCTATTAAAAATACTCATAAAGAAGTATTTAATTTTTTTTCATTCACAAAATAAAGCTTACATGATACATTGTCTACTATAACCATTTACATGTGCACCGGAGTTGGAAGGGATTTTTCTAGTTTTTAAATTTATTAGATGAAATCAATGTTTCATCTTGCAATCCAAATAATCTCTCAATAACAAATTAATTTTTTCATTCTCAAACTAAATAATTATAAAAAAAATATATAGCAAGAGAATTTGTTATTTAATTAAGCTATATAGCAAACATGATCGAACTCATGGAGGCTACAAATCCAGAAGGTTATTCTAATAATAAAAAATTAATTAAAAGAGAAGAGAATATTAAATGCAAACTATCTTGATTTTTGTAGGATTTTTAACTTTTTTTGTCTATTTATATATATATATATTATTTTGTGATTTTTTTATTTTTATTGGTTTTTAATTTTTTTCAAAATTTTAAGTTTCAAAAAAATATTTTTCAAGCAATCTATATACAAAAATAGAGAATGGCTATTTTATTTTTTAAATGTATCAAAAATGCTCAAAAATGTCCAAATAAATATTTTTTGTTTTGATGAATTTTTACTTTTTTGTAATTTTCAGATATTTTTATATTTTTATAGGATTTTTAAAATGAATAAAAATAGGGAATATTGCAAACATTGAGCAAACATGAATATTTTTCAATTTAAAAATACCAAATAAATTTTAACATTATGAATTTATTTTCCCTAAAAACTACAGGAAATTATATACAAAAAGGAACTGAAATCACTATTTTTGGATTTTCTATAATTTTCTATGATTTTTTTAAGATTTTATATTTTGCAAATTTTGGGTTTTAAAAATAAGTGATGCACGAAAATTGGACAGAAATTAAACAAACAAAAAGACTATACTAATTTTTTAAAACTTTTTTAGAATTTTTATGATTTTTCTAATTTCAAGAAGCGAAAATGCTATATTTTTATATTTTTTAAGAATATCAAATCATAATAAAATGTAATGAAATTTTTATACATTGAAGATGAACACATCATGAATAAAGAAATTTTTTATAGAATTTATTGAGCATGTAAAGCATTTATTTTAACAAGAAGAACATGCAAAATAATTGTATGAAATACATGGACTGAAATGTAAATATTTATTTTTATGAATGAAAATTTAACAACATATAAAAAATTAGAAGGAACACAATTTACCCAATAAAACATGCTTTGCATGTGACTGCCTATAGGGTAGGGATATCTTTATAATTTTTGAAACTTCTAAGGGTGAAAATGCAATTTGTCCAATAAAAAATTAAACCCGCTATGGTTCTCAATTGGATTCATGTTATTTTCTTCGTTTCTACGCCAAAAGGTTGCGCAAGGGTCGCCACCCCTTGCCTTCTCCTCCCAACAAGGTCGGTAGGCTGATGGAGGCGGAGCGTCGGGAGGATCTAAGCGTCTATGGAAGGAGATGCGCTTGGTGGAGGAGGGGCTCCTGCGAGGTAGCTACGAGAGTGACGGAGCTCTCCGCCAAGCAGAGGATGGTGATGATGACACAGTGGTTGGTGCAAGTTTCGAGCGAAGGAAGTGTTGGATGGCGAGATGACGGGGAGTGACTAAGGTCCTGGTTGGTGAAGATGGAGATCGAGCAGGACGGCATTGGCAGTGAGAGGGCTAAGAGCAACGTTTGGATGGGCGGCGACGCGAGCGATCGACGGTTCTGGATGAGAAGGACTCCAAGCGATGGACGATGGAGGGGCGAAACATGCCCATGGAGGTTGATGGTCTACCCACTCCAAGCGGAGGTCGGGCGGAGGAGGCGAGACTCCTTCTGGCAGAGGGGCGGTTGAGCGTAGATGGCGGATGCGGCTGGAGTTCCTGGAACAGGGTAGGTTGTGCGGCAGACCTGCGGAGGTGCAGGTAGTGAAGGTGCGACTGGCTCCTGCTTCTAGATGGTGGTGTTGTGGCTAGCGAGCGGATGGGCTCCTAGCGGCCGTGGCGCTACTAGCAGCAGCTGCCAGCCCAATTTTTTTGTAAAAATAGAAACTGAGAATTTTTTTGTTCTTTTTTGTAAAAAAAACTGCAGAATTTTTTTTATTTATTGTAAAAACATAAACTGCAAAAAAAATTATTTTTATCTTTTTTGAAATCCTTGTACCTGGAATGAAATAAAAAGAAAATGACTCGAGCACGATCGCTTGGTCTAAAATATCAAACACTGAATAGTGGGTGAGGAGGTTCCGACAGTTGTGATGGAATGGAACTGATTCTCCGGCCACCATATATGCGGTAGGAGATGATAGATCGTGTGAGGTAGAATAAGAACGTGGGTAGATCTAGAAAATGAGATGGAAGATCGGATCGGGTTCGGATCAAATTAGGATGATTGATTGAAAATGATAAACTAAGATCTAGAATAAAAATGACAACGAAATAAAAAATGCAAAAATTTAACTACGATTAACTTAGATTAAAAAAAGAAAAAATATATCTCGCCGAATGGGAGTGGATAATGTCGTGATGGTCTCGACGAGGATCGACTCACTATCACCAGACGACTCGGAAATTGGACACCTCTATACGATAAGATGGCTCTTGGAGAATAGGTTGTCCTCACCAAAAGATAGATCAAGTGAGAATGAAGGAGGTTGAGCCAATTAAATAGAAAAAATAGGAATTTGAAATTCAAAATTTGAATGGGGAGGAAAATAAGGAAGGGGGTTAGTGGTGGAATTAATAAAATAAATAAATAAATAAATAAATAAAATAATTTTCAAAATTAAATTAATTAAAATAATAATTACCAACAACTTAGTGTGTCACCTTAATAGTGGGTTAATTAAGGAATTTATTAATTTATATACATATGGTATATTATTTACATAAATAATTAAATAAATAAACTATTTTCATCACTTTATTAATTTAAATAATAAATATTAATTATTTAATTATTTGTGGTGATTATTTAAGGAAATCAACTATATACATATGGTACATTGATTTCATACAAAATTAGTATACAATGTACAAAATACAGTATGAAAAAATTCCAAGGTCCCAACTTCCCAAACCATATCTCTCAAGTAAAAACTCAAAATATATAAAAATCATCTTTAATTATATATAACTTTTAATAAGTTATTTAATGAAGGAGGTTTCATATTTTTTGGAGTTAAGATGTGAAAGTTAGGTTTTGGACCCCTATTGTATAGTTTACCTGATTAAAATAGTCATTATATTTATTCTTTATCATTTTAGTAATTTTTTATTTTATAATTTTTAATTATTATTTATAATATATGTATACTTTAAAACAGAAATAAAATCATAAAGAAAAGACTAAAATAAAAATATGTATCTAAAACACATAGATGAATATATGATAACTATATTTGTAAGCTCTATTTATTTAAGTGTATATAATACATCAGAAAAATATAATAAAATATATTTATGTATATAAAAATAATTTGCAATTTTAAAAAATCATAAATTAAATCAATAAAACTAAAAATTCAAAATAAAAATAAAAGACCTAAAAACATAAATGAATATACTTATATATAGTCTCTAAAAAGTAAATTGTAATTATAAAGCCTTAAAAAATAAATAAAAATCATAATAAAATACTTTAGAAAATAATAAATATTTTTATTTTATAATTTCAATTGAATTTTCAAATAGTTTTGGGCAAAGTTTTTTGGGTTGGTCCACGTGGACCACCCATGTCTCTCCGCCCATTGACCTTGGTCAACTCTTTGACAGAGGTCTACAGTTTCTGATACCTAGCGACTAGGTCCTCCTCCCAACTTTTTCCCAACCAAGTCTTTCACCGAATCGCCTCGCTTCCTTCGTGACTTTTTCTCCTTGTAGATCCCTCTTTCATGCTCTGATGTTTCCTCGAGGAATGGATCTTTGATTCAGTCAATTTTCTTCGATCCTGGAGCCATGTCAACCACCGTTGCACATAAACCCTCTGCCCTCCTCTTTGAATTTTGAACCTCCTTAGTCCTTGTTTTGACCTCTACTCCTATGCTCTGATTGAGGTAGGTGACAACCATCCTCTAGTCAGTTGTAGCGGATCCAGGCGAGCCCATAGGAGCTCTTCCACCATCTCCGACAGCCTCGCCACCATGAGGACTGTTCTTTGTGGCTTCGGCCACTGAGGTCCATTTTTCTTTCTTGTACATGTAGTATAGTGTCTAGGTTTCCTTTACCGTCATTATTTTGACTTTTAATTACGCATTTTAGTTGTTAATCCCTCACCGGAGCCTCGCTCCGACCACCACCTTCGTAAGCCGTTTCTGATGGTGCCTCGATGTGCCAACACTTCCACATTCTTCACTTGCCACTTCCCGATGTGCCACCCCACTTCAACCACCTCGCATCTCCCTAAAGCAATATGCAGATGCTCCAACTCCGCCGCCTAAACGGACGTACCTTCGTCACGCTCCCCTTCGTTCATTCCCCACTAAATAAGCCCCGGAACCCCTCTTTGTGCGTGTGCTTAGCTTCTGCAGGTTTTGGTGGCTGAAGGACTCCTCAAGGGGGTGTTTTTGGAAGGGTGTGAGGTTTCTGGAGCATATATTTTCTCCGAGTTCTTTCGACATCGACGATGCTCTAGAACTTTGATTGGAGGATCCATTCGACGGGGGAGGCCTGGACAACATTTGCACCTCCGCGAGATGCTCAAGAGGTCGAATCCACGTCCTATTGCCGATCGAACCTCAGATACGGAGGAGGTTCTTCCTTGTTCTTCGAGGCCCCATCCATGCCGTCCAATCTCGTTGCCCGCTCCAGCACAGCAGCGACTGTTGGATGGATCTCCCATCAACCGTCTGATCGTTGAGCACGTTCAGATATGGATTTCTCATCGGTGAACCATCGTAGACCGTCCCAAAAGCGATACGTGTCCAAGTGAAGTAGATCCCACCGTCTGCTTCCGCCCTTATTTTGAGTATTTTACATTTTCACCCAAAGAGTTTTTGTATTTAATAATCAACACTGAAACTTTCATTAGCCTTTATTTTATTTTTGTAAATGTTTGTAAAATGCCCCATGTACTATTAGTAGTTACAAATAGGTTCAGACCACGTCACCTCACGTGACGCACCACGTGAGGTGACATCTTGTAGAGGACCCCCCTGAGCTTTTGTTTATTTTTATTTAATCCAAAAACTTTTTATTTACGTTAAATATTTTTGTAATAATTGCAATAAGGCATTAAACTTTTTGTAATTACACTTTAGTCAGCTCACCTCACTTGATCGCCCACGTGAGGTGGGCATTTTGCAGCAAAAATCTTGTAGGTTTCTTTATTTTGTTTTAATCCAGGAACTTTGTGTTTGTTAAATTTTTTTGGAAAATTTTCAAATAGGCCCCTGGACTTTATTTGTATTACAAAATGCCCCAACTACTAGTGCAGTTTATCTTTATTTCTTGTATTTATTTCGTATAGCTGCTCTAAAAAATCCACAAAAATAGAATTAAGTCCTTGATTACATATACTTACATGTCATATTTTTAATTTGCAATTTCAAGGTTATTTATTATTTATTAAAAATAAAAAAATTGTCATTTTTATCCTTGTTTGTAATAGAAAATAAATAAAAAATGATTTGAAAAATTCCCAAAAAATATATGTAGTTTATTTATGTATTTTTAACCTTCAGACCAAAAATCACTTAAAATTACGAAGTAAAATACCTAAAAATTGAAAAATCCTAAAAACAATTATAAAAATATAAAAAATCCCAAAAATTACAAAAAATATATTTTCCATTTCTTATATTTCTCTATATTATTATTTTTATATTAAAATAAATTCAGAGAAATTTTGATTCTGTTTGATATTTTTAATCTCCAATTTAATCTCGGTTATTATTTAAACCCTGATTTAGGGTATTTTTGGCTTTAAAAATATATAAAAATTAGCAAAAATTCTTAAAAAGTCATAAAAACAGTAAAAATATTGAAAATACAAAAATATTTTATACCCTTTTTTAACTATTTTTGTGAATATTTATATCTACCCTAGTCTATATTGTTTATATTCTTTGTATATAGTTTTATATATTTATTAAAAGAAAAAGGAAATAACAATAAAAAAATTAAAAATAGAAAATTAAAAATCAAAATATAAAAATATAAAATCAAAAATAAAAGAAAAAAGTTAAAAATTAAAACCCACAAAAATGAGAACATATAGATAAATAGTTCACAATCATTTTTTGAGCATTTTTGCATGATTTATCCTGCTTGTTCCATGTGTTCGACCTCTACATGCTTGCACATATACACATCCATTGCAGAGTTATAATAAGTTTTTACTCCACAAATTTTGTTTTTATTGCTTAATCATTATTGTAGGTTAATTATTGTTTTAATCCAGATTTCGCATCTGTCACCTCGTGGACTGTTTTCACGCCTTGTATGGAACATAAGACCGCTTAATTTTCATGTTAAACAAAACCCAACAACAAAAGGAAGGATTTCGTTACCTAATTGAGATATCTCTTACGTATGTAGTTCTTTATCATGATTTGTTTTCAGAAAGGATGATTTACAGCTCCTAAAATGATCAAATTTTATTTTTTTATAAAAATCTAAAAACATGATAAGAACGTGAAGAACGAACGAAAAACATGAAGAACACAGTTAGTAGCCCATGGTTTTGGTCCATGACTTTGGCCAAAGCATATCCGAAACTTAATGTTTAAGTTAAAATTATCCAGAAGATTGTAGATTCGCTAATGATGCTTAATTCATGCTAATCGTAATTAACTTTTACTAATCATGATTTAACTTTCACAAGTTGCTCTTATCTTTTACTAACCATTTATTAGTATTCTCTAATGGTCATTAACGATCCTCAATCCATCATTAGTTTTTTAATCATTTTAATTAGTATTAATGACAACCATTAAGGGTTAATGACATCTTAAGTCTCCTTACTTATTTTTCTTCCAAAAATCACAACAATTCCAATCAAAGTCCGATTCACATGAAACAAACTCCGTTGGTTTTCTCTTGACAAGATGGATCTTATGATTTAGGATCTGATAGACGACCAAGTTCGAGGCTTCACAATTATAACAATCTTAAAGGAAGTCTCGTCTTCAACACTTACAGTGTAGGCATAAAAAACTTAAAAAGGATTGAAACCATAACAACCTTAAAGAGAATGAAAGTCATTGCATTTATAAAAGAAGATATACAATACATAGTGTTATCATTCAAACAAAAAGAGGTATTTTTCTCTCATATCTACCTTTGGTTCTCATGTGGCTTCTTTAAAGTCTTGGTTCCGCCACAATACTTTAACTAGAGGTACCTTTTTATTCCTTAACTTCTTCATATCCCCATCTAGTATTTGTACATGTGCTCCTTGGTATGTCAAGTCTTTCTCAACATGTAGATCATCATAGCTTATCTCATGCTCAAGATCTTTAATATACTTTCTCAAATTTGATACACGAAAAACATCATGTATTGCTGAAAGATGTGGAGGAAGTGCAAGTCTATATGCGACTTTCCCAATCCGCTGAATAATTTCAAAGGGAACCACGAACCTGGGTGTCAACTTCCCTTGCAAGCCAAACCTCTAATCTCCCTTTAGAGGTGATACTTTTAGAAATACCAAGTCACCTATCTTAAACTCAAGGTCTCTTTGCCTGGTATCACTATAACTTTTCTAGTGTCTCTAAGCAGTTATTGGTCTTTTTCAGGAAAGCTCTGCTGCTTTATGTGTCTCCTAGAGTCTATCTGAATCGTAAAGGTTCTTTATCCCAACCTCTTACAAACATAAAGAAGTAGTACACCATCATCCATAAAGTTCTTCAAACGGTGCCATACCAATACTTGTATGGTAACTATTGTTGTAGATGAATTCTACAAGAGGCAAACATTTCACCCATGATCCTTTCCATTCGAAGGCATGTGCTCGTAGCATATCCTATAAAGTCTAAATCACATGTTCTGATTGACCACCTATTTGCGGATGATATGTTGTGCTCAAGCATAACTGTGTGCCTAAGGCTTTCATGAAGTTCTCCCAATAGTGTGAGGTGAATCGTGAATCTCGATCAGAAATTACATCCTTTGGGATGCCATGGAGACGAATCACATGCGCAATATATCTGAGCCAGCTGGTCTAGAGTAGAAGATAAGTTTATTGAAATAAAGTGTGCTACCTTGGTCAGACGATCTATTATAACCCAGATACTATCTTTACCACCAGTCGTCTGAGGTAAGCCAGTAATAAAGTCCACGGGAATGCTTTCCCATTTCCATCCAGGTATAGGTAGGGGTTACGACAATCCTGGTGGCTTATGGTATGAAGCCTTTACCCGCTGGCAAATAAAATATGAATCCACAAACTCAGCAACATCGTTCTTCATTCCTGACCACCAAAAGTTTGAACGAAGATCCGTATACATCTTCTTGATTTTTAGATGAATGGATAATCTAGAACAATGCACATCACGTAAGATTTCCTTCTCAATCCGAGTGTGTTTGGTACACAAACTATGTGATGGTTATACAGTAATCCAACTTGTATATGGAATCCCTCTATCTCATTCTTCTCAAGTTGTTGTCTCAAGTTTTTAAGGACATTATCATCCTCTCGTCCTTTCTTTATTCTATCCCAGATCTCTGGTTTGCATCGGTGAGGAATAGTTACAATATCGACATTACTATCAAATGGTTTCCATTCACTCAACGTTGATAGTAAACAACAGAAGTGGATAACACTCACCAACCAAGGTGAATAAGTTCTTCTGCTAAGAGCATCTGCTACAACGTTCCCCTTACCAGGGTGGTAGGAGATGGTGAAATTGTAGTCCTTCAACAACTCTAGCCATCATCTCTGTCTCATGTTGAACTCATTCTAATCAAACATATATTTCAAGCTTTTATTATCGGTGAAGATTTAAAAATTAATACCATAGAGGTAGTGTCTCCACATATTTAAAGCGAAGACTATGATAGCTAATTCAAGGTCATGTGTCGGGTAGTTCCTCTCATCTATCCTGTGTTGTTGTGACGCATGAGAACTACCTTACCATATTGCATAAGAACTGCCCTAAGTCCTTCTTTAGATGAGTAAGTGTACACTGTAAACCCTTCACTCCTAGAGGGTAGAGTAATGATAGATGTAGATGTTAGGCATTCTTTCAGTGTCTGAAAACTTGCTTCGCATGCATCAGACCATATGAATGAGACTTCTTTCTGGGTCAGCTTAGTTATTGGCAATGCTATTTATGAAAAGTCCTTCACAAATCTTCTATAATACCCAACTAGACCCAGAAAAGATTGTATTTCTGTAATAGTCTTCGGATATTCCCAACTCATCACCGTACTAACCTTTGTAGGATCAACGGGCATACCATCTCCATAAATAACATGGCCTAAGAAGGATATTTCGGACAACCAAAAATCGCATTTGCTATATTTAGCACACAGTTTGTTCTTCCTTAGTGTTTCAAGTACCTGCCAGAGATGATGTTCATGCTGGTACTTATGCTTGGAGTAAATAAGCACGTCATCAATAAAGACTACTACAAATTTATCTAAGAACTCCCCGAATACTCTATTCATCAGATCCATGAAAGCTGCTGGAGCATTTGTTAGTCCAAAAAACATAACTAAAAATTCATAATGTCCATATCTAGTTAGAAAGGATGTCTTGGGGATATACGCATCTTTAATCTTCAATTGATGATATTTATATCTTAAGTAATCACGGAATACATAATTGAACTATGTAACTGATCAAAGAAATCATCTATTCTGAGCAGGGGATACTTGTTCTTTAAAGTCTTCTTGTTAGTTGTCTATAGTCAATGTATAACAACATTGACCCATACTTCTTCTCTAAATATAAAACATATGCACCTCATGGTGAAGTACTAGGATAAATGAAGACTCTGTCTAACAATTCTTGTAATTCTACCTTTAACTCCCGTAACTTGGCTGGTGCCATCCTTTACGGAAGGATAGAGATAGGATGAGTATCAAGTGTGAGAGATATTTCAAATTCAATCTCTCTCTCTCTCTCATGTGATAAGTCAAAGACAGTTCTTCTGAAAATATATCAGTAAACTCACACACTATAGGTACATCTTATCATTCTATTGGACGATGATGTAATGGTTACATAGGATAAATAACCTTGGCACCCATACTCTAACAACTATTGTGCCTTCAGAGTAGACATGTATTTAACATAATCATTAGACATCTTTGCAATAAATTGGAACTTTATCGAGTTAGGAATGTGAAAAGCATCTTTGCAATAAATTGGAACTTTATCGAGTTAGGAATGTGAAAAGTTACTATCTTCTGGGAACATTCAATGCATGCATGATGCCTTTATAGATAGTCCATCCCCAAGATGAGATCAAAATCTTTCATTTCGATAAGTAGCAGATAAATAGGTAATTGATGTCCTATAATCTGTTCCACACTATCGTCTAAGATCTTCTTGAATCATAAATGACCTCCTGGTCCCTTAATTAGATAAGGGTTTTGTGCTTTAATCGGAATATTATCCTTATAGTAGGAGTAAAATATTCTTCTTCTTTTATTTTTCTCATTTCTTCTTTCTTCTTCTTATTTTTTTTTTTGACAAGGAGCTCTTCCGTTGCTCCTCCAAATGGAGTAGGGGCAAACCACTTCTATGGACTTATGGTATCTCGACTCTTTCTCATAAGGGTGAATAGAACCCTCAACTCTAGCATCCACGGGTTTGATGGCTTGGATCTCTCGTTGAGGCATTGAGTCTTCTCTCTAGTGTCTGCTACCTTTACCCCATCTCGTGGTGAATCGCTAGAATAGTCGTTAATTGCCTAGACACGTCTTGATCTGCCACGATCCTAGGAGGAATCAAGACCAAATGTTAGGTCCTATACATTTTGGCATGATGTACATAAGGAACAATGACTTGTAAATGGTGATACAGACACTTATTAAGATCAAAGGATCTTAAGACAACCTTAATTTCTAAATACTTCTCATAGTTATCAATTAATGAGTAAATTACACAAGTAACCAGATTCTGATACCAAACTGTCACCATCCTAATTTCGGGCCATCGGATCCTCCCCATATATGAATCTGGTTAATCAGCAATAATTAATTCAACAGTCACAACTAACATTCAAAAACAGACTGCAATTAAAAATACTCATAAAGAAATGTCTAATTCTTTTCATTCACAAAATAAAAAGCTTACATCATACATTGTCCCACTATAACCATTTATGCGTGCGTCAGGTGGAAGAAAATACACAAAAAGATTACCAACTACCTTATAAGTTAAAGTTATTATGGCTGATAGGATGGTTACTATGTTAGCTGGTTGGATTTGTTGGACATGCGAGCCCACGGTGAGCCATTATGCTATAAATGTTATTGGGAATTTCATTCTCTGATCTGAAATGAAGAATAAATAATTTGCATAATAGGTCCCTTAGTACAATTAAGGTTATGTACCATGGCCATCTTAATAATCATATAGTTGTTGATTCAATAATTGAATCATAGAGGCTGGTGCTTTGATGAATATCTAAAGAGTTAGATTGAGGACTCATCAAGCACCGTTAAATGATTGTTAAGAGATGATCTCCAACCTGGGTAGGAGATGACAATCCTTTCTCAATTAGGCCGACATCTGATTGACCTCTTGATCCAGGTCCTCTGCATAGGAATAGAGATTCGAAGGTGTTAGATAAGTTAGGTTAAAGAGTTGACTTAACGAGATTGAGATAACCAAAGTCCTATATCGTATGCTGTCATGATACAAGCACACATCCTCTGATCGGAGACATGTGTTACTATATGTCTGAGTATGTACATTTGGCAGACCAATAGGTTGATGACCTAACCAAGGTCTATACACCGGTGTGCTGGTGTGCATATAAGGGCATATGAGTAATATGATCTCTCGAAGGGATCATACAGGTTCATTTATTGAACCGGAAGGCATGAGCTCACTCATGAGATATTGGGAAGAATCAAATTCCATGCACGGTCGTCTTGCTTTGGAAGCTTGACTGAATTTGTAGGTTTGATATATACTTTTGGAAAGTATATGATCAAGACCTACGCGTGATATATGCTTTTGGAAAGTATATGATCGATACCAACTCCCAATGATCGAATGAGAAACTTACTGATAAATCCATGAAGTAGACAATATAAAGTTGATCCAATACTTCAGGTTTATTCTGAGTCTTCCAGTATGCAGGATATACAAGTATTGGAAATACCTGAGAGTGATGTGATCATAAACGATTGTATAACCATCATGCTTCCGTTCCTATGGAGCGATGAAACGGGTCTGGATTTTAGTGACTCCTCTCAGCAGAGAAGTAATCTGATCTTGGTCCAAATGTTAGACATTGATCTGAATGTGATTCAGATCCAATGAGAAGTTTAAATTTGTGGTCTTGATTTAATCAAGCATCTATGGGAGGCTCGCGATCTGGATTTGAGATATGATCTCAATATCCAAGTCACTATATGTAGAACAATACAATCACCCAGTCCTTATCTCCAGGTATCCACGAAGAAAGTGCATTATCCTTGAAAGAGTTCAGGATAATTTCATTGTTGATATGTATATCCGAGCATTG
Organism: Ottelia alismoides; assembly: GCA_037367405.1. Taxonomy (NCBI): domain Eukaryota; kingdom Viridiplantae; phylum Streptophyta; class Magnoliopsida; order Alismatales; family Hydrocharitaceae; genus Ottelia; species Ottelia alismoides. The sequence continues at coordinate 622,238 of JAZKJV010011575.1, forward strand.
AGAAAATTGATAATTAAATGTGATTTAATTATCATGAATAATATGAATTTGATTCATATTATAAGGAGAGTTATCTAAGATAATTAAATGTAATTTAATTATCAAAGATGTGAATAATGTGAATGCGATTCATTTTATTTGGGCACACGAGAATAGAGATCCAAGATGATTAAATGTGGTTTAATTATCATGGATATGAATAATGTGGATAGTAATATCTATATTAGTCATATATTATAAATGTGATTTATAATATATAAGAGAGAGCTATTTGTAATTTACATTTGTTTATTAAATGTTGATGTGAATTGGATTCACATTGGACAATTAATTAAAATGTAATTCACATTTTATTTTGGATTGTGAATGTGATTCATAATTTTCCAATGGCAAGATTGCAATATTCACAAAATAATTATGAATTATTTTTTGTAGAATAATTTACAACAAGTGTTGTTGTAAATCTTGGAGATTTCCATGAAATAATGTAATCTCATGATATCTCATGAGATTACATGAGATTGCCACCAAATCCCATATTATGGAAAGAGGCAATCTTCATTCCATAAATCTCCATGCTTGGTTGATTTAATTTGGGATTGATTTATATTGATTTCTCAATATAGATTTAATCTAAATTAAATTAATTGTTGTTGCTTTTTACCAATACAAATCTTTGCCATTAAAAGAAACACAAATCAATAAGAGCCACTGGATTTGTGTTGCCCATGGATTGAGATCCATGGATCCCAAAATATTATAAAAGGAGAGGCACCCCATTGCTTTTATTTACACACAAAAGAGAACATAAGTCTCTCTTTCTCTTTCTCTCTCTACACATCCTCTCTCTCTCATATGGCCGTCCATCATGGATGCCCTAGAGAGGTTCTCCATCACTGCAGCGTCGTCGTTATGCTGCCCGATCGTTTGCTCATGGATCTCCGTCTTCTTTGGTGCACCTCGCTCGTGAAGAAGACATCGGATCTCATGTGTCGAGATCAGGGTGTCGAGATCAGGAGATTCTCTGCTTGGATCATCAACATGGATTGCGAGAAGCATGCGTTTCATCAACACGCTCGCAAGCGTCTCCTCCGTCGAATCGGACTTAAGATAGGAGGTCTCTTCGTTTAGAGACTCGATCGCAACCACGCTTCAAGAGGTAATCCTATTACTTGTTTGTATTTTAGATGAAACGATCCGAGAAGTGCTCTTGGATCATGTGGTTTCATCGCATGAATTTTTTTTAATTTCCGTTGCATAGAACAACTAGTCCGACTAGTCGTTCTTCGTCGTATTCGATACGATGTTCACGCTTCCGTGATGCTCTTGAGGATCTAACCATATCCTTCAGAATTACTAAAGTCCTTGCGATGACTCACCGATACATGTTGGTTTTCCATAAATCATACGATAATAATTAATGAATGCTAAATAACGAAGAAGAGAAAAGCAAACAAATGATGTAATTTTTCAAAACTCATTATCACAAAAAACTTCATTACTTCTCAATAGTTTAAGTCCTATTCCTTCTATTCCATGTTACGGATTAGTCCAGGAAATTACCTTACCACTATATGGACTTCGAAGTTGTGGGAACTTTGGGATTAAAGATTGTGTTGATATGGTAAGTTTATACCGACACACTTCACCTCAACCAATCCTCCAATACTACCCTGACAATTTCCTTTTCTTTTATTATCCAGGGTCTCAAATCCTCAGCCTAGCAAACAAAGAGCACACCATCCTTGAGAACTCAATTGCTTAAAACCTTAGGCTAACCTTTAATCATGTGTACTAGTGGCTTTATATACATGTTATTGTGACCCATATGCTATTGAACCACCCATGCTTCTATATGGTATAACCACATCTTCCGTTGTTCAACCCGAATATATTGGCACCCACTACCATATGCTGTAAATCATTCATTTCGTGTACACTTATCATAATAGGACAACCATGTACCACCTAGGTAGGGCAACACCAATTCGGGTTCCTTCAGACAGACCTATAGGTTGCATGCCCGATCTATAGTTCTACTCCCATTCATTCTTATCGTAAGACACCTTCCTTTTCATGATCCATCTTAATACACATCAATTCCCATGATGTAATTCTTTCGATAAGACTTCGATTTGCATAATCATCAACATTGAGTATAGCCCCACATATATTAATTCATATGTCCATGTACTCATATTTATGTATTTTTAACTCCCAAACCCTAACTTTCCAAGCCACTACATCTATTCGATGCTTCGACATTATTTACTGGGAATTACAAAGAAACTTTTCATATTTTCTCAAAATAGTCAAATTGGGATTCTTCATAGCGAAGAATATAAAATCAAGAATTTCAATGATATCATATGAAAATCCAACAACAAAAGGAAGGATTTTGTTATCTAATCGAGCTCTCTCTCACGTACACAATGCTTTATCACGATTCATTTCAGAAAGGATGATTTACAGCTCCTGAAACGCTCGAAATTCATTTTTTTGTATAAAAAATGCTAAGAACATGTCAAGAACGAATGAAAAACATGAAGAACACAAAGAACACATGAAAACACCAAGAATGTGAAGACCATATTTTTCTCTTAAAATTTCAGCAGAGCTTCCCCTTATACGGTGTGATATTTGTAGGAAAATTTCGGTAGAGTTTTCCCTTATACCGGGACATATTTCTAGAAAAATTTGACAGAATTTTCTCTTATATTGGGACATATTTCTAGGAACATTTGACACAGTTTTCCCTTATATCGGGATATTTTTCAAAAGAAAAATAGAAAGAGATTCCTCTATAAAATCATCGAGAGGAAAATAATAACAAAACGGAAAGAACATAATTACAAGCTATGGAGAATCGATAGACACCACACGTCTTAGATGAGCGAAGGTGTGATGAATCACAGGGTTCACTGATGTGCATAGCCACCCGCATCTAAGTAGGGTATTACAAAGATTTCTCCCTCAAAACAAATATAAAAGCAAAATAGAAAGAATTTAATAGAATTATAAGAGGTAGAGAATCAATAGACATCACCTGTCTTAGGTGAGTAAATGCGTGATGAATCACAGGGTTCACTGATGTAAATAACCGCCCATACCTAAGTAGGGTATTACACAGTTTCTCCTCGAAACACATTAGAAAATGAATCAGAAAGGAAGATGAATCGAAACTAAGCTAGAAAAAGAAGATTAATCGAAAACCTAGCTCAAGTTAGAGCTTACTTACGAAGCCAACTAGGAGAAGATCGTACCTTCCCCCTCCCTGTTCTCCCAGCAATGCTTCGCTAGCGCTCCTTTGCTACATCCCTCTCCTCCTCATGACCTCTCAACCCTAGCCCTTGGGGTAGTGGTGATAGTGGAAATCGAAGAGAATTATTGGGTAGGTGGGCTATTTATAAGCTTCATAAAATCGCTAACCATGGTTCAGTAAATCGTAGTTTAACCTTTAATCACGGTTAGCGATTCATGGTTTTGGCCCATGGTTTTACCAAAGCTTATCTGAAACTTAGGTCTTAAGTTAGAATTATCCAGAAGATTCTAGATTCACTAATGATGCTTAGTTAGTTCTAATCATGATTAACATTTACTAATCACGATATAACTTTCATGATTTGTGCTTAACTTTTACTAACTATTGATTAGTGTTCTCTACTAGTCATTAACGATCCTCAATCCATAATTATATTCTTTAATTGTATTTAGTTAGTCTTGGTGACAGTCATTAAGGGTTAATGACATCTTTAGTCTCCTTACTTATCTTTCTTCCAAAAATCATAATAGCTTTAAACAAAATCCAATTCACACAAAACAAATTCCGTTGGTTTCCTCTTGACGAGATGGATCTTATGATTTAGGATCCATTAGATGACCAAGTTCGAGGTTTTACACAGTTGCACTGAAGTAGTACATCTGATCATACTACGTGGAGAGCGAGTGAGGTCGAGGCCCTGAGTTATGTTGAATTGATGTGCTGAAATTTTCTTAAACTCTGGCTAGATAAGTGCATTTTGCTGTGATGTTAGTGGGCACATATTTAGATGTAACTTCTATCAATTAAATAATAATGACGAGGTTGTGTTCTCTTTATATCTAAAAAAAGTATTCGAATTTATTTAATAAGTGTATTTGATAATTAAAGTTGTATTGTTTCTTATACGAAGAAATAATTACTAAGACATGTAACTGATTAAGATGCATGAAAAATACATAATGAAGATAACATGAGATAGAAAAACATCTAAAAAATACTAAATAAAGATATACCGAAGTATTAATCAATATATAAAAAAATAATTATATAATCAATCAAGAAATAATTTGGACAAATATAAGTTAACGAGGGAGGGAGGCTTTTTTGAGTAATAGCCAGGTTGGTTGTTACACAAGGCAATTCCCTCCCTCCTCTTTTTTATTTTTTTAAAATAAAATTATATATATATATATACATATACATATATATATATATATTCCTCCTATATGTCATTCAAATTTCGTCAGAAACGGATGCTCCTATGCCCTCCATCTAGAATAGGTCGATTGCAGCATATTTCAGATCTGTTAAAAATTACCTGCTCTAGATGGAGAGCATAGGAGCCTCTGTTTCTCAGAAAATTCGAGTTACATGTAGGAGAGACATATAGATGAATATACATGATTTTATTTTTGAAAAAAAATAAAAGAGGGGGACTTCTTTGGTAACATCCAAGTTGGCTGTCAAACAACTTCATTTTCCTCTAAGTTAACAACCAAGTAAAAATAATAAAACATTATTAATTAATTAGTTTATTTTTTTTCAAAAAAATTAATAAATCAATAATAATAGAATATAATATTCGTATATTAATCAACAAACAAATTGAGGGTTTGAGCTGGTCAATACCTATAAGTGAACGCATCTCCGCTTGCAAGAAAAGGTCATACGCGGCTTTTGCCACATCATGACACCAGTGTTCTGGGCAAGAGGTCTGACGTGGGAGGACGCGCTGCGCCCTCCTAAATGGGAATGCACGCCCACTGTTTGTTGAAATGCCGCTGCGCGTTTCTCAACTCAAGCTGCCTTCACGTGGAGACAACTATTTCTACGCGAAGTTTCCACTATTTTTGGGGTCCTTGTCATGGACCGACGAGGTAAGTGCATCTATCCTCTATTTATAGGTGAATGGATGGGGACGTATCCTCTTGTTTGATGCATTGGTCACGAAGAAATGAAGAAATTCAACCTGGTAGGACATAGAGTTTAGATATAAAATCATTCTTGATCTGGCTACACTTACGGATTTTTATAGATGGATAAAATATATTTGTTTTAGATTGGAGGTCTTGTGTAAAATCCTTTATTTTTTTAGTATTTTCTTTGTGGTCAACCTTCTATATAATATAATCTTTGTTGATAAGGCATGCCATATGTTGTTATGTAAGTTTTGTTTTGCGAGTTAGTCAATAATGATTATTTAGGATGAGATACATCGTAATATCCGGGAGGAGGGGGTGTGGGGGGGGGGGGGGATAGAATTGACCTGTTATCAAGGAAAATGTTGACTACTTGTGGGGTTCAGGTCACATGGATCCTTTGTCAACCATCCAAAAACTTAAGCTCAAGTTATCAAGTAGTAGACATTCATTCTTATAATCTATATACAAAACATTTGTGTGCATTCCACTTGGACTATATCATGGGTTTTATATAAGTAGTGAGAAAATACTAATATGGTATTAGAATTGTTGGAGTATGTAATAGTTGGGTAATTGAGTATCTCCAAGATCCAACTACACCCCATTCAGGTTTAGTCCCATATCTGCCGTCTGTAGAACTCCAATTTGTCTGTTGGGCTATATATGGGACCTCACACCCCCTTTACTCATTGAAAGATTGCAATAAATGATTCAACCCTTAGAGGCATTCTCTTGTGGTTTCATCTCACTCCTCTTGGAGTAGGATTTCACGTAAAACCTAATCATTCCATGTTTTCAATTTTTTTCATTCTTGTTCTCATTACGTTTCTATATTTTAATTTCAACAAGAACTTTAGCGGGAAAGAATTATCCAATAGCTGATTCCATATTTTAACTTGCAAACTAACCAAGCGCATAACCAACGAATGATCCCTTCATCGATTTGCCATCCGAGCACATTGTAGAAAATAGAATTTTGATATGCCTTGTATCTTAATCCATCGGTGCTACCCAATGCATTGCAAAGTTCAATTTGGTGCTCTCTCTCTCTCTCTTGCTTCACCGTTGAGGAAGCAAGCCATCTCAAAATGTGGATCTTGTTTGTTGCAAGTAGCAGAAGCAAACACGCAGAACACAAACAATCAAGCAAGTATGTAAACACACATGGATTTACAAGGTTCATCCGTAACTGAGCTATGTTCTTGAATATCGTGATCGGTTTAACTATTTGTGGACAAGAAAATACAGAGGATATTAAGAACCCTAACCCTATGAGTTATATACTATCAATACAAATGATCCCTAGAGACTAGTGGATTCGAATACCCAAATAAAAAATTGAAGATAGGGTTGGTGCGCCTGCTCCCTCTAGCCTGCTTCCCCCCTCTCACCTCGCTGACCGAGCAACGAGACCCTCATGCTGGCAGGATATGGTGCGACAGAGGAGGGGGTGAGATAGCAGAAGACATTTTTTCAACTAGGTTCAACATAACATATGATCAGGGTTCATGGCATATCAACACGTTGTTTTCAAGTCTATTATAATCGACTACGTGCATCTACTCGTTCAGAGGATCATCGTGTACAGGATTTTTTTAATAAAAAAGCATCTACCATTAGGTTTTGATTGGCATCCTCTAAACCACTAATTTTCACCACTTGAGAAGTAGATTCGTTGCCACCATATAGTAGCCCAATTGAGATTGAACTTTGTACATCCATGCGTTCTGATTGTCTTGCTTGCTTGTTTAGTCTGTATTTAGTTCCACTACCCTCAACAAGAATAGACATGGATTATGGTCTTCTGTACTTGACACATATCCATGTCCATAAAATGCATGGTAAACAACATGGCTGCTCCCACCTTATTTTCTGCATTTTTTTTATTTTTTTCGAAAAATATCATCATGTATATTCAACCCTATATCCCTCCTACATGTCATTTGAATTTCGTTAGAAAATAGAAACAGAGACTCCTATGCCCTCAATCTAGAACAAGCAATTTTAACGGTCGTAGAATTGCTGTAATCGTACATGTTCTAGATGGAGGGTATATGAGTCTCTGTTTCTGACGAAATTCGAATGACATGTAGAAGGGATATGGGAATGAGTATACATGGCGATATTTAAAAAAAATAAAAAAATTGATAAAAAATGGAGCGAGGGCAGCCCCATTGACCCCATATATATGTATGTATGTGAGGTAAGGGAGCCTGCTTTCTAAAGCAACTAACTTCCCTGCTGCCTCATTCACCTCCGTCGGATGCAAAAGTCCTCAGTCGTTGGATAGAAAATGCCCATCCAGCAACAAAGTTCCTCCTCGTCGCCCCCTTTCCCCAATATGACACCGCGCCCTTCTCCTCCCCTCCCCTCCCCGTGCCCTACCGACTCCTGCACGCCCTCCTCCACCAGCGGTGCGCTCCTACCCGACACCCCACATGCTTCGTTTGTGCCCTCTTCCTCTCCGACACCTATGTGCGCCTCCTTTAATGGTGCATCAGTCCCAACTGTTGGATGGAAGTTGCCTTTGCGTTGGATTTCTCATCAACCCGCCCTCCTTTGTTGCAAGCCCTATCTCACGCTAAATCTTGGCACGACCGCTCCCTCATTCTCTCCTCTCCTCCCGCTCCCACCCGCACTTCCTCTACCCCCACGCCGCCATTCCTGCTACCTCTCTCCAGTGACGCACGTTGATGCCCTACATCCTCCTCACATGCCTTCCTCCACCCTCTAGCGGATTTCACACGGAAGCCTCTCGTCAATCCGATCCAACTGGCAACTCTTTCCTCTGCCTGATCACTCTATTGGGATCTCTCCCCTTCGCATCCAATCACGCCCGAGAAGAAATGTGAAATTATATTGAGATTTGGCTATTAAATTGTTGAAGCATATGGAAGACAATCTGAAATGGAATGTGAGATGTGCTAAGTCTGCATATCAATGAAATAAGTGACTGCTAATTAATCAATATTTCAATACATAACAACGTGTTTAGAATTGCAATGCGTAGAAGCCACATCTCACCAGAAGTGAATAAGGAGAGTATTGGACTAACAGTTATATGTGATGAAACTTCGAACAAGAGACAATGCATACATGGCCCGTCAATTCCATTTCGCATTTTTGCTTGTTTCCTATCACACACTCCAACAAGTGTTAAAATTTATCCTCGCAACTTACGATTTCCTGGAGAACAACAAGATAAACTTCAATGTGAGAATATGATACAACTCTGCTAACAAGAATGGTGCATACTGTAGCGCCTTGTTACGTAGCTTCGCATTGTTTGATCCTTGAATATGATAACAGATGCAGATTTTGAGCAATGCTGGTTCAAGATGTGGTTAGGTAATGGCATGATCTTCATGTAACTATACCTCAAGCACCTGAAGGGACCCTGACTAATATGCATTTAAATTCATCACGGAGATGCCCAAACTGACCATGCAATTCAGTTAGACTTCTCATAACTAGTCGGACCATTGCTCTTCAAATGGGTAATTGATCTCATTTTGCTGGTAAGCCGAGCTCAAATTTCATTTGAATCACAATTGACATTTGGATTTTAAATTCGATCAGATACATGGTTTTTTTTCTCGATCAACCTTAGGTTGGCCTCATAAATATCATCTTAGCAACGACCTGTACTGGATCATCTCGTATGGATATTTCTTCATCACAGCCGTTTACGCCATGTTCTTGGTGTTATTTATCTCACTGAGAGGTCATAGTTCTGTCTGTTTTACAGAATGCAGCAGTTCTCCATTGAGCTTTAATGAATAAATCATGGAAAATCCACATCCGTGTAGGACTAAACTTCTTCAACATGTGTGCCCATGTATGTGTGTAGATGCAGTTGATGTAACATATATGTTGAGATAATTCCCATTATCTTGTATTAAGATAATTTCTATTTTTCTTTACTTTATCTTTTTCTCTTTTTGTATTTTATCCAATGGGTTTTTCTCCCATACCCTTGGGCCTTTCATAATCTATTTAAGTTTATCCCTTTAGCATGGTATCAGAGCCATCTTTCTATCCCTAAAATATCCCTCCTAATCGTTACCTGCCCCACGCGTGGAACTCCACGTCTCTTGTCCAGCGTGCCTCCGCCTCCTTCTCCGCGCCTTCGCCTCGGTGCGCCTGAGGCCCGGCGCACCTCCTCCTCCGCGCCTCCGCCTCGGTGCGCCTGAGGCCCAGCGCACCTCCGCCTCCGCGCCTCTGCCTCTGTTCGCGAGGCCCCGCACCCGCGCCTCTGTACGCCTCCTGTGCCCGCGCGACCTATGTGCCTGAAGCGATGAAGCCCTGACGACAGTGCGACATGTGTGACCTCGTGCGGCCCGCACACCCCGTGCGCCCTGTTCTTCATCGATTCGATAGGGACTTCACCGAAGGGGTCTTCTTGACGGATTTGGTTTGCTTCTTCATCGATTCGATAGGGACTTCGCGGGCTTTCGAGCGGATCGTGCAGGAGGCGAAATTACTGCACTCAGGAGCAGAAACCCTAGGCTCCCACGTTCGATGGAGGAGGGGAATTTCCCGAACCAGCGACATCCTGCAGCGATTTATCTGGTGTCTTCTCCTTGAAGATGATCGGAGTCGTCGATTTCAAAACTTCTGCGGATTCTGGTCTGGGATCGGCGGACGGTGGCCTTGCGCCTCTGCCTGTTGTACATAGTAGAGGTCTAGACGAACGCCATCTCTCTTGCACCCTAGTGCATCCAGACGCCCAGAAGCACGTGCCTTTGTGCGCTCGGTCGTTCAGCAGCCAGGCTATCATTTTCAGGGCAGGTATCTTGTTTTGACTATTCCATCAACAATTAGACTTATATCGGTCTACCTCAGTTGCAGTCTATTATTTGGCTATTTTATCGTCATGTCCGACACCAAGGGTGATATTTTCTTGTCCGGAGCCTTTAAAGGCCCGTCCCCCATCGTTAAGATGGATGTGACCAATTATGAGTTATGGTTCATGCAGTTTCTCACCCTTATGCAGTGCAACAATAAAGAGCACATCTTAACAGATCCAGAGCCAACAGATAAGACTGGAGAAAATTCTTCATGGAAGCAAGATGATGCGTACGCGTGAGGATGGCTTTGTGGGACACTTACTATAGAAATAGCAAATGATATTCTAAATCAGCCCACTGCCAAGGCAATGTGGGATAATTTGGCATCCACTTATGCACAAGCAAAGAATGAGGCCAAGATCCTTCAACTGCAATTTGATATCTATAATACTAAGCAGAATGGTCGCCCTTTGCATGTTTACTACTCCTCACTACGCGGCATGTTTGAAAAGCTTCATAGCTACATGCCCATTACGACGTCTACTGAGTAGCAGAAGACATATAGGAACTCCACGATGGTTGGAGTTTTTTATGGCTGGACTTGACAAAGAATATGATGCTGCACGTACTCATCTGTTAACTGGAGCAACCATTCCCCCTATAGAGGAGGCCTATAGCCGTCTCAGTCGGCTCATCATCCCTTCGACACCCACGTCTTCACACTCCTCAGCGATGGCCGCTTCTCGTGGTCGAGGTGGTGCGACCCAGCTCAGAGGACGCACACCTCGAGGAAGAGGCGGGCGACGCCAACGTGGTCCCTGTACCTACTGCCACAAGCCTGGACATACAGAGGATACATGCTATCAGAAGCATGGATATCCTATTTCTGGTCTAGCAGCAGAGCAGATTACGTCGTCAGCGACTTCATCTCTGCAGGCCGATCCTCGACTGGATTATATCGTCTATCGTATTCGAGAGATCATAACTCCTAGTGCTGACACCACCACAGATACCGCTGCAGTATCCAGAGCCTCTTCAAGCTCCTCAGGTATCACATATGCTTTTACTGGTAGTACAAATGCAGACATGACAGAATGGATTATGGACTCTGGTGCTTCTCATCACTTGTGTGGAGACAAAATACAGCTGAAGTCCTACAAGGCTATACCACCTGGCAGATGGGTCGTTATTGCTAATGGCGACCTCTTACCTGTTACAGGACAGGGGAAGGTGCAGTTGACACCTTCCATGCGCCTGAAGAATGTTTTATATGCTCCTGCTTTTTAGATGAATTTACTTTCTATTAGTCAGATCACTAAGGATCTGCATTGTCATGCCATCTTTGACCCTTCATCTCTTGTGTTTCAGGACATACTCACGAGTAGGGTGATTGGATGTGGTCGTGAGCAGCGAGGACTCTACAGACTGGTCCAACCCCCTCATGCTAGTGTTTCGATTATACCTACAGGACCTGTCTCTCCTTATCTATGGCACCTTAGGTTTGGACATCTTCCTCTGCAGAAGCTATGCCATGTTCTCCCTCAGATTTCTACAAGATCCTCTTTTTAGTGTGAGGCATGTCAACTTGGGAAACATCACCGTTCCCCTTTTCCATCTCGTCAGAGTCGGAGCAGTTCTCAGCTATTTGAGCTCCTTCATTTAGACATTTGGGGTCCTAGTCGTATTCCTGATCTCCAAGGACACCGCTTTTATCTCGTAGTTGTAGATGATTTTTCTAGACTTTCCTGAGTTTTCTTATTAAAAAATAAATCTGAGGCTGTATCTGTTATCAGGTATTTTATTAATGAAATAAAGAATATTTTTCTGTCAAAGTCAAGTATCTTCGTACTGATAATGCCTTGGAATTTTGCACCTTCATCTTTCTGAGTTCCTTAGATCCCATGTCATTGTTCACTAGACATCATGTGTCTACACTTCCCAGCAAAACGGTGTTGCTGAGCACAAACATCGTCACCTACTTGATGTAACCAGAACATTGTTAATACAGAGCCGTGCTCCTCATGCTTACTGGGGGGATGCTGTCCTTACTGCTTGTTATTTGGTTAACCGTATGCCCTCATCCGTGTTAGGAGAAAAGATTCCTTACTCGATCGTGTTTCCCGAGAAGGATCTCTTCTCTCTTACACCTCGTGTGTTTGGATCTGTTGCTTTTGTTCATGATGTCTCTCCAGGGCGTGATAAGCTCTCTCCTAGATCTATCAAGTGCGTGTTTGTTGGTCACTCTCGTACCCAAAAGGGGTATCGCTGCTTTGATCAATTAAGCTAGAAATATTTTGTTAGTGTTGACGTTACTTTCTTTGAGTCGGTCATGTATTTTTCTCCTACAGGTGACAGACTTATTCCATCTGACTCTGATAATGAAATATACATGCCACCACCACCTTCAGTTAGTCCTTCATCTTCACCTACCCCTCATCCTCCACCACCTTCACCACCACCTCCACCACCTCCGCTAGTTCAGTTCTTGCCTCATATTTTTCCTCGCAAATCTCGCTTTGTTCGTCTTGCTCACGAGCCTTGTCCATCATCCAGCATGCCTCAGGTATGTAATGAGCATATTGTTTCTACTGATGGCACTCCTGAATTGACTGAACAACATGATTCTAGACATGAGGAGCATGTACCCTCTCAAGAGGGAGATATCCAGGCCCATGATTTGGTAGATGATCTTGACGTACCAATTGCTCTGCGAAAGCAAAAAAGGACATGTGCTACTTACCCCCTTGCAACCCAGAGTTCTTTGGAAAGGTTGTCAGAAGATTTCAGGAGATTTACGCTAGCACTATCAGCAGTGCAAATACCACAAACATACCAGGAGGCTCTCAAAGATAGTCACTGGAGGATTGCCATGGAGGAGGAGATGGCTGCGCTACAATCACATGGTACGTGGAGTCTTGTTTCTGCTCCCGTTGACACATCAGTTGTGGGATGCAAATGGGTATTCACATTGAAACACCGCGCGGATGGCAGTGTGGATTGCTATAAGGCGAGACTTGTGGCACGAGGGTTCACCCAGACATATGGGGTGGACTATCAGGATACTTTCTCCCCAGTTGCCAGACATTCTACTCTACATATTCTCCTTGCTGTTGCCGTGACACGAGATTGGCCTCTTCATCAGCTTGATGTGAAGAATGCATTCCTCTATGGTGATCTACTGGAGGAGGTCTACATGCAGCAACCACCTGGGTTTGCTGCTGAGGGGGAGTATCAGAAGATTTGCAGGCTACACAAGGCTATCTATGGCCTCAAGCAGAGTCCAAGAGCATGGTTCCAAAAACTCTCGGACTTGATAGAGCAACAGGGGTTTGTAAGATCAACTGTTGATCCCTCCTTGTTCATACAAAAGACCCAGAGAGGTATTACAGCTATTCTTGTTTATGTTGATGACATTATTATTACAGGAGATGACGAACAAGGTATTCAGGATACCAAGGACTTCCTAGGTCAACAGTTTGGGACTAAGGAACTTGGACATTTACGTTATTTCCTCGGAATAGAGTTTGCCAGAAATCAATGGGGTCTTGTAATGACCCAGAGAAAATATGTTATAGATCTTCTTTCAGAGACTGGCATGGCAGATTGTAGACCTGCCACTACTCCACTTGATCCAAGCTTGAAATTCTATGATGATGATACTGAGGAAGTCGACAAGAGAAGATACAGAGAGCTGGTTGGCAAGCTATCATATGTAACTATTACCAGGCTTGACATAACATTTACAGTAAGCAAAGTGAGTCAATTTATGGAGCAGCCCAAACATGCACATATGGATGCAGTCCATATGATTCTAAGATACCTGAAGACTTCACCTGGTACTGGACTTCTTTTCAGCAGAGGCACATCTCTATCAGTGACAGCATGTGCAAATGTAGATTATGCTGGGTGTCCAAAAGATAGAAAGTCTACATCTGAATTTGCTGTGTTCATAGGAAACTCTTATTTCATTGAAAAGTAAGAAGCAGACGGTGGTTGCTATATCAAGTGTTGAATCAGAACAGAGGGCCATGGCACAGGCTAGTACAGAAATGATGTGGGTCAGATATGTTCCTAACTATAGAAGTACCTCTTCTCATGCATCTCCAGTGTGATAATCAAGCTGCTCTCTTCATTGCAAATAACCCAACCTTTCATGAAAGAACGAAGCACATAGAGGTGGAGTGTCACTACACTCGTGACATGATACAAAAGGATATTATCACTAATACACATGTCAGCTCTGGAGACCATACAACAGATATACTTACAAAGGCTCTAGCAATAAGACCTTATCAGAAATGTTGTTCCAAGCTGAGTCTCATTGATATCTACGCTCCAGCTTGAGGGGGAGTGTTAGAGATAATTCCCATTATCTTGTATTAAGATAATTTCTATTTTTCTTTACTTTATCTTTTGTAATCCTCTATTTATCTTTTTCTCTTTTTGTATTTTATCCAATGGGTTTTTCTCCTATGTAAGAGAACCCTTGGGCCTTTCATAATCTATCTAAGTTTATCCCTTTAACAATATAATAGAGTTTTTGATGTAATAGCATTTGTAGTTAATTTGTACTAGATTATATGACATGTAAGATCCCCTGACTCAAACGTGATAGACAATAAGGCCACCATGTGAGAAGCCCGGTTGTCTTGTCTTTTTTTGAATTGCTGTTCTTTTTGTTTTTTCTTGTGGTTGTAATTTCGCGGAGTCCACTAATTTGCATGTTCTCAAAATTGTCTTACCATTTCTCTCGGATACCAATAAGTTCGTTATAGTAGGATATAATGTTATCTTTATTGATTTTGGTTAGGATGAACAAATTATTATCGGATGATGATTTGTTTTTGGAAATTCACATATATGATGACACATGTATTTGGTATTTGTTTCTGAATGAGAGAAGCTGCCAGATTAAGACACATCTTTCTGTATCTTCGTTCAGGTATGGTATGTTTTGAGTGGTAAGACATATCTCTTCCTTCTTGTGTTTTTACTTGAGGTTCTCAATCTCTCTCTCGATGATCTTAAAGTATATTGTACAAGTGAATTCCAAGCATCTAGAGGAGCTCGTAGCATCATCAATGTTGCAATGAATTTTATTATGATTTCCATCACCTCATTGAAGTGTTCTCCCTTCTTGAGCTTTTTATGACAGGTCAACGTGTAAAGCTTTATATGTTGAAGGTTAAGCTCCGGCATGCGTCCGGTAGAATGGAATCCCAATATCAAATATATCTTGTATTGGAGATAAATCTGCATGTACTACAAGAGTTGTTGTATCACTTAGAGATTCTGGAGATGATATGGAAATATATGTGCAACAAATGCATTTGTTTCTTCAGGAGCCAGAGCAAATCCAATCGAGCGAGGAAGCATGGGCTCGAACGAGCGTGAGAGCAAGGAGGCGGGGCAACGTGCCTTCAGTGACGCGAGCGAACGAGGGCTGGAGCAATCGGTTTCCCTGCTCGTGGTGGCGTGCAAGTTGGGGGTGCCGTCGGCGGGGGTTGGAGGAGTTAGGGCGATGGTGAGTTGCTTGCGTCACCGGAGGAGGGGGAATGCACAGACGAGAGGTACAAGAGGCTCCTCCATGGGCCGCTGGAGGAGGAAGTTTGGAGAGGAGGAGCTAAAGTGTCGCCGAAGAGAGATGTGACAGAGGGAGTGCAGGGATGAGTCCGTGGGTAGTGTTGTTTTGTTACCCATCCCAACCACTGCCTTTTTTTCCATCCAACGGTTGAGACTTGTGCAATAGGGAACTTGTCTGCTCACAGCAACAGGTTCCCTCCCCCCTCCCGCTCTATATATATATATATATATATATATATATATATATATATATATATATATATATGGGATAAATGGGGCTGCCCCCTAGGGGGAGCTAAGGGAGCTAACTTGGCTCCCCCCGCCTCATTTTCACCATTTTTTTAATTTTTTTTGAAAATTTCTTCCATGAATATTCATCACTATATTCGTATATTATGCTATTAAAATTTCGTGTGAAACAGAGACTCCTACGGCCTCCATCCAGACAGTCATTTTTTAACGGTAACAGGATTTTTTAAATCGACCCCGTTTGGATGAAGGTCGTAGGAGTCTCTGTTTCGCACGAAATTTTAAATAGCATAATATAGGGATTTAATAATGAATTTACACGGTTTTAGATTTCAAAAAAAATAAAAAAATTATGTCAAAAAGGGGCGGGGGGAGCTAAGTTAGCTCCCCCTAGGGGGCATACACATTTTTCCCTATATATATATATATATAGAGAGAGAGAGAGAGAGAGAAAGGAGTGATCCTACGAGAGCAAAAAATTGTTAGAGCATGAGAGGGATGATTATGGACCACATGATTCTGTTTTCTCTCTCCTGCTCTTCTCTCTCCTGAGTGAATCATGTGGTCCAGAATTATTCCCTCTCATACTCTCACAACTTTTTGCTCTCATACGATCACTCCTCTATATATATATATATATATATGAGGAAAGGGAGCCTACTTTGTGAAGTAGGTAACCTTACCTACTTCACATCCAATTTTTGTAAATTTTTTTATTTTTTTGAAAAATGCTACCGTGGATTTTCATAATTATATCCAATATGTCATTCAAATTTCATCAGAAACGGAGACTCCTACGGCCTTCATCCAGAACATGTAAAATACAGCAAATCTGTGACTGTTAAAAATGACTGTCTGGATGGAGGCCGTAGGAGTCTCTGTTTCTGCCGAAATTTGAATGACATATTAGAGGGATATAATTATGAAAACTCATGGTGGCATTTTTGAAAACAATAAAAAATTTTGTAAAAAATGAAATGTGAAGTAGGTAAGTTACCTACTTCACAAAGTAGGCTCCCTTTCCCCCCCCCCCCTCTCTCTCTCTCTCTATATATATATATATATGAGAAAAGGGAGCCAACTTTGTGAAGTAGGTAACCTTACATACTTCACATCCATTTTTAGCAAATGTTTTTATTTTTATTTTAAAATACCTCTGTGCATTTTCATATTATATCCTTTAATATGTCATTCAAATTTCATCAAACAGAGACTGTTACGGCCTCAATCCAGACAATCAATTTTTAACGGTCACAGATCTGATGTATTTTACCTTTTTAGGATGGAGGGTATAGGAGTCTATGTTTCTAACGAGATTTGAATGACATATTAGAGGGATATAGTTATGAAAATCCAAAATCCATAGTGATATTTTTCAAAAAAAATAAAAAATTTGCTAAAAATGGATGTGAAGCAGGTAAGGTTACCTACTTCACAAAGTAGGCTCCCTTTCCTCTATATGTATATTTAGGATTGCTCAGGATATTTCTGAAATTGGGTTTGTCCCTTTTTAAGATAAGTCTGCCTTTCTTAACGACGAACAATCTTACTTAGGGGATCGTTTTTTTGCCAGTATCATGGACCCGTAAAGCTCCCAATCCACTACTTGTCTCACAACAAACCGCTGAACACTCAACTGAGTCTAAGACATCAGAGATTATTTAGCCAACACTCCAGCACTCATGATGATGATGTTTTATCTCCAAATCTAAGGAGATCGTAAAGTCAATGCTACTAAAAGGAACTGGATCAAATTTCTTTGATGGACATTGAGAGGGTATGCCTACTGATGTATATATTGACAACTAGCCTAGTGCAGTTTCTAGCTTTTCTATGGCAAACACTCTTGAGTTTTAGTGGCCAATGGCCATGAGTCATGTGATTTCTATTCTAACCAAAAGTGGCCAGGAACCAGGATATAAAAAAATACCTTTCCCAAGTAAATCTTAAACTGTTTAAAGATTTGAACAAAAGGTCAGCTTTACATGATGGGCTAAGCTAATTTGTATTGGTTCATTCTGAAACCTAAGTACATTTGAATGTGGGATTTGGATGAATGATAAGTACGATGTCAAGCTATAAATATTAGTGTATCTTTTGGTTTGACATGTCTTTGCAAGATAAATACAAACTTAAAGAAAAACATTTGCAGCATTTTCAGAAAACATCCCAGTGACCATGTAAGTGTACTATAATAGGAAGAAAAACACCAGTATCTTCTCCCTTCCCCTGTTGTACATCCCTCAACCAAGCACTGAAAGATGAGTTGGTCGTTATTTATGCATAGACAGGTTAAAAATGGTATGTCATTCCCACTAAAGTCATTCATAAGATGCGTAAGTACATGAACTGAAATGGTTTCATGAACAAATTTAAGTGGATTCGTTAAATAATTGCTGGTTTTGTCCATAATGCGGTCATCAGTGAGAACTCTTCCTCATCATAGCCACAAACTCTTCGTAATCTATCCTTCCATCCTGTCAATTTCAACAGAAAAAATAGTCATGATAGCCAATATGATTTGAAACTTACATGAACTGAGTCTGGATAGATGAAATGCAAAAAAAAGTAACTATGAGATTTTGTGGGGATGATTCAATAAATTTTAGTTATGCGACAACATCCGATCTGATATTCTAGAGTAGGATCTTTAGTTTTCATTTGGGTGCTTGACTAAAGTTAATAGAAGATTGTTTTTTTATGATTTGAAGTTAGATAAATATCAAGGTGGGATACAATTGGAGTGGCGCTGGAAAGGAATTCAGTGATAGTCCGTGATTTAACATTTCAAATGGTGGTTAATGAAATGGCAGTTTTTTTTTACAAAAAAGTATCTTTTGGGCTTGCCTTATCTGTGTCAACGTCATCTAGGATTTCATTAATGGTTGCTTCATCTCCCATTCCATGCTCTGACATGGCATGCCTCAGCTCATCTCTTGTTATGAACCTATGCAGTGTATCATTCAAGCAAAACCTTAGTCAAGTAACGGTGAGTTTATTTTGCAGATGAAGCAATATTTATGAAGATACTGACCCGCTGGAATCCTTGTCAAAATATTGGAAAGCTTTGAACAGATTCTCTTCCTTCTCCAGCTTATGCCTGTGCATTGTGGCCGTTATGAATTCTAGATAATCGATGCTGCCGTTCTTGTCTACGTCAGCCTGTATCATGGAACCACGTAAGTATAATATTCGCGGTGCTTATTTGTTAGCTCACTTAGTAGTTGCTGAACAAAAATTGTACGCATGCATAACTTGATGTGCAGCAATATTGATGCAAAATATGGATGAATCATAGATTAGTAATATGGGTGCCCGTTGAGAAAAGTCATCATTACTGATAAATACAACCTCAAATGCAGTTAATATGATAGAATAGGAATTCCAGACCCTTATGCCACTCCACTCATATGCCAGTTAATATTGAGTTTCTTTCTCTTCGTTTGACAAGGATGAAATTGCAACTTTGGTCCATGGCGTGAAAGCAAACTGTTCGTGTGATTATTCAAGCTCACAGAGTGTGTTACTTTGGATTCTAACTAGGTTAGGGTAATGGTGAATTTGTTGTTTGAGATCTCTGTTGATAAAAAATTTAGCAGTTAGACAACTTGGCCAAAAGACACTTGCCAAGCTGCCTAAAAACCCAAAAAATAAGTTTGCTA
This sequence comes from Ottelia alismoides, assembly GCA_037367405.1. NCBI lineage: Eukaryota > Viridiplantae > Streptophyta > Magnoliopsida > Alismatales > Hydrocharitaceae > Ottelia > Ottelia alismoides. The sequence goes on from JAZKJV010011575.1 coordinate 641,706, forward strand.
ATGTTCTAAAGGACCATGTATACAAAAATATTTTTCTCTAATTTATTCTAAAATATAATTTCCATGTCATTTAATTGAATATGACTCACCGCATCCATGAGTTGCTTAACTTCAGCTTCAGTCAACTTTGATCCAAGTCTGGAAAGTCCTGTCTTCAGCTCCTCGTACGTTATGGTGCCGCTTTGATCAGTGTCCATGTTCTTAAACATCTGCTTCAAGCCCTTGATCTCCTCGTCTGAGAGGTTCTCAGCTATGACCTTGCAGTACATTAAGCAAGCAAATGCTCTTGGATCAGAAGCAGAATTTCAGAAAATAACATTCATCTACGCACCCTCTTTGCATCCTAGATTCACATAGTACTTTTATTTCATGATTGTTATCTTTTGATTTTTCATAAGCATTTTCTTTTAAAGACTATTTACTTCTAACCCATCTAAGCTAAAATGAGTGGAATTGGAAGAACAGATCACTAGGCTGTCACTTTAATAGCTTTCTTTGGCCTTAGTAGCTACAATCAGCACATAAATACTTAGGACATGCTAGTCTTATGTTAAGAGGTCTGCATGCTAATTTAGCCTGCTAAGGGCACATGCGCAGATTACAGCGGAAATTAAATGGGTGATTATTAGAAGAGGTTTATTTACCTTGAGGGCAAGTTTCTTAAGCTTGTTCATTGCCCTGAATTGCTTCATTCTGATTAGAACCGCACTGTCAATAGGCTTGTCTGATGCTTCCCCTCCCTCTTTGAGCCACGGATGTTCTGACAAGTAAATACAAGCATGAAGTGTTTGGCGTTTTGGATATGTCTGCATAAGTAATGGGTAAAAGGGAGGAAGAGAGAGACGGGGTGGAAGGTATTCTGCATTTGTATGGTTAGATTTCAAGTTGTTATATGAATGAGATTGAATTTATATTGACATTTTCTTATGCCCTGTCTTTTTGGTGTTTGATTTGCTCTTTGGTATGACATCGAGATCTAAGCTGATCTATAGAATAGACATCATCTTTTCCTCACATTCCTTCCACTAGCAAAAGAAATGAAAATACATAATTTTCTGCCTATTCCCCATGAAGGGTTGCAAATTTCCAAGTAATATACAACAACAATGACACAAGTTTTTTCCCACCTCAAATTGGGTTGGCTACATGGATTCTTTGCTTCGCAATGTATCTGCTTTGGAATATATACCGTGGCTTATTCCCAAAATGGCCATATCCTTCTTTATAGTCTCTTTCCAAAAAAAAACCCAATTATCAAACAGTTTTTCCGTGCATTTGTTTCTGTGTGTGTGTGTGTGAAGATTCGATTACACCTCTCTCTGTTAAGACACACATTGTTTAGTAATTGGACTTATGTGTGTCGGTGGGACTGTACAAGGAGCTTTAGACCTCTTGTACCTCTTGAGAAACACAATGTAATATCTAAGCCTTTGTGGTTTTCTCCTTGGCTTTCGCTTCTCTACAGTAGGGTTCCTTGTAAATCCATATTTTCTTCTTGTTTTTTGATTCAACATATTCTGTTTTATATTTTAACAACCATAAACAAAAATAAGATATTTAGTCAAGGAACCTAAAATTGTTCAAGATACCTGAAGAATTTGCCTTTCCAAAGATAGTTCACTTGCCCCTTTTTTGCAGAGAAGTCATATCTTTGAAATATGCAAGTTTGGTTCTAGTTATAAAACATTGAAGAATTCCCCGTCTGAAAGACTCATTTTTTCTCCTTTTAAAACAATGAGTACTTCAAATGGACGTTTCTACAATTTGTTTGACCCAACCTATCATTTTTAAGGCAAAGTTTTCTTAAATTCATGGGAATGGTGAGTTTGTGTTTTCAAATGGCAGTTAACAGAAACTTCCTGTGTATAATTTTAGCTAGCAGTAGAAAACAATTGCCTTCATGACTTCAATATTTACATATTTTCTAATTGTCATACTTCGGAATTCTTCACTTCTATTATTTTATTTAAATCAAGTCCTTATCTTTTTCTCTCCTCATTTTCATCGTGTCCATCATATCAACAATCTGAATTAGTGAATAATACATTTTTTTTCAAGTCCCTCTTAAAGAATGGCATTTGCACTCCGTTTCATTTTCCTTTTTCACCATAAATTTTCATATCTAACCCCATTCCTCGATGTTCTTAGTAATTAACTTTTGGCAATTATATTTGACTAAAATCAAGTTAGGTCATGACATTTAATTATACTCCAATAAAAACTAAAACTCCATAGCAACCGGAAGAGTTCTATGTCATCAAATGAGATAATGTTTTTCCGAATGTGTCCCAAAGTTCTTACCAAGTACTTGTGCTGCGGTGATTCGTTTTTTGGGATCATGTGTTAGCATCTTCCTTACGAGATCTTTTGCGCTCTCCGATATTGAAGGCCATGGAGGGCTCTGCATATCAATCTCTCCATGCAATATGGCATCAAAAATCTCCTTCTCCGTTTCTGAAAACCATGTAACTCATTTCATCTTTGTTTTGGTACTAAAGCTGAACAAATACTAATTACTGAATGAAAACAGAGATCACATAAGAGAGTAGTTCGTACGTCCCCAAAATGGAGGCACTCCACTGAGAAGAATATAGAGTATAACTCCTGCACTCCAAACATCAATTTCCTTCCCATAATTCTGGTGCAGAACCTCCGGCGCCACATAGTATGCGCTCCCTGCTATCTCCCGGTAACTCTTTCCTGCATAATTCGAATACAAATAAATTATGTAAATAAGAAAATATATGTACTTTGAATTAAAGGATTGAAGAAGAGTCCTGTAAAGGAGCAAGTTCTTCCCAGGGACTGTTCTGTGATTTCTTTTTTGTTCTGAAAAGCCTAGCCTTCGTTAAAGTATTTCAACAGTGAACTAGCTATTTTGAAAGGAACCACTGGATGTAATGTACGTATAGCTAGCCATTTATAGATAACTTCTTTAAGTTATTTTTTGCACTATTTTGTAAAATGCCTCCTTAAAATATATATTGGAAGACAGAGATTTTCTAGGAGATTATTATGAAAAATTCTAAATCTATGTTTTATGCTTCCTCAGTTTAATTCACATGTTCCCTCCTTTTGAAACAACTTGAACCCATTAGCTAAACAATCTGGGTAGCAGAAAGGTATAAGAATCCCCTATTTTTGCTTGCTTATACAGTAAGTATAACTGGAGCAAGCTCAATATATTTTGCAAGTGAAACATAGGTTGCATTTGCACTCCATTTGAGCAATATAGCTGTGTTTAACAATAAATCCACACGTTTATACATGTAAATGTACACATATATGTGCACAATGTTAATATGCTTGATTAACACACGAACACGAGCAAAGTATTAACCTTAATGAGCTAAATCCTAAAAAGGTAATGTTCGACCTTGCTTATCTTTCTTTGACTTGCTAGACAGGTTTTTTTGCTGATCTACTGACCAAAGATCCATGGCTAATAGCCATGAGTCATCATGGATCACGCATTTTTCATGAAGAAATTAAAAAAAACCTGCATGAGCGATTAGGAAAAATATTATTGAACTACATGAAATGAATATTTTTTTTTGAAAGCCAATTTATAACAACTTGAATGAGTGATTCTAGCCTGTGGTTTCTAGTAATAACAGAGACCAAAAAATAAAAAGACAATGAAGATCAGAACAAAGTATTACCATCCTCAATGAACACAGACAATCCAAAGTCAGTTGCTTTGATCTGTGCATCATCCTCGTGACCAGAGAGCAGGAAGTTCTCGGGCTTCAAGTCCCTGTGCAAAACTCCCATGAAATGACAGACATGAACCACTGTCACGATCTCTCTGCATATCCTTGCTGCTTCCTTCTCTGAATAGCTCCCCTTCGCCAGTATACGGTCAAAGAGCTCCCCGCCGGAGCACAGCTCCATGACAAGGTACACGTTCTTGCGATCCTCGTGAGCTCCATGAAACTCCACAATGTTGGGCTGTCCAGTGAGGTGCTGAAGTATGAGCACCTCTCTCCTCAAGTCCCTCTACATCCCTGTCATTGTGGATGCAAATACAAATATAAATACTTTATTGATATACATGTAGTTGCCTCAATATTGTAAACAAAATATTGATATGGATATAAATTGCATTTGTATGATATAAATACATCTATGCACAGGATATCCACATCTGTTTTAAGGGGTTTTTTACACCATGACCCCTAAAATTCCTGGGGGTTGTGGCGTGATTAGAAAAAGTACAGTGTGTTTATGATGTAAGGACAAGAGTTTAGAGGTCATGGTGTAAAATACCATATTTTAAACACGGATATAATCATCTGGGATCATGATGATCTTGTTGCATTGACATATCTATATCTGTTTGCATCCCTACCTGTCATTTAATAGCTTGGACTTTGCGATGGACTTGCATGCTAGCTTCTTTCCAGAGGACTTCTCGGTGCAAAGGTATGTAACTCCAAACTGCCCACGACCTAGCTCTTTGTCGAGGACATAGAGCGAGTTTATGTCAACCATTGGCTTTTCGAGTACACGCCCATTCTGCACGAAGGAGGGCATCCTCGCGATGGGGACCGGGATGCCCGTGGGTGGTCGTGGCAAGGTGGGCGTCTTTGCGGTTGGTTGCTTCTGTGGAGGTGAGGAGTAAGGAACCACATGTGAGGAGGGGGTGGTGGAGATTGGTATGTTGTGGGTTTTGTTGAAGCAGTTGCCCATTGGTGGTGAATTGAGAATTGGTATGGTGGGATATTGGATATATAAATCTTGGGATGCATAACATATATGAGCAGTGGAAAGGGGGATGGCTTTTGCTTCCTTTCTTGCTCTCTGACATGGAAATTATGCTTCTCCTTCTCCTTCTTTTTCCTGTGATCTATGCCTTGCTTTTCCTTGGCTGCCACCCTTTCCTTTGCATGATCCTTGGCCTAAGCCCGGTGTCAAGGAATATTTTCATTAATTTTCGCTTCTGAGAACTCTAGCAAACAGTCATCTTTCCAGTTCGGACGAGGGATAATGAATAAGGATGAATGGCGAACAAATGGGATTTATCATTCGTTCTTGTTTGGTTACTTTGATGGACTAATAATGAATAAATATCATAAATTGGATACACCTTACTCCTGTGATATAATGGATATATCAATGTCCTTAGCATCCAAATATTTTGCCTATTTGCCTATGTTTTTGGATTCCTGCTTGGACTGAATATACTCCTCATCTTGCATCTTGTTTCTATTGTTGCCAGGAGTTTGAAGGTCCTCTTTGCATCAACATCCGGCCGTGGGACAAGGAACATGGGATGATTTGATGGAATAAACAATGCGGGTAAATTACACTTAAGTCCTCAAGTTTTGGGACTAGTGTCAACGGAAGTCTTAATAAAGAATGCTATGTTTTAGGGTGTGAACGTCAATGTTATCACACTTTGCGTAGACATTCAAAATGATAAAATTAACCTTATGAATACGATCTTCATAAATAATTCCCGATTAACTAAAATATTTTTGTTGTTATTGTCATCCTGAATCTATGGATATTCTGTTTGTTCATTATGAAATGATAAAATTCCTAATTAGGCATCGCTTGTTGCTAAGATTATGCATATTCGTTACGCCTCATGGGCAATTAATAGTTGGGTCCGTCTTAGAATATGTAATATCAAATATGTTCCTCTTTTTTTTGGTAATATCGGTTATACTTTTACCTTCTTGGAAAAATTAACAATCATGCTCATCAAGTTAGTTTACGTTCATTCCCTTCCCAAATGAATGTTATCTTAATGGTACAAGTGTACCGTTAAAGAAAAAAGAAGGATACAAGTGTAATTTTTTTTGAAAATTATGAGGCCATTTGACGAATCGAGGAAGCACACACAAGCAAGATCAATTACACAAACACGGAAACACATGGATTTACAAAGGCTTACTCGTAAATGGGCTACTTCCTAGGGCAAGGGAGATTGGTTTTCACTATGTGGAGAAGTTGAAAAATTCAGATGATACTAAGAGCCCTAACCCAAGGGGAGTTATATACTACTTCTGTAAACATGGATCCCTGATACAAATGGATACATGTGCTTGAATACAAATAGAAGTGATCATAATTTTTTTTTGCCAAGGACGATGCCCCCACACTCTCGTAGGGGAGGGTGAACCTCCTCTCTCCTAGAACACCCCCCCCCCCCCCCAAATCCCCCAGGCTCGCTGACCAGGTAGAAAAACACTCGGTTTGTTTGGATATGGTTTGGCAGGAGGAGTGCATATGAGGGTTCTTCTACCTAAGGATAATTAAGATTCAAGGCATATCAACAATGCATAATTGTAAGAAAATTTTACTAAAGCGAGCTTTGATTTGTATAGACTATGACTTGGTTTATGTCACTGATGGCAAAACTAACGGAAATGCAGAAGTGTGCAAAAGGATAGTGGCACTCTCATACTGAAAAAAGGAGCATAGCAGATATTACAGATGAAAAAACCCATCCTTTGATTGGATTCTTTTATTAGTTTCATGTTTAGACGTATTATTCTCTATTTTATTTCTTTTTCATGATGACAAAATATTTACTCAGTCCTCTTCTCAACGCATATCGATACTTCCTCCCTCTTGGTATTGATGCTATCATGCTATTATTTTTTTTGCCAAGAACATGTTATTTACTTTCTCATGTTATTTCCTTGTGTAAATGGATATTTCATTTCATCTCAATCATGCTATTTTATTTTATGAATTTGGTTTAGTGGCAAAATATAGATAAAGTTACAGAAATACAAAAAAACATGCTATTTTGTTCTTATTCGTGTTATTTTCAAAGGTGAAAATGTTATTTGATGCCACAATGAAAGGAAAATTAAATGTGTCAATACAACGAAAGTGTTAGGTCAATAAGAGGTGTATATGGATCGGATAAAATCTGTAATCCGATCCAATCCGTTGTCATTGGATTGGAATAGTTTGAATTTATAAGTCCAATGGATCGGATCATATTAGAATTTTACAAATCCATTCATTAATGAATTGAACCGTATTATTGTCAAAATTCGATATGATCCGTTAATCTGTTAATAAATAAATAATATGTAAAAATTCATTTGGTGCTTTTAGAGCATACCATATATTTAATTTTATCTGAAAGCTATGTGTAAATATCCAAGTACTCTCATTTATAGCTTAAGCCCATTCCAACTCAAGCTTTACACTACCACACTTGTCGGAAACCCCTTACCCCATCCCACCACTTGATTTAAAAAAGCAATACTTACCAATCGTGTCCTTTGGGTCCTTCCAATTTTCCAAACTAAACACCCTTCTTAGAAATATTAAACCTACACCCCTTTTTGGACCCTTCTAAATAAAATACCCACCCACACCACACACCTATCTACCCTCGATTGCCATGTCTCTGTTGGTTGTCGTCCTCGTCCCCAGCTGTGTGCAGGTAGCCAAATCTCCCTCGTGCATGCGCAACCAAACCTCTGTCGTGCGTGCGCAGGTGATGAATCCATTATTATTAATATTCTTTCTGCATTTTATCTTAAAACCCTTAACAAATACATGTAAATATGCATTACTTCTCATCTTTTATCAAAATCTTATTCACGAATAAAAATGCACTTTTATGCATCAAAAATAGGAAAATAATTAAACGAATAAAAATAAAGAAAATAAAAATAAGGTAAATTGTAGATATGTGTATATGTACAATATGACTTACACAATATAAATATAGCTGAAAGATGTATTTATATAACCTAACCCCTAAGACCAAGTCGGTATGGATTGGTCGATAATCAAACAAGTATGGAGAGATAAGGAAAGATAATCATAAAAAGAATTAATTATATACTCCACACATTCTTTACTATTTATTAAATGATTATCAAATCTTCACTGGTTTTTAATTAATTATTTTATAAATATTTTTCACCAAACTCTTTTCCACATTATTTTGAAAAATGTATAAAAAAAATATAAATATAAGTTAAAAATATTACCTTGTATATATGCCAAGAAATTCAACTTTTAAATTGTCAAATTCTCACCTTCTGAACATCTTAGCTTTCTTATACAAACTTCAGTTTCATTTTCCTCATCTTTAAAGTTCATAAAATAATATTATCTAACTAATGGAGGTAATTTTACTAAAATCGGATCCTGTTTACAAAAAAAAATCAGTTTTGGAACCTAATGATAATTGGGTTTCTAAGCTATTTATTTTATCTAAAACACATATTTATAGTTCTATTAAATTTATAATTTTTAATTATTTTTTGATCTTGTATTTTAGCCATGATTATTTCAGTTTTTTTATACTATTTCATATTTTAAATAAATCAATTACCCTAATTTATAGATTAATTTAACCTATATAGTATATACTTGTATTTATTAATAAATGAAAAATAATTAATTAAAATCTGAAAAAATCACATATACTCTTTTTATTATGCTAATAATTAATTAAATACAAAAAATATTATGTAATTTATTAAATTAACAATCAAAACCCTATTTAATAAGTATACTATATATTTATTTATTAATATTATATTTAAATATCATAAATTATTTAGGAAAAAATGGGGTTGCCCTTCCCCCACCCTATTTTTCATAAATTTTTTTTATTTTTTTGAAAAATCATCACGAATATTCATCCCTATATCCCTCCTATATGTCATTCGAATTTCGTCAAAAACAGAGACTCTTACGACCTCCATCTAAACTATCATTTTTTAATGGTAGCAGGATTTTTTAAATCGACCATGTCTGAATGGAGGCCGTAGGAGTCTCTGTTTCTGACGAAATTCGAATGGTGTGTATAAGGGATATAGAGATGAACATATATGGTGATATTTTTCAAAAAAAATAAAATTGACAAAAAAATGGGGCGGGACAATCCCATCAACCCCAATTATTTCTTATTTATAAAAATTACTTATTCCATAATTTAGATACATTATTTTTTTTATATTTTTCATTTTCATTCCTAATTTATACTATGTTTATTTTTCATTTTCATTCCTAATTGACACAGCACTTGGTAATATAATTGGGGTTATCTAATTTATCATTTAATATCTAATTTATACTATGTTTATTCTGTTGGCTTACCAGGTGCTGACACGTGTCAACACATTGGCCATCTTCTTCAAGAACCGGCAGTTGCGGTTTTGTTCTAACGCATCATCTTCACCTAATTTTGTCGCCGCCATTCTTCATCTAAAACCCGATCCAAATCCTTCATTTCTCGACTAACTACCTAGATCCACGCTATCTAACCCAAATTCTCTTAGATTCGCCTATAAAAATAACCAAAGTTCTAACATTCGAATTAACTTTTCCACCACCAGAATAACTGACCGACTACCTAACTTCTCCATTCCGTTCCGGCCGACCAAGGAGGTGACAAATCCTGGTTGGACCACCCCGTGGAAGGTGTAAGATCGGGGAAGACGTTCCAAAGCCTTGTCGCCTTGCATCACCTCAATTCGATGTGTGGAGCTCCGGCATCACCGACGGTCGAGCGAAGACCTGTTGGGTCATATACCCAACTATTCCCAGATGAATCTCCCTTCATCCCTGCTTGATTTTCATCGATTCTCGAGTAGAATTAGATCTTTAATCATGTAGATAAGAATCGTTGTTAAACTCTACTCCCAATTGATCACAAAGACCCCTCGAATCCCATCGATTTAAGCTTCAATTTCACACTTTTATATCGTTCTCTATGTTGCACGTATTTTTTCCTAAAATTCGACCGATTCTTCGAGAATAGAGTCTATATTTCCTTCATGCAGGTGCATCCGAGATGGGAGGCTAATCCAAGCCTCTAATTTTACCGAACTTCGTCTCTAATTTACAGAATCGAGCTTTAAAACTTCAGCCATGGCGGAACTCTGAAAGTTGTCAGTCGCGAGCCCTAATCATCCTTTTCCAGACCTTTTTCGCCTTCCTTCACGTAGTAGGTGAGCTCAAGAGGGAGAGGAGCTTACTCTCCGGCCCTATCTCCATCGGGAAACCGCTGTTCGACATCGAATCGAGTTGCAGCGCCACCGTCGACCCTTGATTAGGGTAAGAACACCGGTAGAACGCACGTGTAGCAGGTGCCGTTGATCGGATTTATACGACGACCTGGATCACATGGAGATGATCTAATCTTGGCCGTTAACAGTGAAACAATGGAAACTTTACAATCACGCTCCTACAGTTCAGCTATTTCCGCGTGCAGCATAAGTTTTTGAGTTTTGTAAATAGGTAACCGCGTGCTAGTTGCAAGACTACTTTGTTTTCTTTGCGTTTTAATTCCTGACTAGGGACCAAACTGCATAGCATTTTATTTCTTTTTTTTGTAGTTATACCCCTGAACAATAAACATCATTTGGACTTTTTATTGACATCATTTTTTTATTGATTTTTCTAAAGTAGTTACACAACTACCCGTGAAGTTTTGGCACATTTTCGAATTTTTTTAACCATGTATTTGATTAGATTTCATTTTTCGAACTTCGCATCCGTTTCAGTTTTGTTTCAGTCTTCTCTTCGAGCCCGTTGCTCGAGCTCTTTGTGGATCTACTGTATAGTATCATTATGCATATTTTTACCACATTATACTATATTGCAGATCTTCATTTTTTTGAAAAATATTCCCTTTGAAAATTAAACAAAAATTAGAAAGGGTAAAAATCTAAAAAAATTACAAAAATAAAAACCGATAAAAAGAGTTTCTCCTTTTCTTCGAGAAGAAATTAAAAATCACAAAAATATCCTTCTTCTCAAAAATCCAAGTTTTGTTATTCTATTTCATCGAGTTCGACCTAAGGACACTTATTCTACTTCATTCACTCTTCTTCTTCTTCTTCACTTTTCTCTCTCTATCTTATCTCTTTATCGAATTTTGTTTGACTAATCGAATTTTGTATTTGCAGTTCTCTACACGGACATTCTTTCAACCACATGCAAAATCCGATTATCAGCAGGCAAACCACATCCTCGACTCTCTCATGCCTCTCTTGCACACACACAACAAGGAATCTCAGGTGCCTCCCTCATGCACCGCACTAGTCGCGCATGGTCCTCGTCCCAGACCTCCTCATGAATGACACTCTTTCCCGCACCGTGCAGCCAAGAAGGTCAGTTGCAGGTTAGTTGTAACTCTTATTTGTTATATACAAACTTGCAAATTTATTCAATATCAATGTGGCTCTTTAGTTTCTACGGATTACAAGTATGAAATATGTCCGGTTTCATAACTAATTGAGATGATCTGAGAATTTCGCTATTTCAATTCCGCTAGTCCTTGGAAACAATGGGGATTGTTCGTATTAAATCTATAACAAATATATATTCTTTTGTTTCCCAAAAATTAACTATCATTTTATTTACATTTATCAATATTCTCAATTTTAGAACCATGATTCAAATATCGAAAGCTAATGTGCTACAAACTTAATCATAGCTTATAAAATGACAATATGTGAGCATAAAAATCCTATCCAATCTGTAATATGTAGATTAGATTGGATATGTATGTTTAATGGATTGGATTGGGAAACTAAAAATCCATTAAGAATGGATTAACAAAGATTAAGATAAAATCCGATCCAATCTGATTCATTTGCACTCCTAATTTTAATATTAAACCTCCAATTTTCAAAGGTAGATATGGTATTTGATGCTAAAATAAAAAGGCTACTGTGCAAATATAAAGAAGCTTCTATTCCTCGTTATGCAAGCCTAAATAAAATATAAATGCTAAAATACAAGAGCGTATGATTTCCATTCTCTTTCTTTTTGTTCAATGTGTATGTGTTATTTGATGTCAAGATACAAGGAACATTGGAGGTAAATCTTGAGGTTGTGACTGTATTGAGAGTGCTCTCTCATAAGTTGTTCTCTATTTTTGTGAACAAGGAATCTGAATTTAAAAAATAAGCGTGGTAGTGGACCTTATTTTGAGATAATTGGATTTTAGGTCCGATTCATTAAAATTTTGGTAAACCCACATATATATTTTTTTACAAATCCTTATCCGTATCAATGGACCTTATTTTGAGATAATTGGATTTTATCCCAAAGTAGGTGGACTTTGCTTGAAGATGAGTGAAAATTTATGGGTAAGTAGGTTTTATTTTGGTATAAACTATCCCAAAACAAATAATCATATCGTAGTTACAACACACATCATCTACATGTTTAGTACCTTTTCCTTTTTTTATCCTCAAATCAAACAGAATAAGAGTATAAACCTTATAAATCACTTATCCCCACATTATTCCTTATCATCATCTGAACATATATAAGGGTATATTATAATTATATTTTTTTTTCAAATAGATGAATCCATATTAATCTAATTTTTTGAAAAGATGAAAAAGAGTTAGATAAAGGAAAAAAACTAAATGAATAATTATTCTAATTATACACACACATCTATTTCTTTTATTTTCACTCCCTCTAATTAGAGAATTATCACGTTCGATATTCACTTAGGTTCGATTCGATTAAACAGAGGTTTGATTCAGATTCGGTTCGAAAATAAATGAACCGAATCTGAACACAAGTTTAACATTGATTAAATAAATAGACCAAACGTAAAAATTATATGTTAATTCAGGTTCGATCCGTTTACACCCCTATGTAGGATCATTGATATTTTTGATAAACTTGTATTGGGTGGCATCTTTTCGAATAAATCTGTAAGTTTGGATTTTTAAGTAGGTTATTACTTTCTCATTTTCCTGACAATAATCAATTATCAAATCATTATAATTAGGGTTTAATGGGGACAACCAACAATGGCTGCTCCTGCGTCGTTTTCGACGTTTTTTTAATAATATCATCAAGTATATTCATCCATATATCCCTCCTATATGCCATTCGAATTTCGTCAGAAACAGAGGCTCCTACGGCCTCCATCGAAATGGTATCGATTTAAAAAATCCTGTTACCGTTAAAAATTGATTGTCTGGATGGAGGCCATTGGAGTCTCTGTTTCTGACGAAATTCGAATGGCATATAGGAGGGATATAGAGATGAATATACATGACAATATTTTTTCAAAAAATAAAAAATAAAAAAATGCCCAAAACGGTGCGGGGCAGCTCCATTAAACTCTTATAATTATTAACATTAAAATATTAGATATCTTAAATCTTAATAATTTACTACATATCTCCGTTAACACTTTTAGCCAAAGATGGAAGGTTAACTCTTTTAGCCAAAGATGGAAGATGATGTAAAAAAGTTGTGCAGCAATGCCAAGGAGAAGGAAAATTTTGGGATCACTCAAACCAGGCTGATACCATGTCTCCTCCATATATGCTCTAGATGTCATGCTTTTCACTTGTGGAATTACTTTACTATCACCTGATATTATCTTCAAACGTCACAACACTACCCATCACGCAATCATCGAAGATCGTAGTGGCTCGTGTCCCTTCCGTTGGTCACGCTGCTCCCATGCCATCATGGACAACAACCATTGTAAGAAAAGATGTTATTGACAAGGATAGTGTGCCAAGGACCTAGGGAGGACGCATTGCTAGGATTATGCCCGTCTTATTAAATTTTAGAAAGGCACATGAAAGGGAACTTGCGACAAAAGTGGACAAGAGGTGGTGAGGGCTTAGTGAGGATAAGCTTGCTAGACAAAATGCAATCAAGATCTTTCTTCCTCATTTTCTCCTCACAAATACTACTTACCTCTTTACTAGGATGACTGTTTCTCCTTCGCTCCTCCATGATGGCATGCTAATAGGTCCATCTCCATCCCTTGTCACTTCACATATGTACTTCGTGATGAAACTCCATTTCATCATTCTTTATTCTAGCATTTTGGCCTTAAAAACCCTACCTAATGCATGTAAATATCATTAATTTGTACAAAATAGCATTCATTGATTATTGCATTCAGTGTATATTTTTAATACCGAAATTATAGAATAAAGAGAAGAAAAGATAAAGAATAAAATATCGAAGATATTTTATGACCTAAACCCCAAGACCAAGTCCAGAGTTGAGTTGGTCGACACGGAAGAAATTAGTGGGAGACATGGTCAAGAATACAATAAAAATACCATTTGTTTACCTTGTTTATTCATTTTTGACACCTATTTTATTCTTTATTATTTATACATCAAATAAAGAAACTTTGAACATGAAAGTTGTAGATAATAATGTAAATAAAATACAAAATTGAGATTGTACAAAAAATACACAATGTTCATTTTATACACAAAATAAAAAGTTTAAAATCCAACCTTACAGACACATATCTTTCAAATAAAAACTCAAAATATATCGAATCATCTCTAATTGTATATACTTTTCACAAGTTCTGTAATGGTATAGTTTCATATTTTTTGGACTTACAGTGTGAATGGTTTTTTGCCCTCATTGCACATTGTACCCGAATAAAATTTCCAATTTATTCATTCTTCATTATTTTTACAAATTCATATTTGTATAATTTTGTAATTATTATTTATAACATATTCTCATAAAACCAAAAAGAAAATATAAAATAAAATAAGTCTATATACATACATAGACAAAATACCTATGTTATTACTTGTATATAAATAAAAGTGGATTTCATTCTTTATTATCTGTATTTTTATAATATTGTAAATATTATTTATGTTATAGTAAAAGTACAAAGATAAAATAAAACAAAATAAAATACATTAAAATAAAATAATATGCATAATACATTGGTAAAAATACCTATAAATATACCTATAAAATATACATATCTATTACAAATTATATCATACAAATAAAATAAAAATATATTTATACACCTAAAAATAAGGTGTGTATAGATAAAATACATTGTACATTGTAGAAGTGACATCTCATGATTATTATACATTTTATGCTTATAAGTGTTGTGAAAAATAGGATAAAATCCAATTCAAATCCAAACATCAAGAGTAAATATGGTACATATAAATACATGGAAGAGAAACAGCTATACACATACAATTGTTAAACTTTTACAGATCCAAAACATCACCAACACAATCTAAACCATATATTTTAACTCACAACGCTAGAAGCTAGGATCAATTTATTCCGCACGTCATTTTGCGATGGCAAAACTCAGCGTGGCAACACCATGGACGGCTTTTTTCCGATAAAATCTGGACTCCTCTAGCATGTTGAAGAACATCTGCAATCTGATTCAATGGTACCCAATTGGTGCGGGCGTGCCTCTTAGCTCATGTCTTTGATAATATATGTCCTGAAAGAGCGCAAGGCAATGCCCATCACCACGAAAGCATGTGAAGAAATAAATATGCGATACACATCAAATAACTGATTACTGCGATCGGATCTTAGGAAAGAAGAATTACTAAGACGAAAAACTAGGACATCTCACTCCGTTATGCTCTCTTTCGCTCTTCCATCATGATTTGTTGTCTCTCTCTCTTTACGAAATCGATTTCAAAAATTAAACAACACAGGTTGAATATATGATTAATGTTCTACGTACCTACAAATTTAGATCAAATCCGGTCATTAATGGTTAAATATAATCGATACGAAATCTGATTGATATTAAGGACATTAATCATAATTGCAATCGATACGACAATCGATACGGCTCGATTTTTTGAATTCCAATTCAAAAAAGAAAACAAAAGGACAATCTGCTGTAGAAAAAGCAACCGCAGATGATCTGCTCACCAATCCGAACAGCTATATGCCTTAGTTTCCAAAGATTCCTTGAAAATCCACTTTTACTTGAGCAAAATAAACAAGATCACTAAGTTTAAGTTTGAATTATTAAGATGGTCGGTCATTCTTTATCGCTTTGTATTCGTGATCATTATCCAAACGAGGTCTAAAATAACAAGGGAAGAGTGGAAAGCACAAACGAAGCAAAGTGATTGACGTCGAGGTGGTCAGGGCCGGAACTAATATATATTATGGGAGGGTCATGACTTTCTCATGATTATTATATGTCACTTCTACAATGTAAAAAGGTTATGCATCTTGTTATATTTTCGCCAGAAGGTGATGTATTTTCCAAAAATAAAATTAGATGAAATCTCATCAATTGTGGATTAAATACTAAAGGGATGGAGTTTACAGATTCAATTGGATGGATTAAATATCAAATATGATGGTATATTTTACTTTTTGATCTACTAATTTACATAATTGATTGTATAATTTACATTTTGATTCATTGATTTACAATTCTCCATGTATGTTTCACATGTTATCCTTTTTAGGAATAAATGATAAACTACCGATTGACCTTTTTGTTCTGCATGTTAGCACATAATTGTTAAATGGGAGCATAAATTTTACAAAATCAACACGAACTTTATAATGGATGACAAATTTCAATGGACTCATGATATTGGGAATCACTTTGATGGACATATAAAATTATACATTAATAATAATCAATCTATTTTATAAAAATCACATGAATTTTACAAAAGAGATCACAAAGTTTACAAAATAATATCACATTTTAAAAACGTTACTCCCACATAATATTCTAAAAAAAGACTACAAATTTTTCAAAATAAATCAAATGTGATTTACAAAAGAGACTATAAAATTTACCAAAAAAGTTGCAATTTACAAATATTGCTTCCACAAAATGTTGGATGAAATGATATTTAACATGTACTATGTATGACATGTATTTTCTAATTTGTGAATTAAAAAATACGCTTCATATTTAAACCTCTTAAAAATAATATGCATATGGTGTATAGAATATATAATGTGTTTGCAATTTACCACATATGATATATTTGAAAATACAGTTGTAACAAAAATCCCATCATTTTAGAAATATTTTGCCTGTGTACATCAATTAGTTAGGTCATTATCAAAACATGTTATATTTTAGGAAACACAACTATACAGAATACACTAATTTTTATTGAATTCGAACTTTTTTCCATACATCAGTGGTATGATTTGTGTAATGTACAACACATGATTGTAAATTATATTCATCTTTCGTAAATTCATAACAATTATTTCAAAATGCAAGCATTTATTCCATCGTATTTTTCCAAAAAGTACAATGTACACTTCTCGGATTTTACCAAATATAGAATGTTAATGATGTGTATTTGATTAAATTAGCTCTAATTTAATCCACTCCAATTTAACAATGTTAGTTGGCATGAAAAGAACCTAGTGGCATCAATCTCACCCGTACACTCATCTTCCAATGGCCTAAAATGGCACCTTTACATAATCAAGAAAATGTGCCACCTCAATTCAAGTACACCC
Organism: Ottelia alismoides; assembly: GCA_037367405.1. NCBI lineage: Eukaryota > Viridiplantae > Streptophyta > Magnoliopsida > Alismatales > Hydrocharitaceae > Ottelia > Ottelia alismoides. The sequence continues at coordinate 658,950 of JAZKJV010011575.1, forward strand.
TATGTGTGTGTGTCTATATATATATATATATATGTGTGTGTGTGTGTGTGTGTGTGTGTGTGTGTGTGTGTGTGTGTGTGTGTGTGTGTGTGTGTGTGTGTGTGTGTGTGTGTGTGTGTGTGTATGAGCTGGGAGCCTACACCTGGGGGTGTAGGTAATTACCTACACTCGGCCTTTTTTCTCATTATTTCTGGATTTTTTGAAGGAAATTTTAAGGGAATTTCCTTAATATATTGAGGGTAATATTTGTTTCAAGTTTTATGCAAAACAAGCATTCCTAACACATTCACCTAGATTGGGTCAATTTCAGCAATTTTAAGACCGTTAAAATTTGGTAGTCTTGATGGAGATGATAGAAGTCTTGAATTAAGATGAATTTGAAATGACACCATAGCGATATATAGTAATCTAATTCTTCAAAAGTTTTATTTTAAAAAAATAAAAAAATGGAAAAAAATCCGGTGTAGGTAATTACCGACACCCTCGGGGTGTAAGATCCCTTTTCTCTCTATATATTATTTGACTAGATGGTTAGGAGTTTAAACTAGATAACCAAAATTCACGAGTTCAATTCATCCTAATAGCATTATTTTAAATAAATTAAAACTAAATGTTATTAAATTATAGTTGAACCTGGTTAAGTCGGGTTAAAAATAATAGGTTGAACCAGCAGGTTGATTAAAATTTGAGCATTCGAATCGAACCGACTAGGATCGATTAAGCGGACCGGTCCAATTTGATTTTTAAAACATTGCTCTATATAGCCAACACTTATATATCATTATTTTTCAAAGTTTGAGCTAATCATCATTAATTTTTTAGCTCAATATTTAGCAATGATTAGCTCAAATTTCGAATAATAGCAATAGAAGAAGCATCATTATACATAGCATTGCTAATGACATAGCAAACACTTATGATTTTCGTCACTAATTTAGATATAAAAAATCATCTAACAATGGATATTATTTGTCACTATATATTTAACGATGAATGATTTAGTGGTAAATTTAAAATAAATATCATTGTAGATCCAACTTTTAAATTTCATTATATTCCCAATTTATTGAACTGATATGTATAACTTCCAAATCAAATAATGCTACTGCACTTATAAAATAATTGGCATAGTCACCCAACCTAAAGAGAACTTTCGATTCCCATTATAATATAATAATTATAATAATAATTGGCTTAGTCACCCAACCTAAAGAGAACTTTCGACTCCCATTATAATATAATAATTATAATACAATTCATGTTCCCATTAAGCAATCATTCATATTCCAATTATAATTTGCCAATTTGCATGTTCTCACCCCGAGATCCCTACTTCTTGGTCTCGTCTCCCCAATACCATGAGTACGTGACCCAACCCTAGCTAGTAAGACAGTAGCAAAATAACCGCACCATCATTTTATTCACTTGAAAACAAATCAAGTCATCTTTGTTGCCCTAAATTGTGGGGCCGGTGTCGTTTATAGGTGCAAGATAGGACATCTTCCATCGACACACCACCTTTTTGCACGAGGAACCCCTTCCCTAGGTCATTTCTCAATGCTTGGTATTTTTTGTTTATTCATTGTTACAGTATTTTTATTTTTTTGTAATCTCATGCTAAATCCAATGGCCATTTTATAGGTCTCAAAGTATAATGTAGTTATTTTATTGTAGGTCGTTGGTCTTGTTTTAATAATCATAATGCACAGCATTGATCTATCAATTGAAAAAGTAATAGTGTTGCAAAAAAGATGATGCACATGTCTAAGAAACAAAAGAACCTTACAATATGGGTTTTGATAGATTATGTTAGGATTTGCAAAAGAGTTGGGATAACAATTATAGGGAAAACATACGAGCAATATATTTTGTGAGATGCATGCAATTACGAAAAAAGGAACTTGAACGTTTTATTGGAATGGTATAAAAGGAAAATACGTACACTATTGAAGATGGAAAGAAGCCATATTTTCTCATCAAGACAAATACGACAAGTATGTAATTTTATTATTTAAATACCTTTTCGTATAATTATATGTATTTTTATTATTTAAATACCTTTCCATATGATTATCTTAGAGAATCTATGATAATTGTTGTAAAAATGTTATAAGCGCACTTTTTTTTACAAAATATAGAAGTGGTAAAATTTGTAGGACAATTCATATTCATTTATCAAAAATATGTAAATTAAATTTGAATATCCATTTTATATCAACGCTTGTTTTCTAAGGATATGTTTTTTCGATCCACGCATTCATATAATATTCGTATATGCATTCAGATTTAAAAATGGACAAGGATGTGATGATATATACATCTGTATCTGTATACGACTGTTTGCAACCCTCCTAATAGAACAATGGCATGGTTGAGGTGTCGAAATAAAGAGGTCAAGATGATACTGCGAAATCTCGTTCGATCAGACAGGAAGAACCAATCCCAACTATTGGACCCAGTTCTTTGAGCTTACTGAATGCCCTACGAAACTCTATTAGGTAGATCTCCATTTAAAATTGCTTATGGAAAATATACCATTTTCCTGTTGAATTGATTTACAAATTGAAATGGGCACTCAGAGAAGTAAACATGGATAATCACAAGAGCAATGACAAGATAGATACAAACCTGAATGAATATCATAAAGATGTCGTATTAGAACATCATCTACAAGGATAAGGTGCATGATTAGAACGTTCACCACGAGATCTTTCTTTCCCGTCAGAAGGGTGGTTATCTATAACTATACTAAATCTGGGTTTCACCCAGCTTTTGCCTTTAACATGACACATGGTGCTCTACCCGATTCTCCGAACTTCCTCCTCCTTTAACACGTGGCATAACTTTCCATTGTTCTTCACAGCCGCCCGTTCTCTCTCCCTATAAGATCGGCCCAAATCTCGCACTCCTTCCTACACGTGTCCCACCATTATGCAATGCTTCTTTCCATTCTATCGTCCTCTCTCCCCCAAATTACGAGAGTCCTTTCACAGTTATCCCACGTGATGCGGTGAACGTGGTTATGTTATGCAGTGCCTATCCCTTGCCATATCAGTGTTTTTAAGAAAAAATGGAAAGATTACGTTGCCATTTTTATTTCAATTTACATAATTTTTTGTCCCCGATACTATGCAATTAAAGTTGTATTCTTTAATGTTAGAGTATAAACTTTACTTATTTTATAAATATAGACAGCAACAATATATTCCTTCTACTTATAACTCAAGGTTTCTTCCAGGTATGCCCTCTTCGGCTGCGAGAGAGCGTGAGAGAGAGATCGAGAGAAATGGATGGAGATGGGAGGGGGGCTCCCGATGGCGAGCTTCTGATATGTTCATTCCCCTCCCCATGGGAGGTCTTTTATAGGGTGCAAACCCTCGCCACGTCCGCCCCCTCCAACCACGCCCCCTGCGGTTGCGGTCTCCGAGAGACCCGGTCGTCATAACCGCCGGCTCCGCAATGGCCGGCGGCGGTTCTTGATCACACGGTCATTTGACCTGTTTTTCATCTCCCACTTGACCGTAGTGGTCAAAGACATATATACTCCCACTATTCGTGTAGTATATATACATGGAGATTTATCGTGTGAGGGTCATTATCTATGAAACCTCTTCCTTGACTCATACATTCTTGAGTCCCATTAAACCAACATGTTTAATGTATGTTCCTGCTGCTATTCCCTTCGTTAGGGAATCAGCCAACATATCACTGGTAGGTATGTAGGTTACCGTGATTTCTTGCTTCGCCACTATATCTTGTATATAGTGATATTGGATCTCAATGTGTTTTCCTTTATAACTATTAGCCCCACTATTAATTAAGCTTATCGCAGCTTGATTGTCACAATACATTTCAATTGGCCCTTTGACCAATTCGAGGCTTAGGTTCTCTAGAAAACGCCTGATCCATACAGCATGAGTGGTGGCCATGCTACATGCAATGTACTCAGCCTCCTGTGTATGTCGAGATACACATCCTTGTTTCTTGCTACCCCAAGAAACGGCTGCACCACCAAACATGAACAGATAACCTGATGTGGATTTTCTATCATCCACATCCCCTCCGAAATCAGCATCGGAGTATCCTACTACCTCAAGCGATTCTGCTTGATACACAAGTTTTAGATGTACTGTCCCTTTCAGATATCGAAGAATCCTCTTTACAGCTTCCCAATGTGCTGAACCGGGATTGCTTTGATATCTACTGACTAAGCTTACTGGATAAGCTAAATCAGGTCGAGTACACAACATTGCATACATTAAACTTCCTACCGCTTGTGCATATGGTACATCTAAAGATTTCTGTCCCTTTCCGGGACACTGACTCTTATTGAGTCTCTTTCCCATCACAAGTGGTGTTGGAGCTGGAGTGTTATTCTGCATTCCAAATCTCCTTAATACAGTATGCAAATATCTTTCTTGACTAAGGCTCAATGTCCTTGAGTCCCTGTCTCTTGTTATTTGAATTCCAAGAACATAGGATGCTTCGCCCATGTCCTTCATCTCAAATTCATTGCTCAATTTCTGTTTGATTTCATTGAGCAATTGTATGTCATTACCTGTGAGCAGAATGTCATCTACGTACAATGACATGATTGCAAACTTGCTCCCACTCTTCATGACATACACACAGTTATCCAATTTATTTGAAACAAATCCAAATTGAATAACTTTCTCATGAAATTTGAGATACCATTGCCGTGAAGACTGCTTTAAGCCATATAATGACTTTCTTAACCTGTAAACCTTTTTCTCCTGACCTTCAACCTGAGATCCATCAGGTTGTCGCATATAAATCTCTTCCTTTAATTCTCCATTAAGGAAGGCCGTCTTCACATCCATTTGGAATAATTCCAAATCCATATATGCGACTATGGCTAAGATCATCCGAATGGATGCAAACTTAGCTACTGGAGAGTAGGTTTCCTGGAAATCTATTCCAGCTTGCTGAGTATAACCCTTGGCAACTAATCTGGCTTTGTATTTATCAACAGTACCGTCAACTCGATACTTTTTCTTGAATACCCACTTACATCCTATGGATTGCCTACCTTCTGGAAAATCACATAATTCCCAAACACTGTTTCGCTCGATTGAGTCCAACTCATCTCTCATGGCGGCCGACCATGATTCCGACTCAGACGAAGCCATAGCTTCACCAAAGGATATGGGATCTGTACAATCCGCAACATCCTCATCCACGGTGTAGCACGACGCCTCGCATCCATAGAAATGGTAATCTTCCATCCATGCGGGCCGTGTTCTGGGTCTCTTGTTGCCGATTATACTCGTGGGTTGTGTGGGTCCACCCACTTCCTCTAAAGGATCATCATGTTCCATAGGTTCATTCTCTACATTTGGATGATCGATATCATCCGCAAATTCTTGTCTAATGCTCAAGTCGTCTTCATTGTCCTGTAAGACAATTAGAGGATCTGATTCCTCTACTTCATGCTCCTTTTCTTGATGAATTTCAAGGAAAGTAGCATCACGACTTTCGATCAGACCTTTAGTTTCATGGAAGAACCTATATCCTTTAGAATTTTCACTATACCCAATAAACTTGCACTTTAATGTCCTGAAGTCTAGCTTGTCTCTAAGCTGACTCGGTACCAGAACATGTGCTACACATCCCCATTTCCGGAGATGGCCCAACTCGGGCTTTCTGCCATTCCATTTTTCATATGGCGTTGATTCTACGGACTTGGTGGGAATCCTATTCTGTATATAGTTCGCAGTCAACACTGCCTCTCCCCAGAATTTCTTGGAGAGTCCTGAGTGTGAAAGCATACACCTTACTGCATTCATCAAAGTTCGATTCTTTCTTTATGCTACACCATTCTGTTGTGGTGTATATGGCATTGTAGTCTGCCTACGAATGCCTGCTTGAATGCAATAATCCTCAAAATCCTTTGAGGTATATTCCCCACCTCTATCTGTCCTAAGAGTCTTGATTGGTTTTCCCAATCTTGTCTCCACTTCTGTCTTATATCTCTTAAATATTTCAAGTGCTTCCGACTTTCTTCCTAAGAGATAGACATAAGAGAACTTCGAATAGTCATCAATGAATGTTATAAAATATTCCTTATTTCTATGTGTGCTGACGCTTAGTGGTCCACATATGTCTGAATGGATCAAACCTAATAACTCCGTTGACCGAATTCCGGTTGAGAAGGGTTTTCTCGTCATTTTACCGGTCAGACAGTGTTCGCAGGGCAATGTCCTTGCACCTGTGATCTTAGGCAACAAATTTGCCTTAATCATTTGATCCATCTTAGAATTTCCTGGATGACCCAGTCGCATGTGCCACAAGTCATAATCAGACAAACAACACAAGGAATAATCAGAAGCAACATTCATTGATTCACTAGAATTTATTACAGGAAGACAGAATAGGTCATGCTCGGGCACAAACTTTCCCATCGCATAGACCTTCTTATTCTTGCCTATAGATACACGCTTATTATAAAACCTAACTTCAAAGTCTTTCTTGAGCAGCACTGGGACAGAGATCAGATTCCGGCGTATCCCTGGGGCATACAGTACATCATTCAGTACCATAATGTTATCCCCAAGGTCAAGCCTGTATGTCCCAACACCTTCCACGTCTAGGTAGGTGTTGTTCCCCATGAAGATCCTCTGTTCGCCTTTGCTCAGCTCCTTGAAGTCCACCAGGCCTTCCTTCGTCTTGGGGATGTGTCTGGTTGCTCCAGAGTCGATCCACCATCCATCACTGTCCGTGATGACTGAGTTGCATTCCACGACAACCGCAAATTCCATCTTCTTCTTGCCTTTATTTTCAGGCATTTTAGAATTTCCCGACTTCTTTTTATTGGGGCAATTGACCTTGAAATGGCCATATTTGCCACAACCGTAGCAAGAGCCGCGTGGGTATTTCCCACTCTTTCCCTTGAAATTCGCCTTGGAGGGGCCTAGTCTTTTCTTTGCGTGCACGGCATTTGCTTCTTCTTCCTCCTCGACCTCAAAGATCTCAGCTTTCGATCTTTGTTTGGAAAGGTCCTGCTCAATTGCCAACTGTGCAGGTAGGTCTGTCACGGACTTAATGTTGCCATTCATCCTCAGAGATGTGGCAACCATGTCGAATGATGGAGGGAGACTTCCTAATATGGTTGCGATCTGCATCCTCTCCGGAATCGCGCAATCAGCAGCCGCAAGATCCTTGGCCAAGGAAGAACGAGCTGCTCCGGCAGTGGCGAAAGACGATGATCGAGGTTGGCTCTGATACCATTCAAGGTTTCTTCCAGGTATGCCCTCTTCGGCTGCGAGAGAGCGTGAGAGAGAGATCGAGAGAAATGGATGGAGATGGGAGGGGGGCTCCCGATGGCGAGCTTCTGATATGTTCATTCCCCTCCCCATGGGAGGTCTTTTATAGGGCGCAAACCCTCGCCACGTCCGCCCCCTCCAACCACGCCCCCTGCGGTTGCGGTCTCCGAGAGACCCGGTCGTCGTAACCGCCGGCTCCGCAATGGCCGGCGGCGGTTCTTGATCACACGTTCATTTGACCTGTTTTTCAATAACAAATATTAACTAAATGCAATTTGACTAATGGTGTTGTACAATAATTAAGTGGATATGGTTTATACGAACTATATTCGTAACTCTTTATATAAACGTGCCATATAATCTTAATAATTTCTGAATGATACTTCATATAATATCTTAATTGGGTATATATATGAGGAGCATGCAAATTGATTTCAGATCATATAGGATATACCGTCCTTTTCGGGTTCAGCATACACTAAGAATCATGTATTGTTGATAAATCTAATCATGATTATCTTCTATGTGATTTTTATTAAATTATGTATAATTTTCATTCCCTGTTTTTTTATAAAAAAATATTGTTTTATTTGTCTTGGTAGCACTATACATCTTGGCAAATAGTTTGCTTTTTAATGATTACAATAATTTTCTCTAAATTTAAAAGAACCTGTATTATTAATAAATGTTATTTTTGATCTTTTTTAAAATATTATTAAGTAATTATATGGTTTTATTACTAAAATGAGTTGATGATGAAATTTCATAAACTTTAATTATCCATGTACAAAGAAAAAATGCAAGTCAATTTTGGATATCTATATGTGAAATTGTATATAATATGTCACTGGAAACTATACGCAGATAAAACAAATGAGTAAAAATGGATAAAAAAATAACAATAGAAAAACATATACATACTAATAAATTATCGTATAATGATTTATTAATGAATGGAAATATATATATATATATATATGGGTTAAATGGGGCTGCCCCCTGGGAGTAGCCAACTTGGCTACTCCCACCCCTATTTTCCCCTCATTTTTATTTCTTTGGAAAATAAAAATTTGTAAATTCATCATTATATCCCTCTAACATTCTATTAAAATTTCGTCAGAAATAGAGACTCCTACGACCTCCATCAAAACAGGATCGATTTAAAAAATCCTGCGACCGTTAAAAAATGAAGTCTGGATGGAGGGCCTAGGAGTCTTTGTTTCTGACGAAATTTTAATAGAATGTTAGAGGGATATAGTGATGAATATACAAATTTTTATTTTCCAAAGAAATAAAAAATGAGAGAAAAATAGGGACGGGAGTAGCCAAGTTGGCTACTCCCATAGGGCAGCCCCATTTTACCCTATATATATATATGATATAAGACAGTAAAATAAGCTATCATCTTAAGTGTTTTTTCTTTTTTAAACAGTTGTAACATATTTGTCTACATAAAAAAATATGATCTCTATTTTCTTACATGTTAAAAGTTAGTATACATTAAATTTTAAATAAAATAATAAAATTCGTATATTCTTACACAATATTTTAATTTGATACTTTCTTTGTAACGTTTGTAGATTAATAATTACAATTTATGTAGCAGCTTCTTATCTTATCTTATCTTATAAATATACTAAAACGGGGTTCTCCTCTCCCACTTCCCTGCACTGGACACATGGCTACTTCTGTGCACTTTGAAATTCTTTCAGCTTTTTTTCCACGTGTATACCTACCATATGCCATACTCTGGAACGTAATTAGTATGATTTTTTGTTTGTAACACCCCCAAAAAGATAGTCCCCTACCGTGGAACACGAAAAGTTCCGGGTGAAATAAATAGCGAGGACCTTACTACCGAGCAACCCGGCTTGAGCATTTTGGGGGTGGTTAATCGGGTCCACATGGGCCCGATCCCAAGAGGTTGTCAGGGTCAGTAATGCTCCGCTAACGGACCGGGGACCTAAGCCCGGATGTTACATTGTTGGTTATGTGATTGTGTTCATTTGAATTGGTTCCACAACTAGCCAGACGATGTGAGACATCTTCAGTAGAATCATGTTCTTTGTTGGTTTTGGATATCTATATGCTCTTTTGTGTATAGGATGATGTTACTATTAGTTAGTGTCTAAGCCTTCTTTTGTACTCAAAAAATCTGAAAAAGTACTGCATTAATATTAGTAACAGATAATATGTAAGTTATATTAACATAATCTATCAACGTTTAAATCTCTAAATTACATCATGTTCGTGGAAAAAAATCAGCTTTAGCATTAGGTTAATAGATGGTTTGCTGATGATTATGTTCAATATAATTTACCTCCGCAATTGTGAGGCAATTTTAAATATCTTTGGTAGTAAACTGGTATTTTTTGGGGGTGCATAATCTATATCTACTCTAGAGAAGAGTATGTACTGGTGCAAGGATTCATCATTTTTTTGTGGAAACATGATATTACTTTAAAGAGTGCTTGAGCATTCCTTTACACACAAAATAATGTGTGAGCAGGGGTACTCACCGATTGTACTAAATGTCAGGACACATAAGAAAACCTCATATCTCTTCCTTTCCCACTGCCTTCTGATGAATGAATTCCCTAGGACAGCTATAACTCGCATAATATAGACCACGAAAAAGATGAAGGTAAACCACAATGAAAAACATACTTGCCCCATTAGCATGCATATAACGGAGCAACTGGCTCCCTTCCACATCTCTCATAATATGTTCTACGTTGTTGAAATCAAGATCCACATGAGGTGTGTGATGCATAGCTAAAAAAAGACCGGTCACTATCTGAATGGTTAAACAAATACCTGCTCATGAATCGAAACCCCATCAATAATGATCGGATATGTAGAATATATGGGTTTGGCCTATGGTAGAAAGGTTAGTTAGAATTATACTATTATATATAATTTTTTCTCAATATTAGGTATTTGTGAATGCAGATATCTTCAAGGACAGAACATTGTAAAATAGAAGTGTTGGATATTTTTGTCAGATTTTTTTTACAACATAATGAAAAGTGGATATATTAAGATGTTTATGCTTCGTATACTTTTTTGGCCCCAAATAACAACTTCTGATTTTAGGTGGGTGTTCTTTCGTGTAATGTATTAGTATTCTTTTAAAAGTTGTCTAGATTGAATATATAAGAAAACTTTATCACTGGATGACTTCATGTTTGTGTATCTGAATTCATTTATAGGTTCTTCCTTTGTTGATGCTTAATTTGTTGGCCGTTAATGAATATTATTGAATGGCTTTTTTCCTTTATTTGTCAATACTTTGTTCTATTATCCGTTAATTAATATTATTGATTTATTTTGTGTCGATTTTAAAGAAAGTTGCTCAGATCGTCATTTTGGATATCAGTTTTTATAGGAAAACCTAGGAAATTGGATGTTTATGCTTGCTAGCTTCATGTTTATAAAAAATTACAGTGAGTTCGAATGGAATAGGCATGCTAATATGCCCATTGTACTCGCTACAATATGATGAGAAGCTATTCCCCCAGGAACAAAGGGATCAAAACCTTTTAAGCCCCAGACAGGGTTTACATGTTGTACTTTTCAGTTAGCCCATAAGGGTCCCAATACCCATATCCTAGGACCATGCAAACCTGTTACATGAAATGCGTCAAAACCGAAGCAAGCAACCCCTGAGAGCGGGGGAGGGGGAGCACTGGTCTTATTGAGTGTATTTTCTACAAAAACATGTGATAGATAAAATACATAAAAGCATCAATTGAAATTTTCTATGCACACAACACAAAAGAAGACTAATAGGTCACCATGCGCAAACCAGAAGTAGAGAGAACTAACACGTACATGTATTAAGCATTACTTTCTTACAATCAAACATTATATCATTAGTAACATACCTTCAATAGATACGATCAAAGCACATGTCTTCTAGAAAAATAAAGCAAAGGAAAATCCATTGGCGATCAAGCAACTACAGGGGAAAAGAACAGGACTTATAAGCTAATTTATGTATTCACTTGAATTTATTTTAAAAAATACATGCTAAAATCTCATTTTTTAATATAAACATGAAAAACTTAGTGTTTATTTGCATATAATTTTTTATACTTTATTTATATAGATTTTTCATATAATATTCAGATGTGTTTTCGGAAGTTCACTTGAACATAAAAAGAGGGTGTACCATGACCTTCATAATTCTTCTTCCATGCCTTTTTTGCCCGCCGCGAAGCGCGGGTATACTCACTAGTTTAATATCAAGTTGAAGCTATATCCAAGAAAGACTAGAAGCAAGTGGACTGGGTCATACTTAGTGAGAATGGTACATGGCAACTATTGCATGTACTTATCAGAGTTGCCACCTTATGCCGAATTGTTCATAGTTAATGGACATATGTTGAAACATTATGTTAAACCTATATACCATCTGGTCCACGTAGAGGAGATATACATTTGTATAACTCTTGATTCCTTTGACGGTTTATTACGTCATACATGAACACCCTTGCATTTTATCCTTGCATTAAATAAGATTGGGACTAACTAACTAAAACTTTTTCCATTTTTCTTTTCTGTTGTACATTCTTCAAGCATCGCATAGGTATTCAACCTTGAGCACCATACCATACTTAGGAATACTAAATCCTAAATATATGGGGATGATACTCTTGTGATTATTACACTTCTATCCTTTCATTTGTTTATTGCCCCTTATCACTTCATATTTGTTTTCCTTCTTAAGCTGATTAGAGCATAAGTATGAGGAATGACCAACTTCTCATTCTTCCACTCTTTTCATCCCTTTATATTTAATACATGCTATGTATTCTTTTTCTTCTGTATTATGAGGGCATAACTTAAGTTAAATATAAAGGATGCCGTATATATTGTCTCGACGTGATAGTTCTCTAACTACGAATATGTCAGGCCATTGCAAGTGGTCACAGAACTTGTCGTGACCACAACTCTTGTACGAATATTTTGACCACGCATTGTAGCTACGAGAAACTAGTGGCCACGGAATTATCGTGGCCACAAGTTTGGTAGCCACATTTCGTGACCACAACTCATTTTTCTTGTAGTGTTAGGAGCATGTGTTGCCCCTATGTTCGATTGGTAGGAGTAAGCCCATCGTATTTGGTCATCCTCTCCTCTAGATCATTGTAGTGCCTTTGGCCCTCAAAGCCTTCATCGGATTTCGAGGGGAGCTCTAGGGGAGTCTATAGAGCCAATCATCAGAGTGACGGGACCACCTTGTTCGTAGCAAATGTTGGAAAAGGAAGATGTCGGAGAGCAGAGCTTCTTTATTTTATAAGAATCTTCGTTCATACTTTTGTTGGTCGGGAATGAAGAATGATATTTCTAAGTTTGTAAATTCATGTTTCATATGCCATCAGTCGAAGGCTTCACACCAAAAGCCACCAGGATTGTTGCAACATCTCCCTACCCCTGAATGCAAATGAGAAGGCATTTCCATGTACTCTATTACTGTCTTACCTCAGAATACGAGCGGTAAAGACAATATATGGGTTATAATAGATCGGATTATCAAGGTAGCACATTTTATTCCAATAAGCTAATCTTCTACTTCATACTAGCTCACCGAGTTATATATTACACATGTGATTAGTCTCCATAGCATTCCAAAGGAGATAGTTTCTAATCGAGATTTACGATTCACCTCACACTGTAGGGAGAACTTCATGAAAGCTTTAGGCACACATCTATGCTTGAGAAAAACATATCATCCGCAAACAGATGGTCAATCAGAACATACTATTTAGACTCTAGAGGATATGCTACAAGCTTGTGCCTTAGAATGGAAAAGATCATAGAGTAAACATTTACCTTTTGTAGAATTCACCTATTACCATGTAAGTATTGGATGACACCATTTGAAGCACTATATAGATGTAAGTGTTTTACTCATCCGTGTTGACAAAAGGTCGGGATAAGGAACCTTTACGATTCAGATAGAGTACAGAAGACATGTGAAGCTATAGAGCTCGCTCGAAAAAGACTAATAATTGCTCTGAGTGGCAAGAAAAGCTATAGTGATATTAGGAGAAAAGATATTGAGTTTGAGGTAGATTACTTTATATTCCTTAAACTATTACCTATGAAGGGAGTTCAAAGATTTGCCCTACGTGGGAAGTTAGAACCCATGTTCATGGGACATTTGAAATTATTCAGCGTATTGGAAAAGTTGCATATAGACTTTCACTTCCTCCACATTTTTCGGTAATACATGACATTTTTCATGTATCAAATCTGATAAAGTATATTAGGGATCCTGAGCATAAGATAAGCTATGATGATCTGCATGTTGAACCAGACTTGACATGCCTAGAAATACATGTGCAAATACTAGATAAGGATATCAAGAAGTTGAAGAACAAAGAGGTACCTCTAGTTAAAGTATTGTGGAAGAACCAAGAGTTTAAAAAAGCTACATGGAAACCTGAGGTAGATATGAGAACAAAATGCCCATATTTATTTGAATGATAATACTATGTATTGTGTATATCTTCATATAAATGAAATGACGTTCATTCTCTTTAAGGTTGTTATGATTTCAATCCTCTTTAAGGTTGTTACGCATGCACTTCAAGTCTCGATGATAAGACTTACTTAAAGGTTGTTATAATTCTAAAACCTTGAACTTGGTCTTTTCTCGGAATCTATATTATAAGACCTGGCTCGTCAAGAACCCAACGGAATTTGTTTCATGTGAATCGAACTTCATTACAAATTGTTATGATTTTCAGAAGAAAGAGAAGTAAGAAGGCTTAAGATGTCATAAAACCTTAATGATCATCATCAAGGCTAATTAAACACTATTAAAGAAACTAATGAAATTTTGAGAATAGCTAATGACTATTAGCAAATATTAATCAAAGGTCAGTGAAAGTTAAGCATGAGTCATGAAAGTTAAATTGTAACTAGTGAGTGTTAATCACGATTAGCATTAATTAAGCGTTATTAGCGAATTTAGAAGCGTCTGAATAGTTCTAAATTAAACCTTAAGTTTTGGATAAGCTTTGGCCAAAACTATGGATTTCTAACTACGGTTATGGTTAAATCATGTTTTACTAACCATTGTTAGTGGTTTTCTGAAGTCTATAAATAGCTCCCCCCACTCATTCATTCTCTACGATTTCCACTACCACTACTAACTCAAGGGACACGGTCGAGAGGTTGAGAAGAGGAGATGGTGGCGAGGAAGAAGCGCTAGCGAAGTGCTGCCGGGAGGACGAGGATGAGGAGGAAGCTGGTGTGATCCTCTCTTAGTTGTCTTCATCGGCTATACACGTCTTTGAACCATGTTATTCATCACATGCTTCACTCACCTAAGACGCGTGGTGTCTACTGATTCGCTATCGCTTACAATTCTATTATATTCTTTCGGTTTCACTTTTATAATTATTTTGATGGAGAAATCTGTGTAATGCTCTATTAGGTGCAGGTGTCTATGCACGTCAGTAAACTTTGTGATTCGTCACATGCTCCACTCACCTAATACGTGTGGTGTTTATCGATTCTTCATTTCTTGCAGTTCGAATATATTCTTTCAGTTTTGTTGTTGTTTTCCTCTCAGTGATTTTATAAAGGGAACTCTTTTTATTTTTCTTTTGAAATATATTCCGATATAAGGTGAAGTTCTTTTAAAATTTTCATAGAAATATGTCCCGATATAAGGGAAAATTATGCTAAAATTTTCTTAGAAATATCGTTCGTATAAGGGGAAGCTTTGCTGAAATTTTAAAAGAAAATATGTTCCTCGTGTTCTTCATATTTTTTGTGTTCTTCATTCATTTTTTGTGTTCTTAGTACGTTCTTAGTGTTCTTGATATGAAAGTGAAATTCGATCATCTCAGGAGCTGGAAATCATCCTTTCTGAAACGAATCACGGTAAAGCATTGCATACGCAAGAGAGATAGAGAGATATTAGGTAACAAAATCCTATCTTTTTGCTGTGGATTTTTCTTACAAGATCGTTAAAACTCCTGATTTTAAGTTGTTTGCTATAGAGAATCCTAATTTAGCTATTTTGAGAAAATATGAAAAGTTACTTTATGATTTCCAATAAAATAACGGCTAAGCATTAAATTGATTTAATGGCTTGGAAATTTAAGGTTTGGGATTTAAAATAAGCATAAATATGAGTATAAGTCTATGCTCAATGTTGATGAATATGCAAATCGAATGCTTAATGGAAAAATTACATCATGGAAATTGATGTATATTGAAAAAGATAGCATGTTATGTTAAGAATGACTTGGATTAGATACTATATGTCAAGCATGCAACCTGTAAGTTTGTAAGAAGAGCATTCATATTGGTAGGTCATACCTAAATGGTATATGCTTGCCCTGTTATGATAATTGCACACGAAATGAATAATTTACAACGTGTGGTATTCGTTGCCATGAGGTGGGTTGACTGACCGAAGATGTGGTCATGTCCTGTGAAGGCACAAGTAGTTGGATAATGTCTGAGTCACGATAATATGTATTTAAAGCTGCTAGTATATGTGATTAAAGGATAGTTTGTGGTTTTAAGATATCAGGTCATCAAGGATGGTGTGCTTCTTTATTTTTCATGCTGAGGGTTTGAAACCTTAGATAATAAAAGAAAAAGAAACTGTCATGGTAATATTGGAGGATAGGTTGAGGTGACGTGCAGCGACTTAAGTTCACCAGATCAATGAAATCTTCAATCCTAAAGTGTCCACAGCTTCGGAGTCCATTAGTGGTGAGATAAATTCTCTAAATTTAACGAAGACTTTTATATCCTTTGGTATAGTCATTTGTGAATTTTGATATAGCACGGACTCTAATTTTTATTGTATTCCATTTTTTATTTTATAATATATTATATATAATTCACTTCAAACGATTTAAATAATACCATCGTATTTCTTAAGATATAAGAAACAATGACACAATTGCCAATAAAATGTTAGTTCGTTTAACTATTAGCATCTACTTTCTTAATATCAAACAACTAAGAGCAAAAATGTGAAAAATATTATTTTATGTTCATCAAAATAATGTGCTAATATAATTGCATGATTACAACAATTGAGAATAAGGATACAAACAGGAAATGATATATCTGTATTCGATTAATCTTTTTTTATAAAGATTTTGACATCCATATCTATATATGTTTTCATATATAATAATGTAGTCATAGATTTATTTCTAACCAAATATGTTATAATTTTATACTTTTTCATCATTTTTGTATAATTATTCACAAATAATATATTTACATCATGTATATAAAGTCTAATACATGTATATTTTAGCTAATTTGTATAATATTTTTAACAATATTATTTGTATGCGATCAACATCTGTTTTACATTTGAATTTTTTAAGGATATGATAATACACTTTTCATATCCGTCAATATTTATATTTCCATTTATATTCGTATTTAAAAATAGATAAAGATATCGTATTGGTCCATTCGTATCCTTAGTTGGGGAACAATAGGATGGACTAAGGATGGAAATGCATAACTTGAGCATTGAATCATTCACCAAATTGCACATTACAACAGAATTCGACGTTAAATTACAGAATGAATATTATTACTTAATTATCCTTTTCCCCTTACAATTCGCACCGAAATCGAATATTCATTACTAAAACTTTCGTATAAAAGTTATTATCCATTGACTTTTATTATTAAGATTTGTATAAGCGACACCCATAACCTTGAGTAATTTCGTAATAACATTCATAATTATGCATAATCACGAATTACGCTCAGGACCCTTAATAAGTGTGCCGTCTTACATCCATGACCTTCCGTTACTTCATTAACTCAACCAGATGATTGAGTTAATCGAACCAATGAACGTTCTAACGGCTGGGATTAGGCTAAATAAAAAAATATCCTATGCTTTTCTCTTGAGGAAGCACCTGTTGGTATTTTATTATATTTCAAATACTTTTATTACTTTGTTAAAAACATAAAGGTGTATTTATTTTATATTTAGTGGTGCATGAACTTTATTTGGTTAGCATCAATGATCATGTGATTTATAACATACGTTTTTTGCATGATAATTTATTAGTGATATTAAATCACTATCATGTTTTCTAACGTCTTTACATGGATATGATTTATTGTCAATATATTCATAATAATATCATTAATATATTACTTAAATCTTTTGTGTAACGCATGCATGTTGCATGTTACTCATATTACTTTATAATACTAATGATGGATGTTGTGCACATTACGAGAATATTAAATCTTCTTTATTGTATTTTTAAGACGTTATTTTATGAATGAATAATATTCAAATTGAATGGAGGATTTAGTTGATTGCTTTAAATGTGTAACGTTCTCTTATTGTGTATCTATATAAAGGGGCCTATAACATTGCTTTGGAAAAACACAACACACAATCATTCTATCCCTCTTCTCCTCTTCTCTCATTTGAGTAAGTTTATTCTGAAGGAACGATCTATTGTTGCTCAATAGGTCTCGATGTTGGTACGTGCATACCCATTGAGATCTCGCCATTGTATCCTGGAGAATAGTCGTACCAATACAGATTGCACCATCGAAATCTCCGTGAGGGTACGAATCTATTCTTGAGGTCAGTGTATTTTGCACGCCTCGGCAAGTTGGTTCGTCTCATCAAATCCGGTATTATTTAACCCTCCTTATATTTTTATACATTCATATTTATATCTTATTATTTCACCTACAATCTTAAGAATAGATTCTGGAGGGTTTTTTTAGTGATTCAATATATTTTCCCTTCTACTAGACTTTCCTTAACTAAGGTTTTTTCTGACTCCATTTATAAATACAGGTCAAAATAAAATTGTCTTTAATGCTTTTATCTTGAAAGTGTGGGGGGAGTCGTAGTATTCATCATTTAGCTCGAAAACTTATTTTATTTTTTAGATGCTTTATTTAGTGTGGCATTCAAATGTGTATCTTCCCAATAATGATACTAAACAAAATTTATTTTTGTTTAAAATCCAAACATGTACGTTATCAGATTAACTTTTTTTCCGTCTTGAGGTCAATTTTCTATACACATTGTTTATAATGTGCATAGAGTTTTTGCATTATGATAAGACTTTGAAAAAAAATCTCGTCAACTTCGTCATGGTAATTTTATTATTGCATTCATAATATTTTATCAAACACCATGATCATGAGCCATACGTTTTTTTAATGTAATTACATCTTTAGTATATAATCATGATAGCTTGAAATGTTACTTGTCTTTGTCATTATATGCATTATAATTTTAATGCTTGATGCATGTTATATTTTTTAATATATTTGATTAGTATCATAATTTTTTGTGTGCCTAAGTAACAGTTGTCTGGGGCTCTCCTTTAGTTACTTGCCTTTGCCTTCTTAGAGAGAGAGACAACCTCTCTTTTTCTTTTCCTTTTTCTTGAAAAAGAGCTGTGACATTTTCTTGGTTTAAATGTACATGAACAGAAGTCAATAGCATTTGTCCTAGATACACTCATCTTTGTATTCCAAGAGAAAGAGAGAAAATCACCATGTTTTTTAACTGCTCAGTTGATATCTATGGCGTGGGAGAAATAAATACCATATTGAGAATAAATATATCATAAATAATAATTATATTTCTCCATCACAAGAGTATTGAAAAAACTTTTCTTCTTTTGAATGCAAACAAGTTAGCATTCGTTTTACTGCATAATTTTTAAGGAAAAAGAAGAGTAAAAGTTAGTGTATGCTTCAAACCAGATATGCACAAATTATTGATTGTCTTATACATTAGACAAGATATTGCATATGTTGTTGAAAGTTATGCATGTATACTCCAAATCTGGAAGAGAGCAATGAGATGTTTTGTTTTGAATGCTTTAATATCTCAAAGAAAGATTATTGTTTAATATTTTATGGAGATCCTACAGTTCTTGAAGGATATTATGGTGCAAATTCACTCCATTATTCAGATGAGTTGAAAATTACTATTGGGTATATTCTTATCCTGGAAGCAGAGCTATTTTTTGAAATTAATCTAGCAAGCATGCTTTGCTCGATATACATGAGCTTATTGCATTAGAGAATGCATGCACTCGTGATGTGCTTGAGAAACTTAAGGGCAAATCTTTCTATTTGGATGAAGCCAATGCCATCAATATTTCATCCTTGAAAGTCACGCTGCTAAAAATTCTTTATAATGTGAAAAAGCAGGCATATTCGTCTGAGAGACAATGTTATGAGATATCTCATGGCATAATATCCATGTATAATGTGAAGTCAGAGTTAAATTCGGTTGAATCCTCTGACTAAACCACTAAGCAAAAAGCTTGTGGAGAGTACATCGAGGGGAATGGGATTGTGCCCAAATCAATAGTCGAAGTGATGGAAACCCAACCTTCATGAACGGAGATCCCAAGAAGAAGGTTCATATGGGATAAAATTCACTGGACGACTGAGAGGATACTATCAGTTATTCCCTATTCCTATGGTGTACAATATGATAGTATCATAAGTGGTGAGGTTGAACATAAACGTTCTTAATGGACTTCATAGCCCAAATTGGGTGGTGTATAAAAGAAGTATACACTTGATGATGATCCACCTATATGGGTGTGGAGGTGAGGTCGCTTCCTATGAGATTTTTGGGCAAAATCTCTAGAGCACTCATGAAAATCCAGGTAGACGCATGGCCGAAACGTGTTAACCTGCATGAGCAACATAGATAAAAAAAAGTAATGTGAGATATGAGTCAATGGTTTCACAAATAAATGATTGGTTCATAGGAATTTTAATTCCACCAACTTTTAGAAACCACATTCATATTCTCTAAGTCTTGGTTCATAGTCGATAAAACACCAAGTCTAATGCATTACATTTTTGAGTTCCTTCAAGTGTCTTCTTTGAGTTTCTCATCTATCTTTTAATATTTATTATCCTTAATTTCTTTTTTGAAATTGTGGGGGATGAAAAGAGATAGTTCAAAAAAAAATATTTGAAATAGTGGGGGATTGTTGGTATTTTATTATATTTCAAATACTTTTATTACTTTGTTAAAAACATAAAGTTGTATTTATTTTATATTTAGTGGTGCATAAACTTTATTTGGTTAGCATCAATGAGCATGTGATTTATAACATACGTTTTTTGCATGATAATTTATTAGTGATAATATTATATCACTATTATGTTTTCTAACGTCTTTACATGGATATGATTTATTGTCAATATATTCATACTAACATCATTAATATATTACTTAAATCTTTTGTGTAACGCATGCATGTTGCATGTTACACATATTACCTTATAATACTAATGATGGATGTTGTGCACATTATGAGAATATTAAATATTCTTTATTGTATTTTTAAATCATTATTTTATGAATGATTATTATTCAAATTGAATGGAAGATTTAATTGATTGTTTTAAATGTGTAACGTTCTCTTATTGTGTATCTATATAAAGGGGCCTATAGCATTGCTTTGAAAAAACACAACACACAATCATTCTATCCATCTTCTCCTCTTCTCTTATTTGAGTGAGTTTATTCCAAATAAACGATCTATTGTTGCTCAATAGATCTCGATGTTGGTGCGTGCATACCTATTGAGATCTCGTCGTTGTATCCTGGAGAATAGCCATACCAATACCGATTGCACCATCGGAATCTCCGTGGGGGTACGAATCTATTCTTAAGGTCAGTGCATTTTGCATGCCTCGGCAAGTTGGTTCGTCTCATCAAATCCGGTATTATCTAACCCTCCTTATATTTTTATACATTCATATTTATATCTTATTATTTCACCTACAACACCTACAACAAACTTGGTTCTAAGCTTAGGATGGGGCGCTACTATAGGCGGTGAAGGATGGCGGCTGGCGGACTTCCACACTTCGGGAAGGTAGATGGTGGAGGACGGCGGCGGGGGTGGGGATCTTGAATGTAGAACGCTGGTGGAGGTCGGCGACATCCGAGGGTGAAGCTTGTAGGGACCAACGGGGGGTGCGGAGCTTTCGGGGGTCTTCTGCAGAGTTCGACTAGGAGGATGGAAAGAGATTCCGGAGGTCAATCGATGGTGTTTAGAAAGGAATGGTAAGGAGAGTTTGGAACTTCCAGGAGTTTGCAGAGTTCAACGCGAAGGATGGAAGGAACTTCCACAAGTTAATTAGAGTTTGAAGGAACAACAAGGGGGATGTGGAGTTTATGGGGGTCTGCAGAGTTCGACGCGGAGGATAGAAAGAGCTTCCGGAGGGCAGGGGATGCCAACGGTTCGGCGGGGGGCCGGGGGGTGTGACGATACTGCGGGGTGGGGGGGGGGGAGTGCGGGCACCGGGCAGGGGATGCCGAAGGTTCTGCGGGGGGGCGGGGGGTGGGGGTTGACGGCTCCGCGAGGGTGTTCAACGGTGATGGGGGTGTTGCATGTTCTGGGGAGGTCAACGGCGACTGGGGTGATGAATACCCATTCATCACTCTTTATTCTTTTATTTTAGCTACAAAACCTATGCAAAATACATGTACATTCATGTAAATAACAATAATTATCATTCAACATGCATTATATAAAATACAATAATTAGCATGTTTTTGTGCATAAATAAAAGAATAAAGAAATAAAAGTAAAAGAGGGAGATATTTAAAATAAATATTGAGCGACCTAATCCCAAGGGAGGGCTCAGCATGGGCCTGACCGCATAAAAACCCAAGTAGAGAGAGATAGGGAAGCTCATGTATATATACCTGTATATAAATAAAAATATTTTCCTCTAAATAAAACAAAAATATATTTTTAATATATTTGTAAATATTAAATTAAAATAAAAATGAGAAAAATAAAATAAAATTAAAATTAAATAAAAATCCCTTCACCATTGTACATAAGTCATGTACATAGAATCACTTATATATTATTTCTCCCTATAAATAAATAAATTCCTATAAAAATATGTACATATTCCATATTTTATAGTATAAATAAATAAAATAAAAATTACAAAAATACAAATAAAATAAAAAGGAATAAAAATAAAATCAAAACCTACATTGTATATATACCATGTACATAGATGTATATATCTATTTTATTAACCCTTGTAAATAAATAATAAAAATAAAATAAAAATATCTTTTTATTCCAAATTTTATTCTATAAATAAATAAATTATGAAATTGGAATAAAATGTACAAAAATAAATAATTAAAAATCAAAAAATAAAAATTAATATTGCATATACCTATATATAATAATACTATTTTTAAATACCTAATTTTTATTTCAAAAAAATAAATAAAAATCACAAAAAAAAATTTATAAATAAATAAACATTTTTTATGTTTTAAGTTTTTTTAAATTAAGTCATTTACTATTTTTTTACTTAATTTACAAACATTTAATAATCGGAGGCTTGTGATTGGTCCACAGGGGATTGTTGACCCCCGGTCAACTCTCCCCCTGGATTGGTCCACGCGGATCTGTGTTATCGACCTGACTTAACCCATTTATCCAAACCAGATCCGAGACCCATTCGACTAAACCCAGGGTCCTATTCCTCCCTCCTGCATCCGAGATCTACGCTGACATATCCGCATTGGGATCCGCGCTTCACGGAACCCTGCCCGACCCTCTCTTCTCGGACCTGCAGGTGTATAAAACTCGAGCTCCGCCACACTTTTCCAGCTATCTCTGGTCCTCCCCCTCGACACTAGTGACCTCCTCGTCTTCTCCAGGGGGACACCAGCGTGGAGGCGAGTAGCAGTGAGGCTCGAGTAGCCGGGAGCCATTGATCCGGCAGCTTCCCGCCGCCGTGCACCGCCGCGAGTGCGCCAAGCCTCGGGATGCGACAACCCCTTGAGGCAATGACCCCCGGAGATCCAGTAGCTCCAGCACAGTCGAATGCATCCGCCAGGTAGTTTCTTCAGCGTGTAGTTTAGCTTAATTTAGGTTTTCCCCCAATTTGCTCCGCCACCGTCGCCGACCAATTCAACCACCTCCGACCGTCCATTTGTCCACCCGACCACACCACCACCTTCGCCAGACCTCTCTCCATCTTCTTCACCCATCCACCCCCTATCTCGCCCCGGAGCAGGGCTATCGTCCTCCGCCGCCACCGCTTCGCGGAGGACTCCATGCCACTCCATCCTTCATCTTCCACGTGCTCTAACGGGTCGAGGTAATTTGCCCTCAACCCCGTGTTTCTCCTGTGCAGGTTAGAATGCCAAAAGGACCTCATCTGGAGGTCTTCAGCTCGAGCACAGGAGGTAGGCTCCACCTGCGTCGCCGACGCCATCGGAGGAGCTGAGTAGCTGCGGACCATCAAGACGAAGAGATCCCTCACCTCAGCAGCTCCAGCGGAGGCCCAGCTCGCCCGTGGTGTGCCGGCGAAGTTCGCCGGCATCTTGTTCTTCGTGGACCTTCAGCCACCGTCCGATTCACCACCTCAGCCCAGTTCAGATCTTGACCGTTCGTTTACGCCAGCTCTTCACCGTCGGATCTAGCAGAGGTTTAATATGGACCATCCACTCAGACGAAGAGACACCCTGCAGTCAGGACCGTTCGATCTACACGTGTCATCTTCACCGGCGTTGATCTAGCGAGGGTTTACCCACAGTGCACCTTAGCCGTCAGATCCTCCACATGGGAGGCTTTCAGCCGTCTGATCCGAGCGGGAGTCTTAGAAGAGGCGCCACCGCTCCAGCACCGTTCGATCAGCCACGTGGCTCGCCTCCAGCCCTTGGATAATAAGTAGGGTAATTTATACTTAGGCCCCCTTCTGTTTTGTATTTTCGCTTTAGTCCTGTAAATATTTTCCATAGTTGTTTTTAGTTTGGTAAAATTGCATAGAGAACCTGGTTGTTTCTAGTAATTGCATTTTCATCCCTGTTTATGTTGGACACGTGCTTCGTCACGTGAATTTTTGGAGATATTGCAGTGTCTGGGCTTAAGTTTTTATGTGTTACTGAATGAAAGATATGTTTTGATATTTGCACTTATGCCCCTGCGAATGGTTTTATTGGGCATGTGCTGAATTTATTGGGTTATTTGCAAATAGTCCCCTGGGCTTTTAGCACCTGTTGCTAATAAGCCCTCAGAACTTGTTTTTAATGCATATAGGTCCCTTTGTGCCCAGTACACGTGCCTTGCGCGTGAGAACTTGGAAATTTTGCAAGAGGGACCCCCAGTTTCTTGAATTTGTTACATTTCAGTCCCTATAACTTATTTCTCTTGCATTTAGGTCCTTGTGCACTGTGTGCTTGTTTTGGATTTAAATAAAATATCAAATTCAATCTAAATTTTGTGAAAATTGGATATGTGGCTCCTGCCACTGTGTAAAAATTTCCCTAATTTTTGGGTACATTTTTTAGTCTTTTTATTATTTTTAAAAATTCAAAAACCATTACTTTTCTGTCTATTCAGATTATAAAATCCCAAAAAATATTAAAACTTTTTCAAAAATTCTAAAAAAATTAGGAGTTGTTAATTTTTGTGTGTTTGAATTTCTATGCATTTTTGGATATTTTTGAATATATAAAAACCCTAAAAATTGAAAAACCCTTAAAAACTCATAAAAATTCTAAAAAATAATAGAAAATTACAAAAATAATAACTCTTTTCCTGAATTTTCTTCATTGCTTCTATTTTTCATAAAAAATGCCTCCAGGCTCTTCTAGGACTATTATATATTATAATTTGGTCCTCCAAGCCTGACTGGACATTGTTGTGTTTTTGCTGCCTTCTTTCATTTTTAGAAAATTCCATAAAAATTATAAAATTCTCAAAAATTCATCAAAAACAGTAAAAAATCCATAAAACCTAAAAATATTTTTGTTGGAATTTTTGCACCATTTTTGAGCATTTAAATAATTGGTTGAATGTGATTGTTTTCACCTTTTTAGTATTTTCCTTCATAATTAAAAATCCAAAAAAATATAAAAAAATAGTAAAAACCACCAAAAAATTTGTTTTTGCTTTCTATTCATTGTTGACTACTTCGTAGGCCGCAAGGCCAATTCGTGCTCCTCGAGACCGACCCTGGGAGCTATATCAGGTTAATCACCTAGCTAGGACCGCATTTTGATTTTCATTGTTTTTCTATCTTTATTTGGTGGTCTGATTTTGTTTCTTGATCGAGCTCTGAGTCCCAAGTGACTGAGGTCACAACGACCTTAGTGATTCCTTTACCTTAGTCTATCGGGCGACTCATCAAGGGGTTTGCAGAGGAGCGGGGGGGGGGGGGGGGAGGGTGTTTTGCGGAGGTGTGAGGGGGGGCTTGCATAGGTGCGGGTGGGGGATGTCGATCGAGGCGGTGGTTCAACGGCGATGGGGGTGTTGCATGTTCCGCGGAGGTCAACGGTGACAGGGGGTTGCAAAGGATCGTGGGGGGAGCTTGCAGGGACCGACATGTGCAGTGGGGCTTGCAGAGGTCGACGTGGGTGGGGTGGGGGGCTTGTAGAGGTTGACGGAGACGAGGGAGGATGTGGTTGCAGGCTGCCAGCCTTGTCAAAGTGATGGAGAAAGCATGATGGCATGATTTGCAAATAAAAATGACTATCAGGGGTAATTTTATCTTTTTTCAAATGGTAACCGTCAAATATAACGGACATCTCGAACGGAGCATAACACAGGGTTATGTCATGTAAGAGTTAAGCACTACTCAAGGTTTCTCATTAATTCGCGATTATACATGGTTATGAATATTATTGCAAAATTACTCAGGGTTATGAATGTAAAAATCCCTTTGTATAATAACGTTGGCAACAAAAAGTCAAGCGATAATCATTTTTTTCGTTACTAACTTCACAACATATACGATTGCTAATTTAAAGAATGAATCATTAAATCACCATTTTAATTTAACTGAATCTAATCGTTGGTTAAATCGGTCAGACAAACTATAACGTCATCATTTATTTTCAAGGGATAATTACCCCCATAACCCTGAGTAATTCCTCAATCTCAATCATAACCCTGCATAATCGCGAATTACACGAGAAACCTTGGATAGTCACTCCGTCTTACGCCCATAACCCTCCGTTAATTTGATACGTTAACTCAACTATATACTTGAGTTAATCTAACTCATCTTCAATTCAACGATCAGGAAATTGACAAATTAACAAAAAAAATACCCCTCTCTTTCCAACCTCCATCCACCGTAGCTCACACCCCTCTCCCTCCATCCAAACCTATCCGAAACTTCACCACAACGTGCCCTCCATCTTCTTCCCTTCTGCTTTCTGCCCCTTCAACACGTAGTGGTGGTAACTGGTCTCTCAATTCAACTCTCTCGGCCTCAATAAATGCCCCTCCTTCACCTTCACACCTTAAAACCTCGCAACACTAGTCTACTCCCATGGCGCATCACCTCCCCACCTTCTCCCTCCTCCTCCTCCTCCTCGCCGTCGCCACCGTCGCCCTCCCGCCCTCTCCGCCGCTCTTCAACCGCTACGCGATCCGCGACGCCCCTTCCTCTCCGCCACCTCCAACGCCTCGCAGCTCATCATCGTCCCCACCCTCCCCCAACCCTTTCGACACCGAGCCTCCCGCGTGCTCCCTCCCCCTGCTCCAGTTCGACTTCGGCGGCCCCGCCGCATCCTTCGCCGCCGCCAATTACACGCTGCCGGATCCTGAGAACTGCACCTGGACTCACGCCTCGCTCGAGATCTCCGCATCGGCCGAGGGTGAGTCCCCCGATCGAGTGGGCTCAGTGTGGCTTCACGGCGTGGAGATCCTGCGTACCTCCACCCCTGTGTCCACTGAGGCCGGCGTGTACTGGAAGGTACGCAGGGATGTCGCGCGGTACTCCGCCGTGCTCCGCCGTGACAGAGCCGTGTTGATGGCTTTCGAGGGCGCAACCGGCAACGCGACTGATGACGGGGTTTACCGCGTGAACGCCACGCTCCATTTCTACGTAGGTTCGAAATGGGGCGGTTGGGGATCCTTCTCGCGCAAGAGGATTCTCACGGGATCCTAGACTCCATGATCTATACGGGAAGCCCGCCGATCGGATCGTCCCGTTGTCTTCGGAAGGAGACGACTCCCAAGGCTTTTGGTATACGATTCGTGATGATTCCGATACCTACACGATGGTGGTATCCGTCCCACGGAAGGGTCATTTTTGTCTTTTCAAACGGAATCCGTTAAATATAACGGATATTGGAACATAACATAGGGTTATGTCATGTAAGAGTTAAGCATTACTTAGGGTTTCTCATGTAATTCGCGACTATACAGGGTTATGAATGTTATTGCCAAATTACTCAGGGTTATGGGTGTAATTATCCCTATTTTCAATCCCAATTAAATCGGACCGAAATTCAACAGGTGAGATCCAATTATTTCGTTTCGTGTAAGCCGTCAAGATCAGTTGAACAAAAGACGAAGAAGGTCTAATCGAATATGACTCCATCACTTGGAATTTGAAGTGTGCTAAATTAGCCAAAGAGTAGATTCGTCTAAATATTCTATTTTTTTCTCACTATACACAAGCAAATTTCTACACAACTATCGTCCTAATATGATGCGCAATAGTTTCAAATCCTCAGCAGGCCAATTGGTGCAGATGCTTAGGCAAAGAGATGTCGCCGGGGAAGAAGGCCGAGCACCGCGAACTAGCAAAGGACGACAAGAGAGCCTCTTCCAAGCCCCGCGAGGATTGTCTCCGCATCAGCTTAACGACCTCCTCCATGAAGAGACCGTCGCATGGCAGAGTGATCGGCCGGTTGCCGCGCAGACCGAACTCCTCCTTGGCCATCTTCAGCAACTCTCCAAAGATGTCGCTCGTAAGCCACTTCAACGGTATCACGAACCTCTCCCCATCATTCGTGTACACCGCAAAGTGACCCTTTACGGCTGGCACACCGATCGAGCTCGCTCCGTCGGTGGCATCCTCAGAAGAGGCGATCTGCTTCCTCGAAACGCCAGCGGCCTTCATCCACCTCTTGGCCATCTGAAGGAACTTCTTGGAGCTGACCATGTTGATGTGAAGTATGAAGAATCAAGCGACTGTGTATGTGCTGTTTTGGTGGAGAAGATGGAAAAGAGAAGTTGTGATTAACTGATTATATAGCAAAGATGGAGATAATATGGAGGAACAGACCACGTCGAGTTGCACCTTTCCATGTAGGGCATCGGACGGTGCAGGACCATGTGGTGTACGTGGAGATGAGGGTTGCATGGAGCTTGATATTATGTCCTATGATAAACCGGTCACCTCACTCAAAACTTGGATAAGGATAGTAGACATGGGATTTACGATCAGTTAATGCTTATTTTGGAGTTAAGAAGACGGAGATTAGGGAGGGCAGGTCACGTCGATGTGGGCTCTTCGTGCTGGACATGGGACATGGCCATGTGGGATAAGGTGAGGATTACGGTTTCTCGAGTATAG
Source organism: Ottelia alismoides (assembly GCA_037367405.1). Lineage (NCBI taxonomy): Eukaryota > Viridiplantae > Streptophyta > Magnoliopsida > Alismatales > Hydrocharitaceae > Ottelia > Ottelia alismoides. Next base: position 687,620 of record JAZKJV010011575.1, read on the forward strand.
GACAGGCCGAAGTGTCGTGTATTATATCCTAGAATCAAGTAGCCCTCAAGTATAGTTGTTATCAAGATGGCCACATTGAGGTTTGCAAGGCTGTCTGCATGTATATGTTTGCTTTTCCAACTCAATGTCGATTTCTTTCGTCCCAAGATAAGGTCGGAGCTTTCTGATATATGTATAATATATGAATGCTTTATCAACTGTTAGTTGACTTAATTTCATTTTTTTTTTGCAGGAAAAGAATTTACAGTTCTCCCATTCAATCTAATTTCCCACTTGCAGTATTAAAATCTGTAAAGTAGTGCATACCGCACACACCATTTTTTTTTACAGTTCACTGATTCAACTAACCAGGATGAAGGGGTGGGGAATAGTCTGCCCCTCATCCGGGTCATTCGTTCCCCACCCAAGTTCTAGGGATACAAACGGACGGATACGGATATAAGTATTATCATATCCTTATCTATTTCAAAATATAGATACGGATACGGAAACGGATATCATACAAATATCGAAAATTGAATACCATATCCTTAAATACGGATACGGATACAGATACAGATTCGGAATCGGATAATCATGATTTAGATACAGATATTTAAGAAACGGATACGGATTATCCAGTAAATATTAAGTGCCTCATCATACTTTTAATTAGAAATGATGTCTTTACGAACTTGTAATTGATGGATGACTAATCCTAAATTCAATAAACTTACAATGTTACATAATAAATAAAAAATAAATTAAAATAGTGAATGAAATAAACTAAAGAGCATATAATAAAATTGTATGATGACATACCTATGTCTTTCTTCATTTAAAATGTTTCCAAAATATAGATAATACTGTGATATTATAACCAACTAATAAGATAAGGTGATATGGTATATTTCATGAAATGACAATATGATAAATTATAGGGATATTTACACCCATAACCCTGAGTAATATGGTAATTACCCCAGAAACCCTCTATAAACACTAATTATCCTCAGGACCCTGAATAACCACGCCGTTTTACACCCATAACCTTCCGTTAATTTCGTTCGTTAACTCAACCAGATAGCTGAGTTAATCTAACCCAATTCATGATCCTACGGTGGAGGTTAATCAAAAAAAAAAAGAAAGAGAAAGTGGGTTCCATCTTGAAGCTAGCACGGTGGGAACTTTCATGGAGGAGGCCGAGCAGTGGGGGAGGGGCGGCTGCAGGTGGAGTCACGCGAGGGAGAGGGGGCTGCAGGGGGAGGCGCGCGGGGGAGGGGGCTGCAGGGGGAGGAGGCGCGCGGGGGAGGGGGCTGCAGGGGGAGGAGGCGCGCGGGGGGGCGGCAGGGGCGCAGGGGAGGAGCGCGCGGGGGAGGGGGTTGTAGGCGGAGGGGCGCGCGGGGTAGGGGGCTGCAGGCGGAGGGGGCACGCGGAGGAGGGGGCTGTAGGCGGAGGAGGCGCGCGGGTAGGGGGCTGCAGGCGGAGGGGGCACGCGAGGGAGGGGGCTGTAGGCGGAGGAGGCGCGCGGGGTAGGGGGCTGCAAGCGGAGGGGGCGCGCGGGGGAGGGGGCCTGCAGAGGGAGGGGGCGCGCGGGGTAGGGGGCTGCAGGCGGAGGAGGCACACGGGGGAGGGGGCCAGCAGAGGGAGGGGGCGCGCGGGGGAGGGGGCTGCAGGCGGAGGAGGCACGCGGGGGAGGGGGGCCTGCAGAGGGAGGGGGCGCGCGGGGGAGGGGGGCTGCAGGCGGAGGAGGCACGCGGGGGAGGGGGGCCTGCAGGGGGAGGAGGCGCGCGGGGGAGGGGGCTGCAGGCGGAGGAGGCGCGCGGGGGAGGGGTGCTGCAGGCGGAGGAGGCGTGCGAGGGAGGGGTGCTGCAGGCGGAGGAGGCACGCGGGGGAGGGGTGTGCGAGTGTCGGTGCTGCTGCTCTTGTGCTGATGATGGAGACGCCTGCGGAGCGGGAGGGAGCACCTGTGGCGGCGCGGCCGATGGGTTGGGGGGAGGGGGGGAGAGCACCTGTGGCGGCGCTAGTGCAGGCGAACTTCGCTTGCTCTTCTCCTCCTCCGACGACGAGTGTCGGTGCTGCTGCTCTTGTGCTGGTGATGGAGATGCCTGCGAAGCGGGAGGGAGCACTTGTGGCGGCGCGGCCGATGGGTTGGGGGGAGGGGTTCGGCCAGGTCTCGAGGTGGGCGGATGCTCGACCTTGCAGGCAGGGGGAGGGGGGAGGGGGGAATGGCATCATGTTGTAAATATGATAGGTTTGGAAGGGAAAAATTGACTATTTCCGTTAGAGTTAACGGAGAAATAAGGCGGAAGTTGACGCAGGGTCATGCCATGTAAAGGTTAGCCACTACTCAGGGTTTTGGATGTAATTCGCTATTACGCAGGGTTCCTAGGGTAATTACCATATTACTCAGGGTTATGGGTGTAAATATCCCTAAATTATAAAAGTTTATTACCTTATTTTTGACATTTCATGATTAGGTACAATTTCATGTTAGTGATACATTGAGGCATGCAAAACATTTGTGAAGCTGAAATATTACTGAAAATACGGATAATATGGATATCCGTATCGGTATCCGCGAAAAATATATACATTCGTATGCGTATCCGAAAAAAATCTATAATAGTATTCGTATATGCAAAAAAAACTTGAAACTAGTATATGTATCCATATATGCTAAAATCAGAAAATGTATATTCGTATCCGTTTAAAAGCGGATACGATAGCGGACAAATACTGATATATCCGCATCTGGTTGCATCCCTACATCCAACCCATCCCTAGGTTGCAACAGGGGATGCTACAGCAGAGAATTCTCTCGCTTGAGCAGATCCTCTTTACAGATGCATCAGAGGTACTGTGATCCCTTTTATTTTCTGCAAAACTGGTTCTGAGAATCAACCCTATAGATTAAATCTTTCATTAATATTTTAAGTATCTACCAAATTTCGCAAAAATCGAATGTACTTCACGATAAACAAAAATGTATACATTTAACCTAAATCCCATCTAAAGAAAGATCAGACCTTTACCATTAAGTCAATGAGCAAATGACATCGGAATTTTTAAATTTGTTAGATACGTAGGACATTAATAAAAATTTCAGATGTAGAAGGGAAAGATGAGTGAGGGTCGTTGGGAGTGGTGGGCGAAGGGTCATGTTCGTCGACCTGCCCTCGTCCAGGAAGAGGGTTGGAAGACGGTCATCACTTGAGAAAGACTACTCGTAAAGGTCCGCAGTGCTTTCGGTGTGAGAGGTTAGGCCATTGGGCTACTTTCTGTGTAGCAGAGGTCTCGTGGTTTGCTAGATAAAAGTTGCTCCGATGATTGTGGAAAAGTGGTGTTAGAGGCGTTTGGAGCTCGGATGTTTTTGCTGAAGCGCAAGATGGCGATGGTCGTTCCTGGAGGACGTTCCTTTGCAAAAGTGGCGATGGAGGGGCCTCGCCGTCCCTTGAAGACAACGGTAAATGGTATTCTAATTGGTCGAATGGATGGATCGTCGGAAGTGGCTGCCGCAGAGGTTTCTTCGTTCCTAAGGGAGACCTTCAAGGGCGATGTCGTCAGGCTTGCTCTTGGGACCGTTCTTGCGCGAGGGCTCTCGGCCGGAGATGTTGGTGCGCTCGTAGCTGGTGGTGACGGTATGAAAACGTCATGGAGGAGGCCACGGTTCGCTGATGGTGAGTTGTCTCCCGTTCGTTTTGTTCTGCGTTTGCGGGAGTCCCCTTCCTGTCGAGGTCAGAGAGACGGCTGCAAGAGTAATTTGCAGGTGTTGGCAAAGGTCTGGCTTTGCTCTCTGATGGACTGCTGCCGAGAGCAGATGTGGCGGTGCTGACGGTTGCGATTTGGGTAAGGGGACGGCTACCGGATTAGTTGCTGCTCAGGGCGGGGCGAGATCGTTTTCGGATCTGTCTCGAGGAGGTGCTTCCACCTCCACCACCACATGTGGCGGAATTACCACGGAGTCACAATGGGAGGCCAAAGACCTTGGCGCCATCAATGCCGAAGATCCAGGTGCTGTTATTGAAACGGCATCATCATTGCCAGTTTTAAACGCCATTCCATTTCAAGCTGTTGAAGCGGATGGTCTCCCACTAGGGTTGAACATGGGCTGGTTCGACTTGGTACGGTCAAAATCCATTTTAATATACCGACTAATGGGTTGGGTCTAGACTTTTTTTATTTTTCAAAATCTTGGCGCAAGTTCAAGTCCGATCCAAATATTATTGGTCAGGTTCGGGCCGGGCTGTTCCAATTGAAACTCTATAATATATTGAGTTAGTTTTTCTCGTAAAATACACCACCCATCCCCAACAAAGATATGTATTTTGTACATATGCGAATATATTTTATCACATTGACAATATTAAAGAGTTGTGTCTATGATACCGATTTACTATGTACAACAGCATGCTCTAAATATGTTGAATATATTACCAGTGTAATATAATTGTTTATAATATATGTCCACTAAATGTATAACATGATAAAATTTCATGATGGTATAGATAATAATGATGATCGTTAAATTTAATTTAATTAATATATTCAGAATCAAATATCCATTTGAATTCTATCATGACTCATCATATGTAGAAGTAATGGATCAAGCTAATGGATTGGGTAGTTTGGGCTCTTGAAATAGGCCGGGCTATCGAGCTTTCGGGTTTGGACTCTATCAAGCCGAATCCGGCCCTAATATACATTTGGGCTTAGATTATGGCCTACAATCCGGCCCAATTATTGACGAGTTGGGGTCAAGTTTTGGGTCGGGTTGGCCTGACCCAGTGCTCAACCCTATCTCCCACTTTCCATTAATCTCGGGAGGAGCCATTCGAATTTGGACACACTGGTTTCGGATTCATATCATCCATTTGTCTTGGACCCGAAGGATGGTGAGTGTGGGTATCCTGGAGCTTTAGTCCCGTTGCCTCGGACGTCTGATTTGCTTGGGCCTTCCGCCTTCGATCCAATGGAGAGCGCCCCTCCAGATCCGTTCAACCATCCCTTTTCGGATTCGCACAAAGCATCCTCTTTTGATGGCAAGTTACTATCAAACCAAAACGTTGAGAGGTCTTTATCGACTCTCGACTTTCATTTGAACCTCCAGGGGGACGAACCCGATCGGGCTGCTTCACATGCGTCTCCTTCAGATCTTCCGCATCCGATGGCTTGCGACAGAGCTGGAGTTCCGATAGTTTGCAACAATGATGGGGTGTGTGTCAGTGGACTTGAGGTGTTTCTTTGTTCCGGAAACACATCTGTTAGGGAGCAACGAAGATGTTGGTTTGATGTCGTAAGTTGGTGAAAATGTATAGGGCTAAGGTGATGGGTGCAATTCCAGTCATCAGGAGAAAGGTAATTTGTGAATGAAGATGGCTTTCTGCAACGTGTGCTGGTTAGAAGACCTCAAAAAAAGAGGGTCTATGGGATATCTTCTGAATGACTGGATGGCAGATATCATTTTTCTGCAAAAGACGAAGCTCAGCGACTGACCAAACTTGTTGTGGGAGTCTCTCGGATTGAAGCGTGTTAACAATTTTTCGATGCTTAATGCGGTGGGCAATGTTGGTGGTGTTGTTGTTGCTTGGGATGGGGATTTGTTCGAATCTATGTCGGAGAGAAGGAACATTTTCATTATAACAGTTGAACTTCTCATCAAGCGTTAGGGCTCCAGATTAGTTATATCATATGTCTACGAACCAAATGACCACTCGCTTCATGGAAGCATCTGAGCAGAATCGTGGAATGTGAGAGAGATGTTCCCAGATGCAGTTTGGGTCGTGGCTGGTATTTTCAACATGACGTTGTTCTCTACTGACAGGTAGGGCTGAGGGGGGACAAGATCTTGATTCAGAATCCTTTGTGGAGTTGGTTGGCGACTTGCAGTCGGAGGTTCTAGATGCAGTTGACATCAAGTACACGTGGAAAAAATCTGGGTCTCGATCAAGGTTAGATCAGTTCTTGGTTTCTCCTGAGGTGTTGCAGTTGTTCACCCATGTATGGTGTTTCCTCGCGGCCAAGATCTAGATCTGACCACTCACCTCTCGTTTGGGATGATGGTGTTGGGGACGCCCCGACGCTCTTTTTTCATATTTGAGAAGTCTTGGTTGCTTGAAGGTGACTCCGTGAGTTGGTCGCCGATCATTGGTGGTCAATGGAGGGGGAAGGTTTGGCAGCTTCTAATGAATATGTGATTCATCACTCTTAAAGTTAAAAATAGAGTCTTGTTCCCGAGTAATTATAAGCATATTTCCACCAATATTGAATAATTAGCATTCATGTATGCATTGATAACATCCGCATTTTAGCATTTACATCTGCATGAATTAAGAAGCCAGAATCACGTGTAAAAATCACTTATCTGTATATATTTTACACTAACTCCAAATTTCATAAATTCACTCTATACTGTAGATATTACAGGCACTAATACCAGAAAAATACCAAAGAAATTGCTAACTTGTATAATTGACCAATAAAATCCAATCCAAGTTTGAAACCCTGGACCTTAGAATGCACATATCTCTCTTATACAACCTCCGATTTAGGTCTACTCACTTTTAAAATAATATACATTTAGAGACCTTCAAAATGAGACCAATTTCATTAAAATCAGAGCTCGTATGCAAAACTTGGATTTTGGGCCCCCATTGTATACAAATATGTATGTATATTTGTACCCTTTTATTTTATTATTTTATTTGACCTCGCTTTCATTTTTGATCAACGAGAAACTTGTAGATCTCATCGAGATATACAACTTTCATGTTTTAAAATTTTCCAAATTCGGTCATTTTCTCCCTCTTATTTTGCATTCTTTTTCATCCATTCTGATTGGGCCATGTGGTGCCCTCTGATTGCGCCACACGGCCCACTCATCCGCTTGCCATGCGCCCTCGCAAGTGACTCACCACCTTCGCACTCCACAAAGCTCTATTGTCACCCATCGCACGTTCTTTCCCTATCCACACCACATGTATCTCAACACTGCATCTTTCTCTGATCTCTATCACCCACCAACCACCATCGCCCATGGCTTGCTGCTCCTTTACCACTTTGCACCTTTGTCGCACCACCAGGAGCACCTCACCGCCACTCTCATCATTTGTTGTGCGCTTTTCTGCCTACACCCTTGGTTGTTCCGCTTCATCGACGTATGTCTCTCCACGATCCCTGTCGATTACAATGCATTTGCCTCTCCAACTCGGCTACCTCCAGTAGCCCGATCATGTATCGGCTGAGTTACTGCTCCAGCCCACCATCTCCCTCTACCTCACTGTCACCATCCTTCAGTGTCGTTGGATCAGGCTTTTAGTCCTTGATCCAACAATCCCTAAAGCTTCCACATCACCTTCCCTTGAGCCTCCATCCATGCCTTGAGGCTCAGGTCAGCCGAGCATCCTACTATCACCATGTGGAGGCTCAGGTACGCACCTCATCCTCCGCTCCCGAGCCTCGAGTGGCACATGCATAACATGTAAGCTGTGGGGAAACTTGAAGGGAATCCCTCTCATTTCCAACTAAATAAGCATGGATACCCTCCAGCTGAGAGCACGCGAGGAGCACACGCCCTCAAGGAAAATTACAAGTCACCTCCCTGAGTTTTGAATAAATTGCGTATAAGCCCCTTTAGGGGCTCTTTAAAAATTATATTTTTATTGCATTTGCATCCCTAAAAATTCTTTTTATCATATTTTTTCTCATTTGAATTCTAATTTTTGTGTACAATATGTCATTTTGAAGTGTATTATGTGCTCTACAATCTTACATACTCTATAAGCAGGTCAGAGCTTGATTTAAGTTGAATATTATTTGAGGTTTAATTTGATCTATGTAGGCTAATGTTTGATAGATTTTGTTATTTTATTGAGAAAATTGTTGATTTATTCTACAGGGACTCGATTGAGGATATTTTGCCTGATTTATTATCTTATGAATATTAATAATTATTAATTGAGGAACTAATATTTGTAAGGGCTCTATTAAGAGTACTTTCATCATATTCATTCTGTAAGGGTATAATTGAGGAGGCATTAATTTCCCTGACATTTTAGTTGATTAAAATCCATTTATTTGAGGTTAAAGTACAAGGAATTCTGAGGTCAAATCTTCGTAGATAAAATCATCAAGCGATCTCTTTATTTGCAGGATTATTCATTGATTATCCTTTTAGCATATAGCTTAAAATTCAGTTGATAAATATTTTTTGAAATTAAGATAATTAGTATCTTTTGATATGTAGTTAATTTTGAGGATTGATTGATTAATTTAGTTGAGGATTGAAGGACAGAAAATCACAGATACTGTGCTTCACTATTCCCTCTGTTTATTTTACTTCATTTGATTGCATTTTCATCACTGCATTTCCTTTATTTTATTTTTTTCTGACACTGAGGTTAGCAAAGTAATTAACTAGTTAGTTAAATTAATTAAGAACAATACAACTATAAATAGTCCATTCCCTATGATCGACCTTGGTATACTTACCAAGTAAAAATTGTTCCATAATATTCAAGAATTGTGGTTTTGACGAATCACTTTCTACCTCATATACTACAATCATCGACTATTAAAGAGGTGGATTCCGCATTCATCAGACTTCTAGCCTACGATGAACCATTATGCAATAAATGTTATTGCAAATCATTCCTTGATTTAAAATGAAGAATAACTAATTTGCATTGTAGGTCCCTTAGTACAATTAGGGTTATGTACCAAGATCATACAATTGTTGATTTAATATTGAATTATAGAGGTTGGTGCCTGGATGATTTCTAAAGAGTAAGATTGAGGACTCATCAAGCACCATCAAGTGATTATTAAGAGAGTATCTCATGTCTGGGAAGGAGATGGCAATCCTTTCTGTAAAGGCTAATATCTAATCGACCTCTTGATGCATGTTCTCTTCATAAGAATAGAGTTTTAGAGGTGTTAGATAAGTTAAGTCAAAGATCTAACTTAACGAGATCGAGATAACCAAGACCTAAGTCACATATTGTCATGATATAGGATCACATTCTTTGACCGGAGACAGATGTGTCACTAAATGTTTGAGCATTTACATTTGACAGACTGATAGGTTGATGATCTAATAAAGGTCTATACACCAGCGAGCGGGTGTACATATAAGGGCATATTAGTAATACTATCTCTCAAGGGATCATATAACCAGAAGACATGAGCTCACTCATGAGATATTGGGATCAAATTCCGTGCACGGTCGTCTCATTTTAGAAGCTTAACTAAATTTCTAGGATAGATATACGTTTTTGGAAAGTATATGATCAATACTGATGTATGATACATGCTTTTGGAAAGTATATGATCGATACGAACTCCTAATAATCAAATGAGAAACTTATTGATAAAACTATGAAGAAGAAAGTCTAAATAAGATCTAAACCTTCAGGTTTATTCTACGTCTTCCAATATGCAGTATGCATGGAAGGACATATCGATATCGATATCGTTTCGATATCGTATCGATATCGATATATCGCTATATCTAGGAATCTTTCTGAAGAAAATATCTGAAATCGGATATATCGATATATTGATTTCGATATCGGTCCCATGTCGATATCGATATATCGGCGATATATCGCCGATATATCGGGATACGGCCTTCCATGGCAGTATGTACGGGTATTAGGAATACTCGAGGGTGATGTGATAGTAAATGATTGTATAACCGCTATGCTTCCATTCCAAAGTAATGATGAAATATGTTTGGATTTTACCGATTCCTCTCAATAGAAAAGTAATCGGATCTTAGTCCAAATGTTGGACATTGATCCGGATGCGATTCAGATGCAACGAGAAGATTAGATTTACGATTTTGATTTAATAAAACATCTTTGAAAGGTCCCATTTATCTGGATTTGAGATATGATATCAATATCCAAGTCACTATACATGGAACGTACAATCGTCATGTCTTTATCTCCAAGTGTCCATGGAGAAAGTGCATTATTCTTGAAAGAGTTTAAGAATAATTTCATTGTTGATAATGTATATGAGCATTGAGTAAAAGTGATAGTTAAATATGATTTAACTATCATGAATAATATGAATATGATTCATATTATTTCTGACATATGAGAAGAGTCATCCAAGATAACTAAATATGATTTAGATATCAAGGATATGAATTATGTGGATATCACTATCAATATTAATCTTAAATATTATAAATATAATTTCAAAAATATTAGAGAGAGTTAATTGTAAATAAGATTTATGAATTAAATAATGTGTGAATTGGATTCACATTGTACAGTTAGTTGTAAACATAATGTATATTTTATTGGGTGGTTGAATTTGATTCATAATTGTCAATGATTTTGTTCACAATTATCATAAATAATTTGCAATAATTAGTTGGTGATATTTTATAGACAAAAGGTTCTATGAAATAAGATTAATGTAATAAGATTACATTAAGATTGGAGAGAGATTTTCTCTCTCCAATCAAGATGGTTGTCAATCATGTTTAAGGGGAAGGAGGCTATCTCCTTTCCCCTTACATGGATGGAGGATCTCTAGTACTATTTCATTCGGAAGATTCTTAATTTAATTAGAACTGAATATGTTAAGATTATTTACAGCATATTTATTTTCTTTTAAATTAAATTATTTTTTGTTGAAATTTTTTGCAACAAAAATCTCAACCAATGATTTGGATTAGGAGTTCATATCCTCCATCTAATTTAGTATCAATGAAAGGATAGACCTAGCCTTTTATTTTACACACAAGATCAATGAAAGGATAGACCTAGCCTTTTATTTTACACACAAGACAACAACATTAAGAAGATCAACAAAGCTCTCTCTATACACCAACTCTCTCTCTCTCAACATGTGGTCGTCATATTGTTAACCTAGAGAAGCCTGACGTCGTCACGACGTCGGTGTGCTTCCAGATCGACTACGCATGGATCTCCATCTTCAGTGCTTCTTGCTCGTGAAAAAGGCATCAGATTTCGTGATACGAAAGACTCCTTTCTCATATCATCAACTTGGATTGCGGGAAGCACGCGTCTCATCCACATTCCCACAAGTGCCACCTTCATTGGATCGGACTTTAGACAATAGAGTCTCTTACTTTAGAGATTAGTGATCGCAACCACGCTTCAGAGGTATTCCTTTGAACTCCTCTGTGATCTTGATGAAATAATTTGAGAAGTTTTCTTGAATCATGTGATTTCATTCATTTGATATTTATGCTGCCCCGAGTTACTAGTATGACTAGTCACTCTTGATCACATATGATGTGATCTTCATGCTTCTGTGATGAACTAAGGCCCAAATCCTAGCCTTCAAGTAGTATCATAACCTTGGTCAAAGGTCTTGGGTGTGATCCAAAACCTAATGGAACAATTTTTTGTATGTTGGATGTGCGGGGACTCATTTTTTGTGCATAAGAATGCATGTTTCGAATCCTTTTTCTCTAAGATGAAAAGACATTGTTTGCACACTGTTGGATGATTTTTTTGGATCACAAAATATATTTAGAATTCCATATATGTTCCCAAAATAGTAGCAAAAGGTTGGCACCAAAAGTGCATGAATAAAGAGTCGAATCGTTCCCGTAATAAACATTATTTTTGCATGTAGTCATGAATCTATAAGAATATATTTTTTACTACTATTTTCCAGACATGAAAAATGAAATAAAAACCATAACTAAGTATATAATTAAACCAATAAACCTCTCAAATCTATTTCGTGTGATTCTGACTCTGTTTGCTCTAGATGTTCCATGTTTAGTGGTGATGGGTTAGATGATGATTAGATCATCAAGTCTTCTTACTTAATGTGTTTATAATTAAATGTAAGTAAAGAAAATTTGAATTTTTCCATGATTAATTGATATTAATATTTATAGAGATAATTGATTAAACATCAGTCAACATTGAATGAATGTTTCATGACAAAAACCCTAGTTTAACCTACAATAATTGTTAGTCAACTTTTACATGCAAAACATGGTTATTTGATATGATTAGAAATTTAAGATCTCAAAAGTATTTTAAGATGCCTAATATTTCTGAGTGATTACTATATATAGTATAATGTCGATCATCAAAGTTGATTGATAAAATCACAAGTACATTAATGTTATTTTGTTGTTACAATTAGAATGGTGAAGGTGTCTAGTCCGGGTATATTGGCTTGGTTTCTTAGTTAGTGCCTTGCATGTAAAGGAAATGCTCCCTCCCAGCATAACTCGAGCGTACTGGTCGGATCTATTTTTTAGGAAAGAATAATATGAGCAAGTCAAGTTGTACTCTAATATAAAATACAAAATAAGAATGTGTATACTATATATTAATATGAAGAAAACCCTAATTATTTGTTAGTTGATTGATTATATTGATAATTGATTTCATATGATTAAATTAATTATATCAAATTAAAATAAATACTCTATTATCAAGGTACCGAGGAAGGCCAAGAAATGAAGAAGAAAAGAAAGACCTCCGGGGAACTGACTTCTTATATAGAAGTAACTCCCTTGGAAGAGTTGATTATGTGATGATTCATAATAATTAATTAAAATTTGGATGGGATATGGAGGATCATATAAATGACATCCATGCTCTCTCATCAAGGTGAAGAGTCCCGTAGTAATCGATTGTATGCTCAAGATGCATGTTCGAAGTGACAAGTCCTACATAAAAGTACACATGGATCGAGCTCTTTGCTTCTCGAAAGAGTAAGTCCGTATGCATAGTGACCCCAACATCGGTTCCTCATATTATTAGGATGATATTGGATTGCACATAGTGAGTTCTATTCCTAATGACAGTTGATTCAATTAATAACAGGTAAACTCACCTTAGGAGTGGTGGGTTCGGGTGTTAAAGATCGAATTGGGAAATGCAAATTGGACTTGCAAGACGAAATGAGTTCCCATTTCTTTTTATCCGAGTTGCAGTTTCTCATGTAATTGGGATATAACAAAGGTAAGAATAAGATCCCATAATCTTACTTGAGATATAATGATAAGTATGTTTGTTGCTTTGAAAGCGAATAAGAGAATGAACTTACAAAGTTAAAAAGGCAAGATTACTTTTATATAAAATATTTAATTAAAATAAAATATGTATTTATGCAAAATATCTTATTTCAGATAATCTACATTAAACCCACTCAAAACTATACTCAATAATAACTTGTAAAATATCATGGATCGGATCCATGATCAAGATATTGTACTTGTAGTTGGACACATAATGTATGTGGTTGCAAGTGCAAGTTTCCTCATAATAATGAGGAATGAAAATTGAATAGACAGTAGGACAACAAACTTGGGTTTGTATGTCTCTATAGTCTTGATATCGCATCAAATATGTTTTGGAAGTATCATGTCAATGATGATCGTAATTATCAAAAATCCTTATAAAACCTAAGAATATGTTTTGGCATGCATATTTGCTCTCTACATTTTAATCATGAATGACATGATTCATTGCATTATGCAGAATGGTGGCTCAATAAGAGATGATGTACTCAAAATTTTTGAATACCTGCCTGAACCAAAGTCTTTGAGTTAAGATGGATGTAGATATGACGAGTGTCATCGTTCTGCTATCCGTATTCCAAACTTTCATGAAGATTCATAATATTCATATTGTATGAATTGAATAAAGCATATATAAATGTTGAAATACTCTTATATTGAAATTATATTAGTTCAATATAAGAGATCCTTTATCTTAAGCAATGATTATTTATAGATAAAGGAAGTATAATGGAAGCATGGGTTTGACCCAAGTAAGAAGGAAAGTTAAAGAGTTGAATGAACTTATATAATTTCCACACATATGACATCCAAAGAGTTGGATGAATGCCAATACTGCAACAAGTTGATATATTGATGGTATGATTATCTAGACTATATAGGATCCTTAGAAAAGGACTAATATAGTGCATTAGCATATTATACATCTACATATAATCATTGAAATTGACTTGCATATTAGATAAGATTATAGTCTAATAATTGTCTCTCTTCTTTTAATGATACTTGCAATTGATTGCATATATTTTAGAAGACTAGAAAAGTTGATCTTAAGGTTTTATAGTCATCTAAATGGATATTCATGCAATTCATACAATAATATTCTTACAACAATCTCCATTGGATATATAGACTACATATTTTCAGTGGGAGAGCCCTTAGTCTTAGAGAATGTCTTTGTGTCCTAGATATTAGAATACATTCATTGTTTATTTCCAAATGTTGGAAATAAACATGCATTCTGGAATAGACCTATCATAAAGAGTTATGATGGATATATTTCAGCATGATACACCTTTCCCTGGAAATGGTGTAAGATGCATATGTATTCAAGTTCTCATACATATTGATGTACGTGGATCACCTATATCATAATAAAAATTTATGATATGTGATATATATTTGTGATATGAGATTTCTTCCTTTCGCATTAAAAACCTTTTAAACATTCAAAGATTTCACAATTTGGGTTCAGAACCAAAGTTAGAAGAAAGATGAAATGAATTTGATCTAACCAAGTAGCAAGTACCTATTAGATAATTTCAAGGAATACCTCATAAAGAAAGGAATATCATTCCTATCTCACTCTTCCTAATACACCCTAACTCAGTAGAGTTGTAGGAGAAATAATTGTATCATGTGTGACATAATTTGATCAATGATGGCTCTTAGCATAATTACCTCTTAGTTTCTAGGTATATATGTAGTAGAGGCTGTAACCTTCAGGTTATTAAAATAGTTCATCTCTAGGGATATGATTCTTAGAGGATGACTTTCTTGAGAATCAAGATGAAAATGAAGTAATGAACTCATTGAATCTTTAGAAGATAATGAGGCTCCTGAAATCAGAAATGAAAAAGAACATTTAAATATGAAACATTCATACCTTTTAAAATTAGTTTGAGGGTGGTAAGACCACCTAAAGGGTGTGGATTCCATATGTCAGATAAGTCTGACAATGATCTAACTTCATATGATGAAGCTTCTAAAGATTATGACATGGACAGATGGATGTTAGCAATAAAGTCTAAAGTAGATTTCATACATAAGTGTTGTGTATGGACCCTCAAGAATCCACCTATAAGGGTAAGACTCGTTAGGTGTAAATGGATTTTCAAGAGAAAGAGGGAACCTGATGAGAAGGTAGAGACCTTCAAAGCACATCTCGTATCTACAAGATACACACGAAGAGAAGCCAACGCTTGTGATGAGACTTTCTCTCCAGTTACTGTGCTTGTATCTATAGAATATTGCTAACTATAGATACATAACTTGACTATGACATCTACAAGACGGAAGTCAAGACTGCATTCCTCTACGAATACCTCTCCAAGGATATGCATATGGAGTAACAACAGGGATTCATAGTTGAGGAGGGAAAGGTGTGAAAGCTAAAGGAACTCCATTTATGTGCTCAAATAAGTGTCTAACATTCACAATGTCAGATTTAATGAAATATAAAGGTTGCGTTTACATACAGAATCTTGATGAACCGTGTGAATCTTAGTGGAAGAGCCATTGTGTCTATCATGCTTAATGTAGATAAAGTTCTAGTCATTTGGAATGATATAAGGATGATAATAAGTGTTTTATAATCTGGTTGTTCCATACCTTGATATGAAAGATCTCAAAGACCTCTTAGAACTTAGTCTGAAGATGTTCAGAAGCAAAGAGAAGAGGGCATTGCGACCCTCACATTAGTGGTACATCTTGGACATACCCCAAAAAAACCTTCCTTCCCTTAAGATATGGCATTGGCCTATCTGAATAGATAACACGTCAAAGAGTTGAGGAAGTGAATGATAAAGTCACTTTTCCCTATGCAACGGTTACTAGAAGCTTGATGTGTGCTAGATTTGTACAAAAGTTAGATGTCTGCTATGCAGTGGGAGTAGTAAACTGTTACTAATCATATTATGGAGATAAAACACTTGATTACAGTAATAACAACATCCTTAAAGATGAAAATACTTTTTGATATAGTGATATCAAAGTCTTATCTTCAAGAACTTAATACTTTATAGATAGTTGTCTAAAATGTCTTAACTACAGATACAAGACGTAAGAGTGGGTCTTAGTCTAAGGAGATAGAGATCTATGGGAATACGAGTATTCTGATAAGGATAATAGAAATTACTTACCCATTATAATGATAATTTAATAGTAGTATCAAAGACACTATAATTTCTTTAACAAAATTGAGTATTGGTTGTATAAGATGAAACATTTGCATTGGATGTGAGCACTCTTACTAGGAGATATGTAAGTCTATAAAAGGACTTGGCATAGTCTTTCGGAAATAGAGTGAGTAGTCAGTTTACCAAGCTATTTTTCTAAATATCTTATGATTATCACATGTGTGTGAGTTTAAGATGTTATCCCATTAATGTCTCTTTGGACTAGTGGGAGATGGTTTGACATGCGAGCACACGACGAGCTATTATGCAATAAATGTTATTGCAAATCATTCCCTAATCTGAAATGAAGAATAAATAATTTGCATTGTAGTTCCCTTAGTACAATTTGGGTTAAGTTGCAAGGTCATATTAATGACCATACAACTATTGATTCAAATGTTGAATCATAGAGGCTGGTGCTTGGATGATATCTAGAGAGTTAGATTGGAGACTCATCAAGCACTGTCAAGAGATTATTTAGAGAGGATCTCCAGTCTTAGAAGGATATGACAATCCTTTCTCTAAAGAATGATATCTAATCGATCTCTTGATGTAGGTCCTCTACATAAGAATTGAGATTCATAGGTGTTAGATAAGTTAGGACAAAGAGCTGACATAACGAGATCGAGATAGCCACGACCTATGTCATATACTGTCATGATATAGACACACATCTGCTGATCAGAAACATATGTGTTACTATATGTTTAACTATATATATTTGGCAGACTGATAGGTTGATGATCCAATCAAGGACTATACAATGGCAAGCTGGCACGCATATAAGGGCATATGAGTAATAGAATCTCTCAAAGGGATCATACATGTTCATTACTGAACTTGAAGATATAAGCCCATGATGAATCTCGAATTCATCACTCTAAATCTCACTTATTAAGCTCAAATCTCTTAAAATCAACATCATTCCTGCATCTATTCTGCATAATTAGCATCCATGCATGTTTTCATAAGAATGGCATTTTAGCACGAATTTCTACATAAAATAAGAAGCCAAAAATCCCAGCCAAAATAACCTATAAACAGTCTAAATTCCCATATTTTTAACTTATTCATGCTAACTCCAAATGACCCAAAACCACCTCCACTATGTACATCTCACTAACAAGAATAAAGGAAAAATACAAAAAAATAACTAACCCAAATAAGCAGACCAAAAATCCAAACCCTAGTTTCAGGATTTCCAGACTAAATACCTCATATCTTCCTCATCCAGTGTCTGATTTAATCTTACTCACTTTTGAACTAATATACATTCAATTACCTTCAAAACAAGACCAAGTTCAAGTAAATCGGAGCTCATATGTGAAAGTTGGGTTTCGGGCCTCTTTTGTATATTCTATATTTTAGCGTTTTTTTTACCTAATATATTATGTACATATTTTTTTGATTAATAAAAATCCAAAAAAATTAGATTAATGTGTATTTATGTATCTCTAATTTAACATATTTTTACGGATTTTTATCTGATCTAAAAATGACATAAAAATTACAAAACCCCAAAATCAAGGTGTTCTATGTACATGGGATACCCCAAAAATACCACTTTGTGCAAATGATTGATTTTGGTTATGATGTATTCGTGAAAGTTGTAGATCTCATCGAGACGAGCAATTTTTGTGAAGAAACTTTTTTGATCCAAGGTCATTTACTATTTATTTTCGATTTTACAAAAGATTTATTTTTCGATTTTTCTGGTGCTGACACGTGGCAGCACCTGGTGCCGGCACGTGTCAGCCAATTTTGGCGCATTTTTTAAATTTGTTTTATTAAAAAAATAAAAAATTATAAATAATAAATAATTAAACCGCGCACGTGCCACCCCCCCCCCACGCGCACTGCACGTGCATCCGCCCCTTCAGCCTTTCCCCGCTGCCACGTGGTCAAAGCAGGGCCGTCCGATCTCGGACGATCAGACGACCACTGCTCTTCATCTTCTTCCCCAGCGCCATCCCGAAATATCGCCGCCGCCCGTGATTTGCGCTGCGAATCGGTCGCCGCCTCCATCCCCGATCTCCTCCTTCAATCAAACCCTTCGAGATCTCCGTCAAATCCCCGCGATTTCTTTCCTTCTCCGGCGTTCTCCCGCCTCTATAAAAACTTCATTGCCCCCAAATGACATGCATCTGCCGTTACCAGGAGATCGCGGTGGTGACAGCTCGTGACCTCCTTCGGCGAGGTCCGGTCGCCCCTCTCCAGTGGCCGTCGCAGCGCCGCCCTCGGCCTTCTGCTCCAGCTCCGAGTTCATCTCGTCGAGCCAACAACCTCCTCACGCCTCCGCCTCCATCAACGACCTGCTCGCCATCAACGTTATCGACACCAAGAGCTCGCCTTCGTCCCCAACCATCTCTGCCGAGCATCAACCCAACTCCCGCTTCGTCAACACCGGCCATCAACGCCCCCCAGGAAGCGGTCCTCGACCGTCCATCACCGCCTAGCCGTCGGTCCCCAGGGCCGAGACCCTCCTCACGTGATTCGCACGTGAGCGAGGGGACATCTTGCAGAGATACCCCTGAAGTCCCCTCTTATCACGCCAAAGCCCAGGTCACGTGTTGCGCTCGTGACCTTTGGGGAATTTGTTGAAGATCCCCTGGGTTTGCCTATATTAAGCGCGCCAGTCCAAAGACAGAAGGGCAGGTGTTGCGCACGTGTCCCTCTGGAACTTTTGCAAAGACACCCTCCAATTACTGGTAATTAGTTTCAGTCCCTTCCTTTACGTTATTTATTTATTTATTTTGCATAAATACCCCTGTAATCCCCCTTAGTTTTGAACCTCTTCTCTACATTATTTTATTAATCCAAAAATAGCATTTTGTTTGTCAATTAATTCTCTACACTTTGACATATTGTGGACATTTTTATGATCAGTGGTTAATTAATAATTAATTATCTTGTAGAAATTTACATATTTTGCCCATTTTTTGCTCTGAAATTCATAATTGATTAACAGTTGCTCTACAAATTCCCGAAAAATCACATATTGTAGAGTTAATTGTGCTTAACATTGTGCCTAAAAAGAATTGCATTTGCATACATAATTTGCCCTGTAAAAATCATTTTGCATAATTCAGTGTTAAATTTTTAATATGTATTAGATCTCATATTTTCAAGGTTTAGGATTTTTCCTAGATCAATCACCTAGTGATAGATCTTAGATAATTTTATCCCTAGAAAATAAGTAGGTTTAATATTTATTATAATTAAATATTGAAATTCACTCTATTTGCATTTGAAAATTCATAAAAAATTCATATTGCATCCTAAAATTCCAAAAACATTACAGTGCATTCATTTGTCATAATTATCATCTCAGCCAAGTTTCATATTTTTCGGACATCGTTTGAATATAATTCACATTTTAGTCCCTAAAATAGGCTGAATTTGCATTTTGCACCCTTTAATTGCATAAAAAATAACAAAAAAAGATCACCTCGAAAACTGCGTACGAATTTCTATAGACATAACTCTAGGTTGTTCCTTTGCCTCCTTGTGATCGACCTTGGGACTTGCCCAAGTAAAATAAACATAAAACTGCATTAATCCAATTGAAGAATATTTTGTGTGGTTATTTTCTTGACCATTTCCGATTGCCGCCTACAATGCACGACTAATCATTTCAACACAACAAATTAAAACACATCCTTAACTCGACATCTTCGGATACGTCATATGATCACCTAATTTCTGCTCACTAAATTTCTTCAGTGATCACCTAATTAAAATTGGGACTGCTAAATATAGCCGATTTTCAAATAAACCATAAAATCAAGAATTTTTGCGGGAGAGTAACCCCGACCTTGGATGTTTTTATTTTTCTGAGTGAGCGAGAGACGGCACTTAAGATTAGAATGAAGCTCCGATATTTTCATTCAGACTACTGATTTTAAAAACGATTAGCTACTTCTCAGTGAGGAATACGGGTAGCCGATAATCGGTTCGGACTTCCTTAGCAGAGTGGGTGGTTTAAAGGACACCGCGTAAGGCTCCGTCCTTAAGTAACATGGGTAACCATTTTACGGTCTGTACTTACACCTATACTAGCCGAAAGTGGATGCAACTAGTCGTACGAACTCAGGACAGTCTGTAAGAAAATTTCGGCACCTAACAGCTCGTTAAATTTTTGCCAAGATTGATTTATCACCAACTAAAAATCAAAAAGAAAATAGTCGAACTCTTACGGCTTCATTGTGTGAGTTGGTGAACCTAGGGTTTGACTTGTGTTTGCATTGGTGTGCGTGAACCGATTTCGAAGAACAAAAGCCGCACACTTGATAAAAATTCTTTTGACTATCCCGTGCAATCATCTCTCTTATCTCTTGATTTAAACATCATCATGGAATTTTTTCCAAATTTCAGATCCAACCCATTCTGTCCAACTCTTTCAAAAGTAACCAAACAAGTATCCGAGAATCCATCAATGCTTTACTCTGAAAATGAATTTGTCTCGGTTAGGCCCAAATCAACTACATCCTCTTCTTTTAATCCTCCAACATTTGCAGGAAACTTTCACCCGCAAATGAATTCGGCCTCCTCATTGAATTCTTACTCGAATCATCCGACCACACATGACCATCTACCATCTTGGACTAAACCGCCTTATTCTCAGTTTCTCACCAATGAAACATTTCAAGATCAAAATCCCTTTGAGTCTCATGACTGGCAGATAAACCTAACCCAGATGGAAAGACATGCACTTAATTATAATCAACGTTGGATTGACCACGACAGACCCCTCATCAGACATGATACTCATACAGAGGACTGGATTGACCTCTTAGAAACACATAAACCCTGTATGCTGACTCCACAATATCAAGATCTGACCAATCATGATCAAAGGATTGAACTCTACTCAAATCAAATACACATGCCTGGACCATATGAGCAGCTTCCTTTCATAATTTTTGAGGAGAAATTTTCAGAAAACAAGGATCATATGTCGGACATTCCGAGAAACTCTCCTCTCCGTACATACAGGATAATGGAAGACGAAATTATTGAACACAAAACGGATGCTCCCATGAATGATCATAAACAGAATTTTGAGGATAATATTTCGAGGATAAAAACAAGATTTGAATTGATGGAGGATAGATTTCAAAAATTTGCCGACCAAGTAATCTCATTCTATGGTGGCTCGGATATAAAAATGAATGAGGAAAGGATTGGATCTCATAATGAAAATTTTGAGGATATTCAAAGACCTAGGGACGATTCTAACACCAATACTTCTGCTCATTATTCGCCTAGGAATGATTATGCCGTTGATCCATACTTTGAATATCAAGGCCCTGTCTCATCTCTGGAAGACACCACATCACCACACGACACAGATTATACCAAACAAATTGAAAATTTTGAAAACTACAAAAAAAATCGAAAATCCAGAAAATTTTATAAAAATTGAGACCGAAGAAGATCTAAAGAATTTGGATCTTACTGTACGGGAAGCACTGGAAAAACACTTGATTTTTGAATTTCCCTTCATAAAGGCCATTGAACACTTCCCCGACCTTAAAAAATTTTTAATGGACAAATTAATGGTCAAAAAGTCGGGAAGAGTTAGAACAAAAACTGAAAGACATATCTTGTCAATGGCCTCCTCCTTGGTGTTGAGGAGAAAAACCAAAAGCCGCATAGTGAAGCGGTTGCCCAGATTTGACTATGAGATCAAAGACACAATCTTCACCCATGCTTGAATTGATGACGATTCACCAATCAATATCCTCCCGACCTCTGTGTTTCACAAATTAAACTCAAACCGATCAGGAAAATACGAAAGATTGTTCAATTGGCGGACCGATCAATAAAGCGGCCGAGAGGAATCATTTCTGTCATCATGATATTTCAAGGTGCTCCGCTCAAAGTAGAATTCACGATCATTGATATTGAGCATCAAGGAGAATTCACCCAATCTCTAATTATTCTCGAAATGACATTCTTAGCATTGGCTAAGGCAATTATTGACTGTGAGACTCAGCAACTCAATTTTACGGCATTGGAAGCACTTCGATCCGACACAATCTTTGAGGAACCACGATTTTCTGAGGTAACCCACGAAGTCCCCGACAACCGCAACCATGGAGAGGTAGAATAGCCCTACCCCGCTACGACACCTGAGATAGTGGTTGTTGATGAGACTATTGGTTTAGAGAATCTTCCCCCTGCTCCATTCCCAGTTGCGCTCTCCATGGAAAATCGAGCATATGAATCTTATGATCAGGAGACTTTTGCATGGTCACACCCTAGGTCAACCTATGTTGACTACATGGATTACATCAACTTGGCACAGGAATGCTGAAATGTCAAATCAATTGAGAATGAACATGCAGAGACTCTCCCCGGTATCTGAATTCCCACGAATCTCAAAATAGACAAACCCTTCTACTACGATCCTGAGACATATGCATGGTCGCACCCTGGAGCAACCTACTCTGATTATCTTGACCAAATCCTCCCAAATTGAGAGTGCACCAACATTCAGGAGACTAAGAACAAACACGCAGGCCGAACACCAACCAAGGAGAAGAATTCTAATGGCTACTCATCTGGATACTCAAGTGAACCGACAGCTTCACGAAACAAGAAAAAAAGAGTCAGATTTGACCTTTCGGAAGAGGAATCGGTTGATGATCCCTCATCAAGTCCGGAAAAGGTAGTCTACATGAGTGAAGTCTGTTCGACGGCTCTAAAGCCATATCTTCGCAAGGATCCAAAATTCGATTCTCGTTGGACAACTCCCATTCCTAATTATTACTCATCCAAAGCTGATGCTCCTACCTTCCACAAGTACACTGGAATTATTTCTTATGAGCTGGATGAGACCGAAGCCTCTGAATATTCATCTGAGGACAAACCGATTGATCTTAAAAAGGAACGAATTTTGAGGAAACAATTAAAGCAACAAAAAGACATGAATATCTGGAGTGTGTCCACTTTCAAATACTATTCCTCTGAGGATAACTCTGATGATGGCTACCTTTCATCTGACTCAAATGTTTCACCTACTATCCATCATAATATTTCTGAGGATGACACTGATAATAGTGGGGAATCACATGTTTCATCTCTGTCTCACATTACGATCTCCCATCACAGGCTCACAAAAAGATCAGCCGAAAACCGCCATAAATCATCGGCTACCTACCCTCCCTCTCGACCACATCGGCCCTCTTGTACAGCTTCTTCCTCTACTTAGGACAAGACCTAAGTATAGGGGGGATCGATGCCATCTGTATATACCATTTTCCCACATCACACTCCTCCCGATCGCTCCATTTCCACCTTTCTCTCATACTTAGGCTGACCAGAGCCTAAGTATAGGGGGAACCGACACCCACCTGTTTATACTCTCCTCATTTACATATCCTGACCGCCTCTTTTTGCGCTCTTCTTCTATACTTAGACTAATCTCAGTCTAAGTATAGGGGGGCGAACCATTGTATATTAAAAATTTTACTCTCTTACGCTTAGCCCGAGCTGTCTTCTTTGCGCTTCTTGTGCTTTGAGGACACAACACTCGCTAAGTATAGGGGGGTCTGTATATATATTATGTATATATTTTAGCCATACCTCGTACTTTCGCATAAGTCTGTATGTATTTACGGGGTGGTTAATTAATCAACAAAAAAACAATAGAAAAATAAAAATAATAAAAAACAACATTTGCTACTAACACTGACTGTGTCCAAAATTTTTGGAAAAAATGGCTTCTTATTCATTTTTGCAAAATGAAAAAAACAACAAAAATCCTTTGCATAAAAAATCAAAAGAAAAAAATGTGTCTGCATTTCACACACCTGCACTTCATACAGCATTGCATTCATTTGCATATGTGAAAAGTCATCAGGTTCTGAAACGAGTCATGAGCCGAAACCGAGAGTGGTCTGGACTTGACCTTAATCCACCTAATTTTCAGAGGAACTTCACCGAGAAATAGGATTTTAGAGTTTTCAGGTCTTTGACTTAATTCTTTAAGTTCCACATGACAGTGTGCAGAGCTCAACTCTTAGTGTTTAACCTGATCTCTTCATTCTGGGTACAACTCTGGAATAAGGAATTAATTTGTACTCTCGCACTATGCACTTAGCTCAACTCAGACAGGATGTTGGAAGACCGTGTGAGTTTCTTTTCTGGTAGCGTGGAAATCTAAAGACCGGAGTACGAGTTGAAATAAAGCTTCGGAAAAGGGATGGACAGCTGGGCACAATTTTTCTAAGACCCCAAAAAATGTACGGAACAAAAAGATTCTATATCCGTAGGGGCACAACAAGATCCAAGCAGAACCACCGAAAATTCCAAATACAAAGAAGCATTCTACCAAATAAATATCCGACCAAAAGGTCCAAGCTTCAAGAAACCTGCAGATCTTGGTGGAGACTCGGCTACACTGGCCATCTTCATAAGGAGAGGTGACTACACTGGCCACCCTCTAGTTCTTTTCTCATTCTTTTAACTTCTCCCCCCAATTCGATTGTCAACACAACACGACAGACCTTAGAAGGAAATACCTGACTCCCCGAGGACGAGTTACTGGAGAAGAGGTTTGCGTGGTAGTTCCGCATTCTGTGTGGGAAGAGCTAAAACCTTTCACACACATGAGTCGATTATTCAACGTTCATAGGGTATGCTTTGGGAAGAGGATTGATCTAAGATGACTTCTGAGCCGAAACTGTAGCAATGATATGTAGAACTTGAGGGCTGTTGATTTTAAAATTCTAAGACTCACAGAAGTTCCGCCACACTATTAATCCAAAGGTTAATTCTAGTTTCACTTTCACTTTCAGCTCATGGTCTTGGTATAGAACCCAATCTCATTTCACTTCATGGCATTTCTTTTTAATGCACAAGGACGAGCATGAATTAAGTATAGGGGGATGACGAATCTCGAATTCATCACTCTAAATCTCATTTATTAAGCTCAAATCCCTTAAAATCAACAATATTCCTGCATCTATTCTGCATAATTAGCATCCATGCATGTTTTCATAAGAATGGCATTATAGCACAAATTTCTATATAAAATAATAAGCCAAAAATCCCATCCAAAATAACCTGTAAATAGTCTAACTTCCCAGATTTTTAACTTATTCATGCTAACTCCAAATGACCCAAAGCCACCTCCAATGTATACATCTCACTAACAAGAATAAAGGAAAAATTCAAAAAAAAATAACTAACCCAAATAAGTGGACCAAAAACCCAAACCCTAGTTTCAGGATTTCCGGACTAAAAACCTCATATCTTCATCATCCAGTGTCCGATTTAATCCTATGCACTTTTGAACTAATATACGTTAAATTACCTTCAAAACAAGACGAAGTTCAAGTAAATCGGAGCTCATATGGGTTTTGGGCCTCTTTTGTATATTGTATATTTTAACGCTTTTTTTACCTAATATTTTATGTACATATTTTATTGAATAATAAAAATCCAAAAAAATTTATATTAATGTGTATTTATGTATCTTTGATTTATCATATTTTTTCGGATTTTTATCTGATCTAAAAATGACATAAAAATTACAAAACCCCAAAATCAAGGTGTTCTATGTACATGGGATACCCCAAAAGACCACTTTGTGCAAATGATCGATTTTGGTTTTGAGGTCTTCATGAAAGTTGTAGATCTCATCGAGACGAGTAATTTTGGTGAAGAAATGTTTTTGATCCGTGGTCATTTACTATTTATTTTCGATTTTACAAAAGATGTATTTTTCGATTTTTCTGCCGCCACGTGTCAGCCAATTTTGGCGCATTTTTTAAATTCATTTTATTAAAAAAACCGCGCACGTGCAGCGCACGTGCCACCCCCCGCAAGCGCACTGCACGTGCATCCGCCCCTTCAGCCTTTCCCCGCTACCACGTGGTCAAAGCAGGGCCATCCGATCTCGGCTGATCGGATGGCCACTGCTCTTCATCTTCTTCCCCAGCGCCATCCCCAAATATCTCCGTCGCCCGTGATTTGCGCCACGAATCGACCGCTTCCTCCATCCCCGATCTCCTCCTTCAATCAAACCCCTCGAGATCTCCGTCAAATCCCCGTGATTTCTTTCCTTCTCCAGTGTTCGCCCCCCCCCCTCTATAAAAACTTCATCGCCCCCAAATGACACACATCCGCCGTTACCAGGAGATCGCGGTGGTGACAGCCCGTGACCTCCTTCGACGAGGTCCGGTCGCCCCTCTCCAGTGGTCATCGTAGCGCCGCCCTCGGCCTTCTGCTCCAGCTCCGAGTTCATCTCATCGAGCCAACGATCTCCTCACGCCTCCGCCTCCATCAACGACCTGCTCGCCATCAACGTCATCGACACCAACACCTCACCTTCGTCCCCAACCATCTCTGCCGAGCATCAACCTACCTCTCGCTTCGTCAACACCGGCCATCAATGCCCCCCCCAGGAAGCGGTCCTCGACCGTCCATCACCTCCTAGCCGCCAGTCCCCAGGGTCGAGACCCTCCTCACGTGATTCGCACCTGAACGAGGGGACATCTTGCAGATATACCCCTGAAGTCCCCTCTTATCACGCTAAAGCCCAGGTTACGTGTTGCGCACGTGACCTCTAGGAAATTTGTTGAAGACTCCCCGGGTTTGCCTATATTAAGCGCGCTAGTCCAAAGACAGAAGGGCAGGTGCTGCGCACGTATCCCTCTGGAACTTTTGCAAAGACACCCTCCAGTTACTAGTAATTACATTTCAGTCCCCTCCTTTGTGTTATTTATTTATTTATTTTGCATAAATACCCCTGTAATCCCCCTTAGTTTTGAACCTCTTCTCTACATTATTTTATTAATCCAAAAATAGCATTTTTTTTGTCAATTAATTCTCTAAACTTTGACATATTGTGGACATTTTTGTGATCAGTGGTTAATTAATAATTAATTATCTTGTAGAAATTTACATATTTTGCCCATTTCTTTCTCTGAAATTCATAGTTGATTAACCATTGCTCTAAAAATTCCTGAAAATTCACATATTGTAGAGTTAATTGTGCTTAACATAGTGCCTAAGAAGAATTGCATTTGCATACATAATTTTCCTTGTAAAAATCATTTTGCATAATTCACTGTTAAATTTTTAATGGGTATTAGATCTCATATTTTCAATGTTTAGGATTTTTCCTTGATCAATCACCTAGTGATAGATCTTAGACAATTTTATCCCTAGAAAATAAGTAGGTTTAATATTTATTATAATTAAATATTGAAATTCACTCTATTTGCATTTGAAAATTCATAAAAAATTCATATTGCATCCTAAAATTTCAAACAAGTACAGTGCATTCATTTTGTCATAATTATCATCTCAACCAAGTTTCATATTTTTTGGACATCGTTTGAACGTAATTCACATTTTAGTCCCTAAATAGCCCGAATTTGCATTTTGCACCCTTTAATTGCATAAAAAATAACAAAAAAAGACCGCCTCGAAAACCACGTACGAATTTCGATAGACATAACTCTAGGTTGTTCCTTTGCCTCCTTGTGATCGACCTTGGGACTTGTCCAAGTAAAATAAACATAAAACCACATTAATACAATTGAAGAATATTTTGTGTGGTTATTTTCTTGACCGTTTCCGATTGCCGCCTACAAGCATGACTAATTATTTCAACACAATAAATTAAAACACATCCTTAACTCGGCATCTTCGGATACGTCAGCCCGCTCATGAGATATTGGGATCAAATTTTCTGCATAGTCATCTCGCTTTGGAGGGTTGATTGAATTTGTAGGTTTAATACATGCTTTAGGAAAATATATAATCAATACCTAGGTACGATATATGTTTTTGGAAAGTATTTGATCGATATGAATTCCCAATGATCAAATGAGAAACTTAACGATAAAACCCTGAAGAAGGAAGTCTAGATAAGATCTAAAACTTTTGGTTTTTCTACGTCTTCCAATATGCAGGATGTACGGGTATTTGGAATACTTGAGGGTGATGTGATCATAAGAGATTGTATGACCATGATGCTTCCATTCTGAGGGAGTGGTGAAACATGTTTGGATTTTAGTGATTCCTCGCAATAGAGAAGTAATCTGATCTTAGTCCAAATGTTGGACATTGATATAAATGTGATTCAGGCGCAACAGGAAGATTAGATTTATGATTTGATTTAATCAAACATCTTTGAGAGGCCCCCTTGATCTAGATTTGAGATATGATCCCAATATCCAATTCACTATACATGGAACGTACAATCATCGTGTCCTTATCTCCAGGTATCCACAGAGAAAGCGTGTTATTCTTGAAAGAGTTCAAGAATAATTTTACTGTTGATAATGTATCTGAGCATTGAGCAAAATTGATAGTTAATTGTGATTTAAGTATCATGAATAATATGATATGATTCATATTATTTGGACATATGAGAAGAGTCATCCAAGATAATTAAAGATGATTTAATTTTTCAAGGATATGAATAATGTAGATATCACTGTCCATGTTAATCATAAATATTATAAGAGGAAAGGAATCTTACTCCATGGAGTGGGTAACTTATCTACTCCATTTTCATTTTTTTCACTTTTTTATTTTTTTTTGAAAAATGCTTCAATTGATTTTCATAACTATATCCGTCTAATATGTCATTCAAATTTCGTCATAAATAGAGACTTATATGCCCTCCATCCAGAACATGTAATTTTAATGGTCTTAGATTTGTTGTAATTTACTTGTTCTGGATTGAAGGCATGTGAGTCTTTGTTACTGATGAAATTTGAATGACATATTAGAAGGATATGGTTATGAAAATCCATGGAAGCATTTTTCAAAAAAAATAAAAAAAGTGGGAAAAATGAAAGTGAAGTAGATATGTTACCTACTCTAGGATCCCTTTCCTCATATTATAAAGGAGATTTGTAATATATTAGAGATAAGTACTTGTAAATAAGATTTACAAATTAAATGTTGATGTGAATTGGATTCACAATGTATAATTGATTGTAAATGTAATTTACATTTTATTGGGTGGCTGGATTTGATTCGTAATTATCAACGGTTTTATTTGCAATTACCACAAATAATTTGCAATAATTATTTGATGATATTTTCTTGACAAAGGATATCTTGAAATAAGACTTAATGTAATAAGTTACAATAGGATTGGAGAGAGATTTTATCTCTCC
This sequence comes from Ottelia alismoides, assembly GCA_037367405.1. Classification (NCBI taxonomy): domain Eukaryota; kingdom Viridiplantae; phylum Streptophyta; class Magnoliopsida; order Alismatales; family Hydrocharitaceae; genus Ottelia; species Ottelia alismoides. Next base: position 716,953 of record JAZKJV010011575.1, read on the forward strand.
AATCATGGTGGTCGTCCACCATGTTTATGGGGAAGGGGGCTATCTCCTTTCCCCTTACATGGACGGAGGCTCTCTAGTCCTATTTCATTTGGGAGATTCTTTATTTAATTGAAACTAAATATGTTAAGATTATTTACAACATATTTATTTTCTTTTAAATTAAATTAATTATTGTTGCAAATTTTTGCAATAGAAATTTCAACCACCGATTTGAATTAGGAGTGCATTTCCACCATCCAATTTAGTATAAACGAAAGGGTAGACCTAGACTTTTCTTTTATATACAAGACACAATATTAAGAAGAGAAATAAGGCTCTCTCACACACACTCTCTCTCTCTCTCTTTCTCTACACTCTCTTTCTCTCTCTCAACATGTGGTCTTCCATATGTTTACTTAAAAAAGCCCGCAGTCATCACAACACCATTGTGTTATCGGATCGACTGCTCGTGGATCTCTTCCACATTCAGTCCTTCTTTCTCATGAAGAAGGCGTCGGATTTTGTGATATGAAATCGGGAGATTCCTCGCTTGAATAATCAACTTCGATTATGAGAAGCACATGTCTCATCCACGTGCAGGTAAGTGCAACCTTTGTTGGATCGAACTTGGGACAGGAGAATCTCTTACTTTAGGTATTAATGATCACAACCATGCTTTAAGAGGTATTCCGTTGAACTCATTCATATTCTTGATGAAACAGTTTGAGAAGTGTTTTTGATTAATGTGGTTTCATCCATTTGAGAACTTTTTAAATTTCCACTGTCCCTCTGCAACTAGTATGACTAGTCGCTCTTGATCGCATATGATGTGATCTTCATGCTTTTGTCATGCGTTAAGGACTAAACCCTAGACTTTAGTTTGGATGCTCAAGATATAAGCAAAAAAGTTCAAGGGCATATCTGTAAATAAAAAACATGAGAAATATAGATAAAAACATCATGATCATGTCCTTGTAGGGGCATTTTTTCAATAATGACAAACCGACGGAGTCCTTTTGTCATTTTCCTAGACAGGCCACGTGATGCACATATGCTTAGGATCTATTTGTAATTTGGAGAATACAAGAGGTTTTAGATGCAAAATACCCGACCCTGCACATTCCATGCATGTGCGGTAAGGATCGGATATAGGCCCAGGTCGGGTGCATGTGAGGAGACCACATGGATCGACCTCCATGCTCCATATGTGCCTCGGTCCCACTGAGGCTAGCGGCTTTACTCTACTACTCAAGTGATAGGTCTTCCTATCATCCCGACCAGATAGTGCATTCTCTTCTTCATTAGATGAACTATGCCGCATTCGGCTACGTGGAATTGGGCTTCTTTGAAGCCATGTACACCTTCTCCTTTATCTTCTTCCCTCACGGAAGGTCTTGGGACCTCCCCAGAGAGTTTGTGAAAGCCACGGAGGGGTGCTGAATGGATGAGACACTCTGAATCTTAGGCTTGATGGATTATCATCGACGCTAAACCTTTAGAATAGAGAACATCTGAAGACTTCGACCATTGAAGTGTTTCTTAACCTACAGGTGTTAACAGCAACCAAAGCGAGTGTGTGTGTGGCGGGGTGAATGGAGGTTCATGTAGACAAAGAAGAGGGAGGGCCTAATGGGAGAAGGTTCTGAAAGAGGGGGATGGGTAGTGAACTTGTGCGCGTGGATCTGCGAGGTGCAGCGAAGGTGTAGGCAACGTCGATTAAAGGTGCAGATTGTAAGACATGTCTAATTAATTTAGAGAAACACAAGTGTGAAGAATAAGGAATGTCAACTCGAGAACTTGAAGAACATGCTGGAGTTGGAAGAAGGGCTTGTACTTGTGGTTCGTACGTCATCTTATCATTTCTTGACCACCACAACCCCCGGAGGAAGCATGAACGGCAACTCGGAGCATCGTAGCATGGTTGAAATGGCCATGGATCAACAATGAGGGTGTGCTCCATTCTCAGACATCTAGTACCCCCCATGTCATTGTAGGAGGATGATGCCTAGGAGGGAACCCTATGTAAATGTGCACAGGAAAAAATGGGAATGTTAGAGGTGGTTTTAAAGGAGGGTGGTCAGCGTGGGAAACATACGTGTGGAGTAAGTGGGAGAGAGGATGAAGAATGAGTTGCAACGAGGTATAACCTATGAGAAAGGGAGGTTACGAGAGGTAATAGATGAAGTGGGAGTCGTTGGATCAAGCGATCCAATGGCCTAAGGACAGGTACGAATGAACACTCCTGATGCGATCGGGTCTCTCACATCTAAGGGTTGAGATGACAGCAGGTAGGAGCGGTTGTGATGGCATCCATCACTTCGATCGTGTAACTGAGCGAAGAGCGCTAATATATGGTTCTGATGCGCTAGATGGAGTCAAATCGACAGGTGAGAGCGAGACAGGAACAAAGGGTGGAGATCAGTCCATCAGACTCAGATCAAAGGCTATGGAGGTAGGCAAGTGTCAAAGTAGGGTCGTGCCATGTTGGCAACCTTAGGGATGACATGTGGCCCAATAAGAAAAAAAATGAGAAATAGATAGAAATAAATAAAAATAAAAAAGGAATAATTACAAGTTTACAATTAAAAAGTATAAAACATGAAAGATGTAGATCTCGATAAGATCTACATGTTTTATGTTGAGCAAAAAGTGAAAATATGTTATATATACATAGATATATTTTTGTAAGCATTTTTAAGGAATAAAAATACTTATTTAATTTATTTTATTATTTATTGTTTGTATTTTTAATTTATATTTAATGTCAAAACAAATATATACATTAATAATCTAGTTTTTTGGATTTTTAATAAATAAGAAAACACATAAAATAAATCACGATAATATAGTTAATTATAAACATTAATTAAGTTAGTTATGAACAAGAGTTAACTTGTAATTAATGTTAATTAGTGGTATATTTTATTGAAAAGTTTAAGATAGAGTGATGATAAATAAGAAATATGATGATAAATCTATGATTTATCATCCCCCATACTCAAACCATGCTCATCCTCGAGCATTTAAAGAGTGAGTGAGTTGGATTAATACCTAACCGTGCATGTGAAACTTAAAAACTTGATTCATTAGAATCATTGGTTTTAGTGATCCTAAAACTCTAAGTTGTACCAAGATCTAGTCAAAAGGAATCCAACTTCTCTAATTGTCAGACTCATGTATGTGTGTATATTAAAAGGATATGATATTTAGTGTACACTGCATTCATGAGAGTCGAGTTGAAATGTCATCCAAAGGTTGAGTCTAAGAGACTCTTCTCAGGACCCAATCCTTAATACTAGGTAATAAATGAGTTCCTCACCCAATCCATTGTCTCTTTAGTTTGTTAGACTTTGAAAGTGAAGGTGGAAGTTCAGTTGATGGATGGCATAGGTTTGTGTCTTTTCTTCTCTCCCTTTCATTGGAACACAGATCCTCTTGAGTGTCTTATTACTCAACACATGTATATTTTTGGATGTTGATTTATGTGTTTGTCAAGAAAGTTTAGAGTCAGCTACACTTGTTTTCCAGGGAATACACCAGTGTGTATCTCTTTGGAGTATCTAATATACCTTTCGCACCCTGATTTGTATCGCTTACGATGCATAGCCTTTTTTGGCTGCTAGAAAGACTCTTATGGTCCTAATAACATTGGTCCAAGTGGACACTTTGAAATGGGTGGGAGTGCTCACCTTTGGCGAAAGCTCTTTTGTATTTAACTTTGTAGTGCGAGCTTTTCTTCATCATTATTTTTCTTTCTTTTCTATTTTTTCCCTTTTTAACTTGTTCTGTTGTTTTACAGGTTGGCGCACACTGATCAACAAATTTTTATGTTTTCTCGCACCCTGGTACTTAGGTATATATCAAGATTTTGGTACAAGAACCTTGTTCTCAAACCAACTTAAGGTGTTGACACTCAGGTTTCATGAAGCCTTCATCAATTTTATCCCATCCTTGAGTATCATAAAATCAAGTCCATCTTCAAATCTCGAATCTTAGTTCCTCAAGTGAAACCTCAACTCATCTCACCATGATTGTAGTTGTGCATGTGATATGTGGGTTATATTCTTGAAGGTAGAGATGAAGTGCGCAATATAGCACCCATATCTTTCAAATTAGGGAAATGTGGATTATTAAGTCACAAACCCTAATGATGAAGGCTGGTTAACTCAGACTATTAAGACATCATAAACCAAATTTTCATTATTCCACAAGTCTTGAGAGATGGTGACAGTGTTATGGATACACCAACTCAATTGGTTAATGTTTTTTGTGATTTTTGAATTTTTCAATTTTTATGTACTTTTGAATAAAGTTTGAAGTATTTATAAGCACAAGTAAGTCTCATTTACACCCTCCTTTTTTAAAATCATTTTGAAAAGATTTTCCAAGCCATGTCACATAAATATATAGTTTTATAAAATATTTTCAAAAGGTTTTCAAGACAAGTAAAATCTCATTTTCAAACCCATATCAAAGATTTTTCAAAGACAATGTCGCATAGTTAGAAAATTTTTTAAATCATTTTACAAATATTTTATGTGAATCATTTCAAAAGATATTTTACGCTATCCCCAAAAGTTTTAAAAAAATTGAAAATATGATCTATGGATAAAATATATATGAAATATATACTGTATACCCCCCTATACTCATTTTTTGTTATGTCTTCATAGCACAAAGTGATATGAAGCCATAGCTCATGATAAAATATAGAATGACATACATAACTGACTCGAGTCTCTCCCCTATACTTAGGTTAAAACTAACCTAAGTATAAGAAGAGGACCAAGAGGAGAGATCAATGAGTGAAGAATAGAGGATAATAGGGGTTCAGATCCTCCCTATACTTAGGCTGAGAAGAGCCTAAGGATAGAGATATCCAATAATGATGGAGGGACACGAGGTGAACAATCAGAGACGGACATGGTTCCTCCTATATTTAGGTTGAATAGGAACCTACTGGATATGGAGGTATAATTGGGAACCAGGTTACTAGTTAGGATTAGATTGGAATAAATCTGCAAGATGGTTGACTTTTCAAAGATCAGTTAATCTATGAAGATGAATAAGGAGTGTAGGGTTTGCGAGAGGGTTGGGGTGAATACATAATCATGGCTTAACCATTCAGGCAAACAACCTCAGTTCACCAACTCATACATAAGGACCAACAAATGTCGGTCATTTTATCTTATCGATTTTATTGGTGATCATCCAAAATATTAGTCTGTTACGTAAGGATTAATTATATGTTTTGGGCACTATCCTAGGGATATGTCCTTGCCCCTCAACATGCAAATAGATCATGTGTATAATATTGGGATTTGGTCTCCCATAATCCAAGGTGAATTTTACTCCTTTTTATTAAGGTCGACTTGCATTTCCCAATCCCATCTTTTATGCTCGCGTTGTCACTGACATTTATGTGTATACAATCAAGCAATTTTTGTCTAATGGGAAATCCCAGTTCCATTTAAAATCCTAGGATGCAAATCAAGAGTAGGATGTCGAGAAAAGCTGATGCAACGAGACAACATGATGTATGCTCAAGAGAAGTACTTACAATTCCTCCATCATTCTCCAAGCAAGTGCAAAACTGATTTTAAATTTAACACTAAATACATGCAAGTTAAGAAAAGTCGCATACTAAACATGCTCCTATTAGCGGGATAGAACTCATTTGTTTGGCTAAGTGAAGCGATGTTATGGTGTATCTCATGAATCTATAGATATGAAGTGACTCTCCCATATTCTTATTAGTGTGTTCTAACTACTTTTAAGCACAATAGGAAATGAAAATGAACATAGCTCAAAGAGACATGTGCCCAATCCTAGATTGCAGTCAAGTGGAGCCCCTCCCTGGTATGGGTGAAATAGACTCCACACACCACTCTTAGTCTAGGTCTTTGAATAAATATGCGAACCCTCGAACGAGGATCGCTAGAAATGCAATTATTACAAATATATATACAACCCAAAAATGACTAAGAATTCTAATTAAATCCTTCGATGCTTGAGAAGGTGCTTCTGCATCTCCTCGTAGTGGGAGCTCCCGACTCTCGCCTCTATGTCTCCCGAACTTCCTAGCTCTCCACGGGCCCTGACATAAAAGCCATGCATTAGATATACGATCACTATATTTAATGAACAAAATAATGCAAAAACAACACATACATGTCAATATAATTATCAAAATATTCAACTTAATTAAATATCAAAAATTAAGAAATCATGAAGATGAGCCGTGTCCCCAACAAAGATGCCATCCGATGAATCGCATTTTCACTTCTTTAGGAATCATATTTTATCATAGTATAGGAGTTGAAAATGGACCGAGCAGAGAACCACCATTTGGAATAGGCGAAGATTTTATACTTTAGTAAGTGTACTAAGGTCAAACACAAGGACACATGCTATTAGTTTTATTAATCAAACTTTAATACTTAGATTAAGTGAATAGATCATCTATCTAGGTCAACAAATAAGCAATGCACAATAATGCGATGCAATATATGATGAATGAGCTGGATGCAATTTCTATTTCTATTTTTTGCAATGAATGAAGCACAGAATGCAACAAAATGTAATGTAGTGCAAACATAGATACAAAAAATATATGCCCAAAAAATAATTAATAAATTGAACATCAAGTTAGATCTGATTCCCTTATAAATTGATACATCAAGATAATTCCAATTTCATTTTATAAGTATTTAATGAACCAAGTAGTGTGGCACATGTATCTCTAATTTTATCATACTATCACAGGTGTCAAATCAGTGAATTAATCATGCCTATAGCAAGGTAATTAAATAAACATTAAAATGAAATATCAACAAAAAAGAAGTTTGGATGCTTAAGATATAAGAAAAGAGTTCAAGGGCATATATGCAAATACAAACATGATAAACATAGATAAAAACATCACAATTAGGTCCTTGTAGGGCATTTTTTGCAATAATTACAAGCCAATGGGGTCCTTGTGCAATTTGCCCAAATGTGTCACGTGAGGCACGTGCGCCCAGAACCTGTTTGCAATTTGGAGAATACGAGAGTCCTTAGATGCAAAATACCAAATTCCACATGTGCTCTGCATGCACGATGAGGCTCAGGTTTAGGCTCAGGTCGGGCACATGGAAGGAGGCCATGTGGATCGACCTATGTGCTTCGGACGTGCCTCGATCCCACTGAGGCTAGCGGCTTTTCTCTGTTGCTCAAGTGACATATGGGTCGCCCAATCATCCTAATCATGTGATTCCTACTCTTCTTCATCAGATGAACTTCGTCACATGTGGTTATATAGAACTCAACCGCGGTAAAGCCCCGCACCCCTCCTCCTTGTTCCTCTTACCACACTGAAGGTCTTGGGACCTCCGTGGAGAGTTCGTGAAAGTCGTGGAGGGGTGCTGAATGGATGAGACACTCTGAATCTTAAACTCGATGGATGCTCACTAACCCTGAACTTATAGAACATAGAACATCCAAAGACTCCAAACATTGATGTGTTTCTTAACCTGTAGGTGTTAGCAGCAACCAAAGAGAGTCTATGTACGCGAGGGAGTGAATGGAGGTCTGTGCAAGCGAAGAAGAGGGAGAGCCTAAGTGGGTTCTTCTCTGACCATGTCGGAGAAGAATTCCAATGGTGGGGAAGGTTCTGACGGAGGGGGATGGTGAGTGAACTTGTGCGCATGGATCTATGACGTGTGATGAAGGTGTAGGCGACGAGGATTGGAGTTGTGGATGACAAGAGATTCCTAATTAATTCAGAGAAACACAAGGGTTAAGGACAAGGAAAGCTTATATGGGAACCTGCAAAATAGGCTACGGATGGAAGGGGGTCTTGTTCTCATGGATAGGAAAGAACGGGACCAATGGTGGTGGTTTTAAAGGAGGGGCTCGAATGTTACAGGAAGTGGTACGTGTGTTTTGTAATCGTCATGCATTACCCTAGAAGATCGGTGATGGGATAATTAGGTCAGTAGGAGAAAGGTGATGGCTAGTTAGATATCGAGGGGTGGTCTGTGAGAGAAGCATATGTGTGGAGTGAGTGGAAGAATTGGACGAAGGACAAGGTGTAGTGAGGTGTAACGTATGGGACGGAGCGGTTACGAGAGGTAGGAGATGAATTGGGAGCCATTGGCTCATGCCATCCAACGTCCCAAGGATGGGCGTGAATGAACACTTATGATGCGATCGGGTTACTCGCATCAAAGGGTTGAGATTACAATCGATAGGAGCGGCTGGGAAGGCATCCATCACTTGGATCATGCAGCTGAGCGAAGAGAGCTAACATGCAGTTCTGATGCGTTAGATGGAGTCAGATCGATGGGTGAGAGCGAGGTGGGAACGACGGGTGGAGATAATATTCATCATGCTCTGTCAATGACTATGGAGGAAAGTGGGTGTCAAAGTAGGGCCAGGACATGTGGCGGCCCTGGGGATGCCACGTAACCCAATAGGAAAATTAGAAATTTATAAAAATAAATAAAATTGAATTATAAATAATTACAAGCTTCAAATCAAAAGTGTAAAATATGAAAGTTGTAGATCTTTATGAGATATATGTTTCATGTTGAACAAAAAGTGAAAATAGGTTATATATAGATACATATATCTTTGTAAGCATTTTTAAGGAATAAAAACATTCGTTTTTTATTTCTTTATTATTTTTTGTGTTTTAAATTAATATTTAATGTCAAAAAATATTTAAAATATTTATCTAATTTTTGGAGTATTTTTAATAAATAAGATAATAGAGAAAATAAATCTCCATAATATAGGTAATTATAAACATTAATTAAGGTTAGTTATGAACAAAGGTATCTTGTTAATTAATGTTAATTAGCTGCACATTTTCTTGAAAAGTTTAAGATAGTAGGATAATAAATAAGAAATATGATGATAAATCACATATTTATCAATAGTGTTGATGAATCTCTATTTCATCACCTCTATTCTTTAATTTACCTTAAATCCCTATATAAATGCATGTTATTAACTTATTAAAAATAATACTTAGTAAATCACATAAAATACTGTGTAAAATATTGTATAAATTACTTTATTTAATACCAAAATAAGAAAATTATGGAAAGAAAAGAAAAAGGATGAAGTGTCAAAGCCACTGGGTTACCCTAAACCCTGAGACCTTGTCATCTTGATGACGTGGTCGACAATGAATAAAGCAGGGGGAGATATGGTAGAGAAACTGTACACAAAACCGCACAAAAACCCTAATTTTATATTTCAATAATAGGCTTTTGGGATCTCTTTTTTTATTTATACCTCAAATCAATAAACCATCAATATGAACATTGTACATAAAAATATAATGAAAAATAAAAAAACTAATTTCACTAAAAAAATAACGCACAGTATACCGGGACACACAAAACAAAAAAACACAAAGAAAACATTACATACTTATATCTTCTCCTTACTTGATCAAAATTCACAAAATTTACCTTTATTGTTCATAAAAGTAATGTATCTATTTAATGAAGGTTGTTACATTCAATTTAGAGTTAAGATACAAAAGTTAGCTTTTGAGCCCTCATGGTGCAAGATACCTATATATAATATTCAATTTATTCATTCTTTATATTTTTCCTTTCTTATATATTTATAAATTTTTAAATATTATATAAAATATGTGTAATAATAAAATTAAAAATACATTAAAATAAATAACTTTATTTGATATATCGGTAAAATATACCTATAATACACATATGTAATATATGTATATAATTAATTAACTTTATAAATAAACTCAGGAAAATAAAGTAAAAATATTTTAATATGTAATTAAATAAGTTATAAATATATAATTTATGTACATAAAAATAATATATATATAATACAAAATAAAAATAAAATATGTATGATATAGGTATTTATACCAATAACTATACATGTAAATACTAACATCTAATAAATTAACTTATAAATATAAATAAAAATGCCCTAAAATAATACATAAAATTATAAATATTTTTTATATTTTAAAAAATAATAATATACTCAATTAATATTTAATATCGATTTTACAGGGGATTTAAGCCCCTGAATTATCTAGTTGGTCCATGTAGACCAACCAGAATACTCTGCTCATTGACCTAGGATCAACTATACCTCCACCTACCACCTTCCGTGTTAGAATACCACCAACCCTACTTTTCCATTTTTTGGCATTGATCTGTTGCTCGAGGGCATTCGATTCCTTATGCAAAAACACACGTGACATATTCGATAATCACACTCATACCTCTGATGATCCAAAGAACTATCCATGCCCGAGCAATCTCATGATCAACTTCACCTGTCACCATGCCTATAAAATTCACCCCATCACCATTTTTTGCTCTTGACCCCTCTTATGAGCTTCTTAACCCCTCAGACCATGTGCGAAGGAGTTGACTTGGTGATAGGAGGTTCGCTCCGTCATTTTGTAAAAAGGAGGAGGCTCGTTTGAGAAGATCCAACCATCATCGGACCTCCATGCAGGCGGTTTTGCCTCTTCGATTCTAAATCGAGGCCTTTTCCCAATATTTTTAGATAGTATTCAGTTGTAGGATTACTTTATGCATCTTAATTTCACTCTTTAGTGGTTAATTTAGGTAAAATTAAAAATCCCCTTTCAACATGGAGCTTGAGCTCCTAAAGTCGCTGTGTTTCTGCCAGTTACTTGACCTTATTTAACCGCATTCAACCCTCGATGAACCCCTGATTCTCTCTCTTTATTCTTTTATTTTTGTTATTTATCTTGGTAAAACATGTAAATACATGTAAATACAATAACATAGCAAATTGCATGCATCTGTTAACACTGCATAATTAGCATGTATTTGTGCAAAAATAAAAGAATAAAGGAAAAGAAAAAGGAAGGAGGTATTTAGAATAAATACAGAGTGACCCGAACCCAAGAGAAGGTCATGCCTTGACTTGATCGCCAAATAAAATAAGTAAAAAGAGATAGGGCCTACTTTGTATGTATATACTACCTATGTGAATAAATAAATATCTTTGATAAATAAAAACTAAATCATTATCTTTACCTTATTGTAAAATAAAATAAAAATTGGAAAAATTAAATAAAATTAAAATTAAAATTCCTTTTTCATTGTACAAAACACATATATGTATGTTGAAAATAAAAAAATAGAAAATTGGGGTATTTGTGTAAAAATAATAAAATAAAAGTAATTGTACATAATACATAGGCATATTATGCCTGATTTGGTCAGGCCTCCTCTTGCCTCGATTTATCACCCGACGCTTGTCCTAGGATCCATGATCCTCACGAATCCCTAGGAAGGCACGGATCTTCCTAAGGTTGCGCGCTATCGCCCGATCATTCCAGACCCCTGGGAAGCCTATAAAATCTCACCTCTGCCTCCGCATCTTAGTAGCTCATGCCTTGCCCCTTCTTCCACCCCTAGAGACCTCCTGGTGAGAGATAGTGACTGGAGAGAACCTTCAGATTGAAGTTTGGTGGCATGAATCTTGCAGCTCACCTATGTGGCTGGAGCCCTGTGCCACGTCTAGGCTCCCTGCCTTCCGTAGCACAGTCAACGCCATGACCCCATCTCCCAGCTCCGCCTGACCTTGTTGAGTTCGTCAGCACCTTCAGGTGACGACACATTATACATTTACATTCATTTCTTTCATTTCATTTACGCTGCCGAGTTCTTAGCTCCGACCATCCAGTCGGAGCTCCGTCCCACTCACATATCCATATCAATCGACACTACGACTAACACCTCATCTTCCCTCGCGAACTATCCATCATGAATCATGCTCATCGGAGCACAATTGAGATTTATCTCCATCCTCCCCTTACGTCGGAGATATCCCACCTGTGTCACAGCCGCTTCTGTCATCTTTTGCAGCAATAACCTGGGTCGAAGCATAGCCACAAACCCTCTCTTGTATTTGTAGGTATCCTCGCATGATAACATCTTCTGTTGGACATCCAGTCTCTCAACAAAGCAGCTCCAGGCAAAGCTTCCTCATCGCACACGCCTGACTGTTGGTTCCTCCATCGAAACCCCCCACCAGACGCAGACCACTTCCATGATGATGCAGGACTCCTCCGATCCTTCATCGGAGTAGTGGATCTCGATCCCTCCTTCGTTGAAGTTCATCCTCGATGAGTTCTTCCAGCTATCCTTTCCATCGTCGATGAGGAGCCCCGCCTTCCTGATATGATCTTGGTCATACGCCATGCCTTACCCTTAACGATCGATCAGAATAGGGGACAAATCTGCACTGCACGTCGTCGCCCTTTTTAAAGCTGTAGATCTGTACTGTAGCTTCTCATCATAGATGCATGTCCCTAACATTCCCTCCACAGTCAGATCCTTTCACAGGAAGGCGATCATGACTGTCAGAGCCATCATGTGCACCTCACATGCTTCGTGGTATTTTGTACCCTTTCTGTCATACTTTTATGCTTTATCAGTTGGTCTAATAAATAAAGTTGTAGTACAAATATTTTGCATGTGGACCCTTGCTACTTTTAGTATTTGCATTTTAGTCCAATTGAGCTGATATCACGTGCCGTCCCACGTGCTTATCCGGTGTTTTTGCATGTTTAATCCCGAACTGTATGTATGTTATATTTTGAATGAATATTTTCTGATATTTGCACTTACAACCCTGTGAGGCACGTTCACGTGTTACGCGCATACGCCCTGGGCTTTTTGCTTCTGTGGCCCTACATTTTATATCCGCATTACTACTTGGCCTATGAAATTTCGTGAAATTACAACTAAGTCCCTGTGAATTGTGTGTTTCATTTTTGATCAAATAAATACCTGATTAACTCCAAAAATTCCATACAGATATTGTTAGCTCCTCCTAACATGTAGCATTTACGGTAATTTTTTTTGAATTAATTTAACTCTGTCTGATATTTTCTAAAAATAAAAACCACCAAAAATCTCACTATCTATTTTATAAAATACATAAAAATTATAAAAATTGTTTTAAAAATTACAAAAAATTAGTGTTTGCTTGTCTTTGTGTGTTTTACCTCCAGTAGCATTTTTGTTGCAAAACCCTTCTAAAAACCCTAAAATTTACAAATTCTAAAAAACCTATAAAAATCATTAAAATTCTAAAAAATAAAAAAAGATTTTAGTCTCTGTTAATAGCCTTTTTTATCTAGTATCTTGTAAAATTACCCTCCAGGACATTAGGACACTTTAAATATTTTTAATTTGTAAATTTGTCCAGGTTGTTTATTGTTTCACTATTTTGTCTCTCGTTTGAATTTTATAAAATATTTATAAAAATTGTAAACCCAAAAAATTATCAAAAACATCTGAATATTAAAAAAATATAAAAATATTTTTGTTTCTGATTTTTAAGCATTTTTACCTTAATAAAAATTGCAAAGGCTTGCTTTAGTGCTTCACTGCTTTTTTTCTCTTGCTTGCCTTATTTTATTTTTAAAAAAAAATAAAAAAATTGAAAAAAAATTAAAAATAACAAAAATATGCATTTTATGGCTTGATTATCGACTATTTCGTACATCTCCGTGCTTCTTGAGTTCGACCTTGGTTGCTATACCATGTTAAAATAAAATAGCAGAGACCGCTAACATTTGTGTTGATTGATTTATATGCTTGATTGAGTGGTTTCTTATCTTCTTGTTGAGTTCATACCTATAGATTGGGGTCACAACGACCCGTGCTTATTCTTCATACTTAACTCCAGTTGGTAGGATGCTTATTAGAATGGCGCTGTTGTCAGGGAGTACGGCTTTGTAGTCTTTTCAACCTTTTTGTATATTTTTATCTCTATATGTTATAATGGTTTTCTGACCCATTTTATGTTTCTCTTTTCGTGCGAGGAACCGTCTGAGGACATTTTAGAGGAGACACATGCTTGAGGAGGAGCGGGAGCTGAGTAGGAGGCATATATAGATTTTAGAGATTAGATAGAGTAGTTAGTTTTATTTTCAACACATTTATATTATTATTGTAATAATACAGGACACTCAGACTCTTCTGAACACTTGAGACTTATAGGGGTCTGTTTCACAGAACAACGGTGTGTTCGGGGGACCTCGCCGCAATTTTCGCCAGTTTTGATTTTTATCGCATTTGTTTCTATTTGATTCTTGAAGATTTTGGCCCCTATACTTAGGATTTTCTCTTGATTACAATGTAATTAATTAAGTCACAATCCCTAATAGATGGTTTACACCTATAGTTTGTAATTGGACCTTATTAATAATTCATAATAAAAAGTTGGATTAATTAGATTCGAGCTCGTGTGCCGTGAGGAACCACATACGGTGCTAGCAGGACCCGTTGTAGCAGACAATGAGTGGTTCCCAAGATCGGACTCCAGACTTGATATGGTTGGCTGACTCTTGTTCTTCACGATCATTAGAAGTTGCTCGCATAAGGCTACCCTTCCCCAATGTCTAAACCTTCTCCAGGGAATACATAATGAATATGGGCGATTGGTGCTTATTGGTAGGCGGTTGTTTCATATCGTGTAATGTTCCAAGAGCAAGCTCCCCAACCCAAAGTAGTATTGGATGTATCTTGAAAGTCAAGTTGTAGGTGTTGTAGGTGTGTGTGTTTTTCTTCGTGCATCATATAGATTAATTTATATTCTATCTTCAATTTATGCATGGATCACCCTACATGTAGAGTGTCGGTGATAGATACGCATTTCTGACTTTGCGTGCATCATAGTGTTTGATCGTGCATCGGCTTTTTTGACTTGCTCCCTCCATTTTTGGACTTAAATAACCGCAAGAAATCGAAAAATTCATTAGGCATTGTTTGTTATTGAAAAATACCTAAAAAGAGAAAACAATAAAATTTGGGACTGTTAAAGCTAACTTGATCTTAAAAGACATCTCACTAAAAAATTTGTTGTGGAAGAGCCATCCCCTCCTTATTTGGTTTGCTTGAACGAGAGAGTGACCTGAATACTAGGATAGAGTCACACATGAACTCTCGTTAGACTACTTGTCTTGGGGTTAGTCATTCTCCAGTGAGGATCTCTCCAGTATCTGGTAAAGTGGGTCGCGACGTCCTTAGCAGAGCGAGTTGATCGAGTAGATAGTAAATGGTCCGCAATTTGTGTTGGCTGGGAAAGATCTAGCTTTAGGATTGGGCCAGTCTCCTAGGAGCATCAGATACCTAACATCTCGCTTAATCGCTCTACAAGATTTAATTATCACCTAAATAAAATTGACAGGATAAACGATCAAACCTTTACGATCATCAGATCTCGTGTTGAGTAGTGAATTAGGGGTTTAACTGCTGATTTTATTTGTTTCCAGATCCAATCCGTACTATTCCGACATCACGATGATGGGATGGAGATCCCTTAGGTTGCCTCTGGCAGCACCACTCTCGAGCACTCTGATCCACTCATCTAGGGAGGTTCAGGGGATCTTAGACCCGCTCTCCGAACCCGAGTTTGATTCCGCCCTGTTCCCCCTCAATCACACTTCTTCCAGTCTTCGGGTGCCCGAGCAGAGACCAGCACAGTTATTTATTCATTTGAAGGAACCTGAGTTCAGGTCTTTTGCCTTTATAAAGACCCGCAAGATGGCCAACAATGAAAGACGCACCAATGGGTAGCCCCAGAGTTCGACGTATGTTCTAAATCAAGGCTCCATCAACAACACATTATTAACCTCCCTAGAGATGATGTAGCGACATATTCGGGATCAGGGAGCATTTATGGTAGAGGTCTGTCAAGAGTTACAGCATATGCAAGCCAATGGAGGAGAGTCATAGAGACAGGCCAATGAGGACATTCCCGTAGTTGGAGGAAGAGTAGGAGGACAACTAGAAGAACCGTAGAATCCACCCCGACCAGCCAGACCGATGAGGGAGTTGCACAACCCTGGTTGAACCCTCATACACCGTTGGATCCAACTTCCAGTGATTCTGGGCGACGTCAAGCTCGGCCCCCAGACCATTTAGCGTTTGCCTAAGTTCCATGGGTTAGCCACCGAGGATCCGCATCTACATTTGTAGGAGTTTGAGATGATCTACAGCACTGTTCATGACCGATTTGTGGACGAAGACTCCATTAAGATGACGGCATTTCCATTCTCCCTGGTCGATAGAGCAGTCTACTAGCTGAAGCATTTGGGTAGATACATCACTTCGTGGGAGCAGCTCAAGACCGAGTACTTGAACAAGTACTATCCACTCGATCGGGCGAATGCAACGCGAGATCTGATCAACAACTTCACCATGATCCCCAACGAGCAGTTCCATGAGGCATGAAGCTCATCGACCGATGTCTACATTACAATATATTCAAGCCCAATCTTGTCCAAAGCTTCTTTTGTGGGATGACACCAGAGCTGCAGAGGCTAGTCAACACTTCTTGTGGGGCTCCTTCTTCGCCCAAGATGAAGACTAGGTCTGGTCCATCTATGAGGAGATGACTGAGAACTATACAATGATGTCCTAGACCAGGATCTACACTCAAGGGAAGCCCCTACCTCAGGTCATGATCTATCAGAGGATAGCACGGGTCGATGCGGGTCCCCATCCACTCTCGTCAGCAACAGCAGCACATGAAGAGTCTTCACCCACTGACATGGGCATCATCAGCAAGAAGTTGGACCATATAGAGAGCATTGAGAAGAAGCAGTGTCAGGACATGACGCAGATTGATCAGTTGGCACGGACTCTGAGTGACCTGAAGACCCAGATCATGTGTCTCCAGGAGGCACATACGGCTTCTTAGCCCCATCTCAGGTCACGGGCCGATACTAGCAGCAGCAGCTCTTCCCAGCACTCTGCCTAGTATCGATAGATTCTCCACATCCAGACAGATCCAGTCCAGTTGCTGCAACACCAGTACTTCCAGCCACCGCCATCTCAGGACACTCAAATGGTGGTGTATCAATAGGATCAACCATTAGTAGTTCTCCCCCCATCTATGTACGAACAGGAGCTATTGACAGAAGTCAACATGGTCTAGTATGATCGACAACAGCCTAGGATCTGTTGAGATCATCTCGGATTCAGGTGGTCTACCAGAGGCACCTAATCCCAGCAACAGCCTCCAGCTTAGGGTGGACAGTTCATCTAGCAGCAGCCCCAGTTCTCCCACTAGCCACAACAGTACTTCCAGTCGGGTCCTCGTCCCTACCAATAGGGACAACAATGGAGGTAGCATTATCAACAGCCTCGGCAGCACTATTCTCAGCCTCCCCCTCACCAGTTCCAGCAGCAACCTCATTTTTAGCGAGGCAACCCTCCGATTCTTATGGCCCAGCCTATGAGAACCCAACCCTTGATGATCTAGACCACCTACTCACAGACCAGCATGCATCCTTTAGGCGGGAGATGGACTAGTTTTGCCAGGAGATGAGGGAGATCATAAAGGGCAAAGCCACCATACTCGCTCAGATCGAGCCTAACATGAACAACCTCAAAAGGAAGTCTGAGCAGGTACAGTTCACAGAGACTACTACTCCGAATGAGTTATTGGGTGACATTTCTTCATATGTATTTGATGCTGACTTTGTCACATTTAGGAATGGTAGGATGCCAGCCGACGGCGCCTCTTCTGAGCGAAGACACCACAACGAGCTAGGAGCGCCAGCCAAGGAGGATAGCGGTGTTGATACCGTTGATGATGATGATATTGATGACGGTGGTGTTGATGCCACCAAGGACATAGATCCCGTCAACGGTGCTGAGGTCCTCGCTTTTCCAGATGCAGCATGTGGCACTGATGCCAGCATTCTTTAAGATGTTGAGCCTGCGCATGGTGTTGATGCCGCAAAGTCTGATGTCGTGGGTGGCATTGACTCCAACACTTCTACTCCAGTTGTGTTTTCTCCAGATTCTGTACCTCAATACCATATGAAAAGGAACAAAAAAAATTAATAAAGGAAAGGTTTCTTCATCTTTGGTTCCATATGTGATGCATGATGATACTTGTATGGATTCCATTCCCTCTTAGTAGCAGGAACCTATTCCTATCCCTCTATCTGAGGAGGGCCCAGCCATCCCCTTCCCTCAAGCACTCTGTCTGGTAAAGGGGAATAAAAAAGAAAATCCAAAAAGAGACCAGCAGTTAGAGTTTAGCCAGTAGATGATAGACAGATTTCACATTCAACTGACTCTGCAGGAGGCACTTGAGCACATCCCTCTCTTCCAACATAACTTGAGAGAGAAGACCAACATTCGAAGGAAGAAGAGGAACCACCAAGCAGAGATCCATGTGATGACCTGTGCCACTTGCTTCGCCATGCAAAACCATATGCCAGCCAAGAGGCCAGATGTGGGAGCTCCTTATGTCAGATGGCACATTCATAAGCAGAGATTTGATCGTACTCTATTAGACAATGGCTCGTTCATAAACATCCTTTCGACAGATTTACTCGACTGACTAGTGTTTGGCCCTCTTCGACAAAGCAGGACAGTCCTTCAGTTTGCTGATTGATATGTCAAGAAGATGAAGGGGTTGTTGAAGGATGTGGTCTTCACAATTCAGGGCATGAAATTCCTCATGGACTTCGTTATGTTGGACATGGAGATCCCTGAGTCAATGACAGATACCCCCATCATTCTAGGACGTCCATTCTTGGCCACAGCCAAGGCAATGTACGACCATGATAGTGGGAAAGTATACTTTTACGTCAAGGGTGAGAGTATACAAATAGAGATGATTGACGAGACTAGAGCACGAGATTCAGCCTGCTCAGAACAATTCAGCGATGTAGAGTAGAAGACAAAGGCAGAGCGAGACGTCCATTAGGAGTGTGACTTTGTGATCACATATGATGAAGCTGCTTAATTCTATCCCATTTTACGAGCTCTTCTTTCACCTTCAGATCTCGCAGATTCACAACTTCTAGCATGGGAGAGTTCGGAGAGCACACTCTTGGCTGAGGACATTTTTGAGGCTGACAACCACGTTTAAGATAGCGAAGTAGAGTTTGTGTCTTGTTCTTCTTATTCATATCCCTTGGATTCAGATATAGATTGGGACGATTTTGATGAATACTTGCCTTTTCTGATTCCCATAAAGCCAGTAGCTAGGGTAGAGACTGAGCCAGCACCGAGCACAGATATACCAGCAGGGCTAGCTTCACCAGATATTCATGATCAGTAAGAGTTCTCACATTCAGATCAAGTTTCCTTCACTCATACCTTTCAGAAGTCAGATTTATTGGCTTCCAGTTGCCCAGAACTGAAACCTTTGTCGCAGTCACTGAAGTATAGATTCCTTGCGGATGAGGCAGATATGTACTCAGTCATTATCTCAACAGATTTGACTTGAGAGAAATAATCTCGTTTGATGGAGTTTCTTGAAAGAAACCGCAAAGAAATATGATGTAGTGTGGCTGATCTTTAGGGGATAAGTCCGGTCATGTGCTCCCACCATATTTATCTGGAAGAGGACGCTAATCCATCGCATGAGTTTCAACGATGACTGAACCCGAATCTTCGAGATGTGGTCATGAAAGACCAAATGGTGGAGCACCGATTTTATCTACCCCATCTCCAACTCCAAGTGGGCTAGTCCATTACATGGGGTGCCCTAGAAGACGGGCGCCACTACAGTTGTGAGTGAGTCTGAAGAGGAGATCGCTACCCAAGTACCCACTTCTTGCAGGGTCTGTGTGGACTACAGATGATTGAATCAGGCCACCAAGAAGGATCATTTCCCCATGCCTTTTACTGATCAGATTATAGAGAGGCCAGCTGGGAAGAGTGATTACCATTTCCTTGTCGGGTACTCTAGTTACAATCAGGTGGCCATAGCACCCCAAGACTAGGACAAAATGACATCCACCTGTCCATTTGAGACTTATGCTTTCAGACAGAAGCCATTTGATCTATGTAACGCCCCAGCGACATTCCAAAGGTGCATGTTGTCCATCTTCTCAGACATGGTGGGTGATTGCTTGGAGGTCTTCATGGATGATTTTTTGGTCTACGGTGACCGGTTTGATGCTTGTCTTGATTGCCTAGACCGAGTGCTTCAGCACTGCATAGAGGTCCATCTTGTCTTGTCTTGGGAGTAGAGTCACTTCATGGTGACTCAAGGGATGGTGCTTGGTCATATCATCTCCAATAGAGGTATGGAGGTTGATACGTCCAAGGTGTATATCATCACGAAATTGAATCCACCGTCCAACTTACGGCAGTTGCGGTCTTTTCTGAGGAATATCGGTTTCTAACGACATTTTATTCACGACTTCAGCAGGATTACCCGACCGTTGAATGATACGCTGACGAAAGACACCGAGTTCAATGTAGATGATAAGTGTCTTGCGTTGTTCGGGACTCTCAAGAACCTAGTTGTTGAGGCTCTTGTCCTTCAGTCGCCTGATTGGTATCTTCCATTCGAGATCATGATGGATGCCTCCGATTTTGCCGTAGGGGCCGTGCTGGGACAGAGGAGGGATTTATCACCATTTGCCATTCACTACGCTAGAAGTACATTGGATGTCTCTCAATTTAACTATATGATCACAGAGAAAGAGATGCTAGATGTAGTATTTGCCTTGGATAAGTTCTGATCTTGTATTCTCAGATCAAAGGTGACTATCTATACTAATCATACCTCCATCAGGTACCTCATGGTAAAGAAGGATGTCAAAGCGAGACGGACTAGATGGATCCTTCTACTCCAAGAGTTTGACATTAAGATTAAGGATAAACCTGGAGTCAAGAATGTGGTGGCCGATCATCTCTCCCATTTGGAAAATCTTGAGGAATCCAAGAAGATTGATCCCATTACAGAGACCTTCCCAGATGAGGTGATCCTTACTATTGCCTCTCTTCCATGGTACGTAAACGTTGTGAACTATCATATTACCAAGAAAGTTCCACAAGGTTGGCCCAAACAGCGACTTGAGACATTCCTGGTGAAGGCCAAGTCATACCATTGGGAGGATCCCATCCTTTATCATGAATGAGGGGATAGCATCCGACATCGGTGCATTCCTCAAAAGGAGCACTACAACATCCTCACTTACTGCCACAAGCTTGAGGCAAGAGGGCATCATTTTGGGAGGAGAACAACATAGAAAGTTCTCCAATCCGGCCTATGGTGGCCTACCCTCTTCAAGGATTCTGATGAATTCGTGAAGAGGTGTATTGATTGTCATAGGATGGGCACTTGTGGATAGCGTGATATGATGATGATGCAACCCATTCACTTCTGTGAGGTTTTTGATGCATGGGGCATTTATTTCATGGGTCCATTTCCTAAGAGTTAGAGATTCGAGTACATTTTGTTGGCTGTTGATTATGTGAGTTGTTGGGTTGAGGCCATACCCACCGAACCACAGATGCTAAGACTGTTTGCAATTTTTTAAGGAATAATATCATTTCATGGTTCAGGGTGCCTAGCGTTTTGATATATGATGGGAGGGGTCTCACTTTATCAATAACAAGGTAAAGGTCCTTGCTAACGAGTTCAACATAGACCATCGAGTTGCCATTCCATATCATCCTCAGAACAATGGTCTTGTTGAAGTATCAAATAGGGAGATCAAGACAATATTGCAGAAGGTAGTCCGCCCAGACCAAAAGGATTGGTCACAGCTTTTGGACTCTATCTTGTGAGCATATTGGACTTCCTTCAAGACTCCTTTGGGTACGTCTGCCTTTCATCTCATTTATGGCAAGCCATGCCATTTAACTGTAGAGATTAAGCACGTCACTATGGGTTGTCACCGAGATACTATTGGATCTAGAGAGTATAGGAGATCAAAGAAAGGCAGAATGTGCAGCCCTGGAGGAGCTTAGAGATACGTCCTTTTCAAACAGCATACAGGACAAGGAGCGAGTGAAGATATGGCATGATTCTCATATCAGCCATAAGCAGTTTGATCCAGATCAGAGAGTATGGTTGTTTGATTCCAGACTTAGATTATTTCCAAGGAAATTGCAAAGTAAGTGGAAGGGACCATACTTGGTCCGAAAGGTGCATGACAATGGTAGTATCAACATATATGAGATGTCATCTAAGTACACCTTTCATGTTAACGATCAGCATCTGAAGATCATAATATGTTGATTGTTGACATTGCTCTGATTCATTTTGCATGTGATGTGGTCTTTGACTCACATCATTTGCATCCCATGCCTGATTATCACTGTCTTCTGCCTTGTATAGATCCACATGCTCATATCATTCATTCTGTAGTCTAACACCCCATTTGCATCTTATGATTTTTCTATACTTAATGTGAATAATATACAAGTGAGAAAAAGCCCTTCTCGGTTCCGGAACTTTGTCGAAATAGGGTTCTATCGGGAAATCATAGATTTTTGAGTTTGCTCCATTGATTACTGGTCAAGCCACTTGAATGGAATGAGACCAAGTCCAGTGAGTCTCAGATATGAGTGAAGAGCCTCATTAAGGCAACTACTACAAGGTACAGGTCCTAGATGGTGTACTTTACCCTAAGTATAGGGGGTGTCAGATTTTTTATTATTCTTTTGATTCTTTTTACCTCTGTTTTACTTCATATACTTAGGGATATTTTACCCTAAGTATAGGGGAGGTAGATCTTGTACATTCTAACCCTCAATTTTCCCCTTGTGTATAGTCTTCTATACTTAGGATTTCTTGATCCTAAGTATAGGGTTGTCACCAACTTCTATTCATTCTATTCTTTTATTCGATGTTGTAGTATAGCCCTTCTTTTCACTTCCCAATACTAAGGATGATATATGTCTTCTTCATCTCTCTTTGATCACTCTGAGGAAATCATTTGAGCTAAGTATAAGGGGTGTCGTATATATTACATATATACCTTAGCCATAACTTGTACTTTGAGTGAGTGTGTTAATAAATAAAATGGCTAAAAATCACTTATTAAAAATCACACAAATTTAAAATTTTTCTTGTACATAAAATTATATCTTGCACATCAATAGCTATCAATAAAATTTGTTTCTATAAAAATGATTGTAAAAATATTTTGAGTGTAAAGGTTTGTAAATAGTTTTATATCAAAATTATGTATATAGTACAAAATTTTTGAAAAATGTTTGGAAAATAAAAAGTTTGCAAAAACCCATATGTAAATGTTTGTAAATAGTTTGCAAAACTTCTGCATCCATGCATTCAAACATTTTTAAAAATTTTGCATGATTTCAAGAATTTCTGCATAAAAAGAATTTTTGTAAATATTTGTATATTCTTCTTAATCATAGTTGACATTTAAACTAGTCTAGAATTAAATTGGAAAATGGAGATTGGTTAAGACCTTAATCCACCTAATTCTCAGAGGAGCCTTATAGGATTTGGAGTTAAGACTTTTCAGGTCCATTAGTGACTTAATTCTTTGAGTCCATTAGGCTATATTCACATGTCATCTTGATGAGCCTACTTGCACCAACACTTTACACATATCTCTCTACGGATGAGGTGGCGAGGAGGCAGTTTCCTTTGTCTTGGGGTAGCAAACGAGGGTAGTACTTCTAGGCGGAACCTCTCATCTTCCTTTACGGAGGGAAGTGCACCTCAACTTGGTCTGGCAGTGTTGAGGTCTAAATACAGGAATTGTGGGTTGCAATAATGCTTCAAAAGTGGGATAGCCTACTGGATCAAGAAGAAAAAGTCATTATGTATATATGTTGCACCATGTAGATACGTGTACATATGCACACCAAAAAAATGTGCAAAATCAAGAAAAAAACTCCAAAAGTGGACATGCCTGATTGAAAATAAAATGCTTGTTGGAGTGTATATAGCCAAATAAAGTAAATATTATGTTACACCTACTCATCTAATGAAGCTTGCAGCGGGAGACTTAGCTACAGTGGTTGGGCTCCCAGGGATACATGGCTACACTAGCCATGGTCCATTCTCTTCTTTCCCCCTCTTATTGAGCCAGTTGCACTTGAACTTAGAATGGAATACCCCGCTCCTCAAGGAAAGAGCTGCTAGACTGAGGACTTAGAGTTACCTTGTTGAGGGAGGTTGTTTCTTTGTCATTTCTGAGGTGGGGAGATACATATCACTTACACAGTACAAGAAAAGATTCATGGTCATTAGAGTTTGCGTATGTAGACTTGTTCTGATATGGATTATTGAGGAGTCTTGACCATAGAATAGTGGAACTTAGAGGCTATTGAGTCTTAAACCTAGATCGAAATAAGGTTATGACAAACTAATAATCCAAAGGTCTGACTGAGCTCCATACTTTAATTTAATGAAGAAAATTTAAATAATCAACCTTGATTCTCCTTTTTCTTTTCTTTCTCTTTTTCACTTATTTTTTAAATAAGTGTTTGCTAAGGGACTGACAAAGGTAAAGTATAGGGGTGATAAATCCATGATTCTTACTCTTTATTCTTTTATTTTAGCTATTTATCTAGGTAAAACAGCATGTAAATACCTGTAAATACAATAACATAGCAAACTACATGCATCTATTAATACTGCATAATTAGCATGTGTTTGTGAAAAAATAAAAGAATAAAGGAAAAAAAGGAAGGAGGTATTTAAAATAAATATAGAATTACCCGAACCTCGTGATAAGGTGAAGCCTTGACCTGATCGCCAAATAAAATATGTAGAGAGAGATAGGGCCTACTTTGTATTGTATATACTACCTATGTGAATAAGTAAATATTTTTTATAAAATAAAATTAAATCATTATCTTTACCTCCTTGTAAATATTTTTAAAAATAAAATAAAAATACAATAAAAAACAGAAAAACTAAATAAAAATAAAATTCCTCTTTCATTGTACAAAATATATATATGAACCTTACATCCCCTATTTATTTTAAACCTATAAATAACTCGTAGAAAAAATAAAAATTGTTTTCTAATACTAAAATTATGTTGAAAATAAATAAAATATAAAATTGGGTTATTTGTGTAAAAAATAAAATAAAATAATTATACATAATACATAGGTATATTATACCAGTATATAACACTATATACTGTATATACACTAATTTATTTTTATAATAAAATTAAAAATCATAGAAAAATTCCTTGAAAAATATTTAACATTTTCCATTTTATTCATTTTTTCATTTAATTCATTTATTTTTTATGTAATTATATTTATTTTTCTCGTCTGTTTTGTCTTGTAGCGTAATTTGTCCTATTCCAGACCCCTCCTGATTGGGCCACGTCAGATTGTTGACCTAGGTCTACGTCGCCTTCCAAGCTGACCCGACTCGATTCGCTTTGTCGGAGCCTTTTCTCCCATTTTTCCTGATTGTGCCAGGCCTCCTCTCGCTCTGATTTCTCGCCCAACACTCCTCCTAGAATCAATTATCCTCACGGATCCCTGGTAAGGAGTGGATCTTCCTAGGTTTGTGTTACCTCCTTATCATTCCAATTCCCTAGGAAGCCTATAAAATCTCACCTCCACCTCCGCAGCTTAGTAGATCGTGCCTCACACCTTCTTCCACCCCTAGAGACCTCCAAATGAGTGACAACGACTGGAGAGCACCTTCGGATAGAAGTTTGGTGGCATGAATCTCGTAGTTCACCTACGTGGCCGGAGATCTCGCCGCGTCTAGCCTCCCTGCCTTCCACAACACGGTCGAGGCCACGACCCCATCTCCCAGCTCTATCTGACCTTGTTGAGTTCGTCAGACGCTCAGGTGACCATCTTATCCTCCGCATTATCCATTTCCATTTGTATCTTTCATTTCATCTCCACCGCTGAGTTCTTGGATCCGACCATCCAGTTGGAGCTCCGTCCCACTCACATATCCATACTGATCGACACTACTACTAACGCCTCATCTTCCCTCGCGACCTATCCATCCTAAATCGTGCTCATTAGAGCACGATTAAGCTTGGTCTCCATCCTCCCCAAATGCTGGAGATCTCCCACCCGCGTCACTCTCGCTTCTATCATCGTTTGCAACAATAACTTGGGTTGGAGCGTGGCCATGTACCCTATCTTGTATTTGCAGGTATCCTCGCACGATAGGAGCTTCTGTTGGATATCTAGTCGCTCGACGGAGCAGCTCCAAGGGGATCTTCCTCATCACGCATGCCTGACCGTTGGTTCCTCCATCAGAACCCCCCACTAGACATGGACCACTTCTATGATGATGCAAGACTCCTCTGATCCTTCATCGGAGTAATGTATCTCGATCCATCCTCCGTTGAAGTTTATCCTTGACGAGTTCTTCCAGTTATCCTTTCCGTCGTTGATGAGGAGCCCACCTTCCAGATCTGATCTTGGTCGTACGCCACGCCTTATCCTTAACGGTCAATCAGAATAGGGGAAATATATGCACCACACGTCCTCACCCTTTTCAGAGGTGTAGACCCGTAATGTAACTGATCATCATAGACACACGTCCCTGACATTCCCTCCACTGTCAGATCCTTTCGCAGGTAGGCGATCAGGACCGTCAGATCCATCACGTGTACCTTACGTGCTTCGGGGTATTTTGCACCCTTTATCATGCACTCTTATGCTTTATAAGTTAGTCCAATAAATAAAGTTGTAGCATAGTTATTTTGCATATGGACCCTTGCTACTTGTAGTATTTTCATTTTAGTCCAGTAGAGCTGATATCACGTGTTGTCCCACGTGCTTATTTGGTGTTTTTGCATGTTTGATCCCGAACTTCATGTATTTTATATTTTGAATGAACATTTTCTGATATTTGCATTTACACCTCTGTAAGGTGCGTTCACATGTTGTGTGTGTGCACTCTGGGCTTTTTGCTTTTGTGGCATTACGTTTTATATCTACATTACTAGTTGTCCTATGAACTTTCTTGAAATTGCAACTTGGTCCTTGTGAAATGTGTGTTTCATTTTTTATCAAATAAATACCTTATTAACTCCACAAATTCCATAAAAATTACTATTATCTCATGCTAAAATGTAATATTTATGGTATTCTTTATGAATTAATTTAGCTTTGTTTGATATTTTCTAGAAATGAAAAACAACCAAAAATTTCAATGTCTATTTTATACAATACATAAAAAATATAAAAATTGTTTTAAAAATTACAAAAAAAATTGTGTTTAAAAAACATAAAAATATTTTTTTGATTTTTAAGCATTTTTAACCTTAATAAAAATTGTGAAGGCTTACTTTAGTGCTTCATTGCTTTATTTCTCTTTCTTGCCATCTCTTATTTTAAAAAATATATAAAAATTTGAAAATTTAAAAATTAACAAAATTATGCATTTTTTTGGCTTGATTATCAACTAATTCCTACATTTTCGTGCTCCTTGAGTTCGACCATGATCGTTATACAAGGTTAAAATAAAATAGCAAAGGCCGCTAACATTTGTGTTGATTGATTTATATGCTTGATTGAGTGGTTTCTTATTTTCTTGTTGAGTTCAGACCTACTGATTGGGGTCACAATGACCTGTGCTTATTCTTCATACTCAACCCCAATTGGTAGGATGCTCATCAACCCTCTACATCTTATAGATAAAATCCCCTTCACTTCTAACCCAGATCTAACAAAGATTTGGTGAAATGATCTCTACCTTCCACCCTTCGTTGGATCTCACCTCCCCACTCATCCCTTCGCTTTCTAGCTTCAATTACCGGTTGAGGTGGCTCGCCTCCAGCCACTCTAACTTTTGGTGTTGGTGTTGACATCTGATACCCCTCGGAAGCAAGGATTGAAGACCATTTTGAGGCTCCAGGTGGTTTGAGAATTTAGAGACCATAAGTCACATTCATGGGAACTTGGAACCATTCTTAGGGCTCCCACAGATGCAGAAGACTTCAAGGGACATTTTGGACCTATCGGAGCAAAAAGGAATGTCAGACGGAGGGGTACTTGTTGATCAAAGGAACTCCAAGAACTTGTCATTGTGATTTCTTCTTGGCATCTCCACCACCGTCAGATGAGAAGACAAGACCATATCTAATTTGGGCCCTTGGTTTGAAGTGAATTGATGCACTCCTCTAGCCACACGATCATCTTTAGTGAGGAGACATGACACGTTCCCTACCGTCGATCAGCGTAGCTACAAGGGGTAAATTATACAAAATCCCTTTGCCTTTTTGTAGTTAAAATATAATCTTGTAAATATTAAATTATGGATTAGATTTTGTGTAAAATTTGCAATTGACCCTTAAATGTTTTAGTGTATTGCAGAATAGTCCATGCCAGCTCATCTCACATGATCCCCCTACGTGAGTTGGAAAAATATAAAGAATACCCCCAAGATATATTTTTTCTGTTTAATATAAAAATTTGTAATTATACTTCAAAACTTCTTAGTTTTTTGCATGAAACTCCTTGTCCTTTATTTATATTGCAAAAACACCCCTACCAGCTTGTATGTTTTTATTTATTCTTGACTAATTTTCATAAATAGTTTCATGCTCCAAAATTATAAAAAATAGAGGAAGATGCTTGATTTTATGCTCATTCACACCAAGCTTTTTATTAAACATATTACTTGCATTTCCTATTTACTAAAAATCAAAATGAGTTTATTTATCATTATTAGATAAGAAATACAAAAAAATAAAAAACTCATTTAAAAATTCCAAAAAATACATATTACATATTACTATATAATAGAACTCCAGACCAAAAATCACAAAAAATACAAAAGAAAAACAATAAAAATTGAAAACCCTCCTAACCCTATAAAATTTAGAAAAACTCTCAAAAATTCCAAAAAATAGTTTTTTTGTTCTAAATTTTTACATATGCATATTACTATATATTAAAAAAGTTCTATATATTAAAAAATTTCTGATCTATTTTGGACTTATTTTATATTTTTAAAACTCAAAACAATCCAACCTTATTATTTATCCCTATTTTGGACTATTTTAGATTTTAAAAATCAGTAAAAATTACCAAAAAATTAAAAAAATAGAAGAAAATATAAAAAAAAAGTTAAAAATAATTTATTTTGTAATTTTTGAATATATAGTTATATTTATCACGAGAATACCCTTTATACTATATATACTTAATTCTATTTATATACACTTTATACTAATAATGTTAATTATAAAAACATAAATATCTTTTAAATCTTTTAAAAAATAAAAAGGATTGCTTTTATTTATATTTTCTGAGTTTTTATATATTTATACATATTATACATATATTATACATGTATATATATATCCTCATTGCATATTAAAAAAGAAATTGAAAATTGGAAAAATCTAAAAAGAAAATGAAAATTATAAAATTAAAAACAAAATAAAATTTATATAAAACTAAAATTCCAAAAAAATAAATAGATCAAAAAATTCACAAAATAACAAAGTAAATAGCATATATATCTATATAAATATATTATTTAGGAAGAAATAATAACCTACACATGTCTATTTCTCGTGTTCCATACCTAGACCACTTGCACACTATGCACATTTTGTCTCGATTATAATGAATTTATGTCACTTTATTTCGCATTGCTTTATCATTATATGTGGGTTAATTATTGTTGGAATTTATTGGCTTTCGTGAGAAATCACCTTGGTTATTGTTGTCTCGCCTTGTGAAACCACATGACTGCCTTGCAATAGTTGGGTAGTTCGACATGCGTAGATTTATGTTCAAGGCTCTTTTGATATGTTTCAGTATATCAATGGTCTTGCCTCTGTGAGGAATGCATACAGGTGCCTTATGAAGATGGGACTAAGATAAATTGATATACTTTTAGAAGGCCTACAACATCTGTCTCCTAGAACATCTTTATTGTTGAAGTTCTTGGAAGAACTTATATACCTTTATACTAGAAGGAAGATAATAAATTTTGATGGTTACATCTAGTTGATGAATCCACATTTCATCATCTTTATTCTATCATTTTGGCCACAAAAACCCTAGCAAATACATGTAAATACCCTTAATTAGAGCATCTTAGCATTCATGCATGTGTATGTAAATAGTGTATAAAATACTATATTTAAAGCCAAAAATATAGAATAAATAAAAGAAAAGAAAAATAATAAAATATTGTAAATATTTTATGACCCGAAACCCCGAGACCCAGGCATCTCGATGACTAGGTCGACAAGGAATAAAGTAGGGGGAGATAAGGGTCAGATGCCTATTCATTTTCTTCTTTCCCTATTCATTTTGGGACCTATTTTTGGTTCCACTTTTTGTACCTAAAATAAAGAAACTTTTTACATGAAAGTTGTAGATAATTAAATAATAAAAATACAAAATTTATTTCATACAAAAATACTGTACAGATAAAAAGTTATGAACTGAATAAAAATCCAAAATACCAACTTCCTAGACCCGTATCTTGCAAATAAAAGCTCGAAATGCATCAAACTGACCTTTAATTGTATATAATTCAAAATAATCTATTTAATGAAGGTGGTTTCGTATTTGGCGGAGCTACGGTATGAAAGTTGAGTTTTGGACCCCTATTGTATACTTGTAAAGATTAAACTATTCATTATATTATTTATTCATTATTTTCATAAGTGTATATTTTTATAATTTTGTAAATATTATTTGGAAGTTATATGTATATTAAAATCAGAATAAAAACATAGAAGAAACACAAAATAAAATACTTGTATAAATAGCATACCTAGGTATAATACCTATACCTATACCTATAAAATCATCTTTATATTTTATTAAGTGTACAAAATACATCAAAAAATAGAATAAAAAATATATTTAAGTCTATAAAGATATTTTATAAATTTACAAAATAATAAACAAAAATAAATAAATTAAATATACAAAACAAAAATAAAATAATAAAATATATAGATATATATATATATACCTATATAGTGTATAAAAAGTAACTTGTAATTATATACCTCGTAAAAATAAGTAAAAATCATTATAAAATTCTTTATAAAATAAGAAACATTTTTTATTTTATAACCTAAAATTAATAAATTCATTTACTATTTTATTTTGAATATACAAATAGTCTTGGCTCCGAATTTCCTAGTTGGTCCACGTGGACCAACCAGGTGCGGTCGTCTGTTGACCTCAGTCAACTGCCTGACTGAGGTCTGCCACCTTCTGACAGCCCGATTTGAGCCCGATTTCTCCCAATTTTCAAGCCTCATCCTTGCGTCGTCTTCTCTCGATCCCTTCTTGGGAATTCTTCCTTGATCATCACTAACCCACGCCACACCTTCAGATCACACAATATCTTCATGATGTGCGTGTGGCCCTCGCTTGAAAAAGATGCCACCACCTTCTACTTAACGGACCCGCCACCTTCGAGCTCAAGTTTGAACCCCCTTAGCACTCGCTTCGCTCCCGTTTTGGTGTCCTTGAGAGAGAGGAAGGTGACAGCTTCTGCCTCCACGCGTCAGATCGGTCGAGCAAGCACCGGAGCGGCTCCATCACCTCCGCCATCTCCGACGTCGAGGTTCTTCTACCTCAGGTCCTCCACCTTCGAGTTTTGTCCTTCTCTCCCCTTTTCTCTTCGCTTTTTACCCCTTGTAGTCGTAGGAACATTTCCACCCATTCAGCGTCGAGATCCCTCCATCGAATCGCCTTCCATCGATCCTCGCCGGAGCGCACCTCCGATCAAATCTCCTCCGCACTCCACAGACCACCTCCGACTCCCACTCCGACTCCACGGGGCCCATGCATTTTGCCCTGGTCCCCTTCACCCATTTTTGTAGGTCAAGACGCAGTCCAAGCACCTAGAGCGCATTTTGTAGCGCTCGCCGGAGATACCTGAAGCTCGCAGCTCCGCCATTGTCGCACCAGCATCACAAAGCTCCTCTGACGACGCTGAGCCCTCGAGCACTTAGCTCGACCTCCCAGGAGCATCCCGGGCCATTTTGGATGCTTCCAGACTACCGGACACCTGAGATCAAGCTCGGGGAAGTACGCCTCGCCGTCGTTCATCCTTGTTTTTCGTCTTCGCTTCTCCGTCGTCCGATCCGAGGCCCTCTCCAGTTTAATCGTCAGCCATCCGATCTGGGCCCGCATCGACCGTCGATCTCTTCGCCAGCTCTGATCTCAGCCGACCATCTCCTAACCGTCATCGCGCGTTGTGCGCGCACCACGTGGATAAGTGAGTGGCCCTCCGTCGTTCGATCGTGCACGGGGAGTTTAGGTGTGGGTATTTTGCATCTACACCCCCGCCATTTTTGCAATTTATTTTTAGTCCAAGAACTTTTATTCGTAGTTTGAATATTTCTGTGTTATTTGCATTTAGACCCCCATAGTTTCCAAATTTGCACTTAGGTCTAGTCCACGTCACCTCACGTGACGCGTGCACGTGGGGTGGTGGACATTTTGCAGGGACCCACCTGGGGGTTTGTCTATTTTGCTTCAGTCCATGAACTTTTTATTTAAGTTGTAATATTTTGATAAAATTGCATCTGAGCCCCTGGAACTTTGTAAAATTGCAAAAATATCCCTGCTAGGTCACGTGCCCAGTGCGCGTGAGTTAGACATTTTATAGCCAACCCCCTTCGGGTTAGGGTATTTATTTTTAGTCCAGAAAATTAGATTTAACGTTATATAACTTTGGAAAAATTGCAAGTAGGCCCTTGAACTTCTGTGTATTTACGTTTATGCCCTAACTAGTATAATATTTTTGCTTGCATGTTTGCATTTGTTTCATGCATCATTTTAACTCAAAAAATACCAAAAAATACCATAGGCTTCTGTTGCATTGTAGTTTAACGCACTCTTTTTAGTGTGCATTTTTATTGCATTTTCATGTTTATTAAAAATAAAAAACATGCATTTTCAGCGTTGTTTGCATTAGAAAACCCATAAAAATTATAAAAACATCTCAGAAAATTCCAAAAAAATATATTTTGCATGCTTTATCATCTTTTAGTGTCAGTCCAATTAAAAATTCAAAAGAAAACTCCTAAAAGTTACAAAACCTCTAACATCTTCACAAAAATCTTAAAAATTCCATAAAACTCCTAAAAATATAACTTCAGTATCTGTATTTCCCTTATAATATTAGTTGTACTTTAAAATTAATTTGGGGAATTTTGGACACTGTTTACTATTTTTAATCCTCATTTTAATCTCGGCCAGCAACTTTATTCACTGTTTACTAGTGTTTTTTCCTTTAAAAATACCAAAAAATAGGAAAAACCTAGAAAAATCACAAAAACATCAGAAAAATATAAAAAGACCAAAACATTTCATTTCCTGAATTTTCCTTATTTTTACCTTTTTTTATAAATACTCTATTCCTCTCTCTCTCTCTTATATTGCATATACATTCTATTATTGAAAAAGAAAAATATAAAAATACAAAATAAAAAAAGAAAATAAAAATCAGTCAATTGAAAAGAAAAATATAAAATCAAAAATCTAAAATAAAAATTCAAAACCCACAAAAAATAGCACTTGTAGGCATTTGATCACATATCACATTTTGTGCATTTTTGCTCGTTCTTTCCTGTTTGCTCCATGAGTTCGACACTCTACACACTTGCACACTATACACACTTTTGTAGAGTTAATAATAAATTTTAACTCCACCTTTGCTTGTCATTGTCTGATTTGATATCGTGGGTTAATTTTTGATTAATACGGGTTTTGTGAGCGATCGCCGCAGCGACATTGTGGTCCCACCTTGTGTGGATTATTTAGACCCTTGCAAAAAACGCATTATCACTAGTCTTCTTGGAATTATTATCGAAGTGAGTGTAAATATTGGTTAGATATGGCTTGTGGTACAAGAAAGCTCCTAGATTCCTTGTGGCATTACCAGCTTCTCTGGTCTCATTTTTTGTAATCTCTAAAAAGCATAGATTTTTGTATCCAAAACTGAAACATGCATAAGATTTTGGACTGATTATACAAGTTGCTATGCTCAAACCTTTTTTCTCAGACTCCTGGATTTCTATTGGATTTTCATATCTTATCTGGATCCTCTAGTGGAATGGGTTTTGAGAGACTATGAAAATCTTAACTTCCATTTCATGAGCGGAAGAAATATCCCTTGGATTGGTAATTACCTACAAGGATTTGGACTCTGTGATATGATCCACCGAACTTTGGTGGCACACACTTTTATTTTGGAGGATTTATCCTTTGTTGTCACTTCTGCAGATGTGGACTTCTTAGGAATCAGGATTGTTATGATCCCAAGAGTGTTCAAGATGTGGTGGTTGATTGAGGTGCCATATTTCATTTGGGCTCTCAAACTTCGGTGGTTAACGGTGGATCATCTTCACATTCAACGAATTGAAAAAAGAATTCCATATGATGCATTTTCATCCCCTCTTCCTAAAAAAAGGACCACAATTAGCATATATTTTTAATATTCATGTGTTTGATGTTAAATGTGTAAAATAATTTCATTTGGTACGAAATCAATTTTTTTAACTATAAATAATTGTATACTATGTGTTTGTTAGATGGACCCGACACGTAGATTGCATTAGTTTATTGCACGAAATCGCACAAAACCTCATTCAGACACATATGTCCTTCCACACTAGGTTATGTGTGGGATGATAATTGGAGGCGTATGCAACACATTTTGGGGATTGATGCCCCATCTTGTGTTATATATATTTTCTATTTTTTTCACAATTGTCGAAATCTTATCTTTACAGTTAAGAAATGCCCCTCATGGTATTGATGACTATTTTGCAAGTACATGGGTAGGGGTAGGATAGGTTACGACATTATGCCGAATTGGCCCCTATCAAAACCAAATTTTCTAAAGTGTTGTTTCATTCGAGTGTTGTCGCTCGCTTGCATAGTTCAACATCTTATACAATTCTTAAGATAATTGAATGACCTAATAAATGCAAAAAAAGAGAATGAATTCCAAATACTCAATCGATGGTATGAACATGTATTCAAATGTGTGAGGAATAGATGTATGAATATGGATGGGTATGGGCATGCATGTGGGTAACAGTATGATTTATTGTAAATGGGAGTTTCAACCAATTCAAATGGGTATGATGTACGAGGATATGGACCCTGCTTATCTAAAAATCTTTGCTCCACCCTTTGTTGGATTGATTTTGTTGCAACTTACGAGGGCATATGGACCCTGCTTATACAAATATCTTCACTCCAGGTAATTTTTATCTTTTTGAAATTTGTTGTAATCGATCTGTTTTAGATGGAGGGCATATGAGTCTCTGTTTCTAACGAAATTTGAATGACATATAGGATATATATATATATATATATGAATATACAAAATATTATTTTAAAAAAAATTATAAAAGGGGGGACTGTCTTGTGTAGTAACAACCAACTTGGCTGTTACTCAAAATAGCCTCCCTCCCCTCATATCATATATGTATATTATAACGGATATACCCTTATATTTCTATTTTCATGCTCTCTCTCTCTAAGTTTTATAGAGAAGTTAATAGTAGTTGTTGGAGTGGTGGTTTCATAATGGGTGTTGTTAGGAGTATATATGTTAAGAAGAATATTCTATGTTAGGAGTATATATGTTAAGAGAATATTCTACGAGGCAGAAGTATATTCTTGTAACCATGTTAGGAGTATTTATGTATTTTCTCCATTGAGCTCTCTAGGGCTTTGTCCTATATAAGGACCCCTAGACCTCTTGAATAAAACATGCCTTTCCATTATTTCATTCTTTTTCCACATGGTATCTGATGAATACCCATTCATCACTATTTATTCTTTTATTTTAGCTACAAAACCTTTGCCAAACACATGTATATTCATGTAAATACAAATAATTATCACATTGCATGCATTGTATAAAATTAAATAATTCGCATGTTTTTGTGCATAAATAAAAGAATAAAGAGATAAAAGAAAAAGAGGGAGATATTTAGAATAAATATTGAGCGACCTAATCCCAAGGGAGGGCTCAGCATGGGCCTGACCGCATAAAAACCCAAGTAAAGAGACATAAGGAAGCTCATGTGTGTATATACTTGTAAATAAATAAATAAAAATATTTTCCTCTAAAACAAAAATAAAAATGGGTTTGTATATATTTGTATATATGTGTAAATACAAAATCAAAATAAAAAAATTAATTAAAAAGAAAATAAAAATAACCTTCTTTATGTATATTCACCATGTACATAGAATCATTTATCTATTTATTTATCACTATAAATAAATCAATTAAAATCCCATAAAAATTGTACATATTCTATACTTCATAATGTAAATAAATAAAATAAAAACCATAAAAACAAAAATAAAATAAAAAGAATAAAAATCAAAATCAAAATAAACATTGTATATATACCATGTGCATACTTGTATACATCTATTTATTTGACCCATGTACATAAATAATAAAAATAAAATAAAAAGACCAAAATATTCCAAATTTTATTCTATAAATAAATAACATATAAAATTGAATAAAAATGTATATAAATAAATAAATAAAAATCAAAAATCAAAAATTCAATATTGTATATATACCTATATAATGCTATATTGTATATACCTTATTTTTATTTCAAAAAAATAAATAAATATCGCAAAAAATAGTTTAAAATAAAAGGAACATTTTTCATGTTTTGACTTTTGTGCAATTCGGCCATTTTCTATTTTAATTTGAATTTCTAATTCTTTTCCACATTGCCGCATTCCACTGGTCCACGGGGGATGTTGACCCCCCGGTCAACTCCCCCCTTGGACCAAAGTTCCGCAGATCTGTGCCCGACCCGCTTCTTCTCCCAATTATGGCATCATGATCCGATCATCACACACCTAAACCCCGGGCTCCATTTCTTCCTCTTGCATCCGAGACCCACGCCCAGGGTTGAGCTTAGGGATCCGTGCTTCATGCGCCCGTGCCCGACTCGATCTAGCCGGATCCTCACTCGTATAAAATCTTAGCTCCGCCGCACGATTCAGGTATCTTTGGCTCGCGCATTCTCCACCCCAGGACCTCCATTGCTCTCGCCTGAGTGACAGCAAGCTGAGGGTAGTGTGGCAGCGAGGAGGGAGTGCTCAGACCATCGATCCGGCGACCTAGCGCCGCCGTGCGCCGCCACCAGCGTGGTGCTCGAGCCTCGAGCATCGACGGCCCTCGAGGCAAGGACCAGGAGCTTCAGCAGCTCAAGCACTGTCGACATCGACCATCAGGTAGCCTTAGTTCCCCCCAGTTTTAGCTAAATTTCCGTTTACCCCCAATTTCACCCATCGTCGTCGACCGTCGATTCTGACCGCCTCCGACCCCCTTCATTATCGGACGACACCATCACCTTCGCCTCACTCCCCCGCACCTTATTCGCCATCCGTTCACCCCAGTTCGCACAGGAACTGGAATCCGAGCTTCTCCGCCGTCGCTTCGCCAGAGCTCGCCCATCTCGATGCACCGTCCACCCGCTTCGCACCTAACAGGGTCGAGGCATTTTGTCCTCGACCCAGCTTGCTCTTCATGCCATTTCGCAGGTCAGAGGAGGACCATCTGAGGTCCTCCATCTTCAGCACAGGAGCTTGGGCTCCGCCGGTGTCGCCTGGGCTCTTCGGAGCTCCGTTACGCCATCGGAGGGGTTCTCCAGACGTGGGAGGCTCCGGCGAGTCTTGTCCGATCTTCAGCAGCCCCTGCAGAGGTCCTGAGCGCTCACAGTCCTCCGGCGAAGTTCGCCAGTGAGGAGTTCCTCCAGGACCCTTCTCTGTCGTCCATTCTACCCCGGAGTTCTAGATCACTTGTGGACCGTCCGATCAGGGCTAAGAGGAGGCCCAACAGCCACCGTTAGATCGACACGTGCCCCCTCTCTGCCCTCCATCCAGCAAGGGTTAGCGCCCGTCACTCTCGACTGTTGATTCCCTACGTGGCGCGCCCTCCACCGTTCGATTATCCCTGAGGATCCCTTTGTTGAGGCGCACCCTGCTCCAGACCGCATGATCTTCCACGTGGCGTCCATCTGGCCCTCGGAATATAATAAGGGGTAATTTCCCTTAGGCCCCCGTTCTTTTAGTTTTTAATATTTAGTCATGTAAATATTCTATCAAGTTCATTTTATTTTGGTACATTTGCATTGTGGACCTGGTAGTTTTCGTTAATTGCATTTCTACCCCTGCCTGTTGTGGTCACGTGCATCGACACGTGTATTTATGGTGAAATTGCATGTTTTGGCATGTTGTTTTTGATGGTTATGGATTGAAATATCTTTTTACATATTTGCACATCCACCCCTGTGGATGTTTTATTTGAGCATGTGCTGAATATCGTGGGAATTTTATACTTTAGCCCCCTAGACATTTAGTACGAGTTATTAATAGGTCCAGGAACTTAAGTTTTATTACAAAGAGGTCCCTGAGTGCCCCAGACACATGCATCGCGCGTGCGGATCTGGGAATTTTGCACCGGACCTCCCTAAGTTTCCTATACTGTTACTTTTAGGCCCCCAGAACATATTTTCATTGCAATCAGGTCCATGTGACTGTAGGCTCTTGTTAGCTCTGAATAAAATATCAAATCT
Source organism: Ottelia alismoides (assembly GCA_037367405.1). Lineage (NCBI taxonomy): Eukaryota > Viridiplantae > Streptophyta > Magnoliopsida > Alismatales > Hydrocharitaceae > Ottelia > Ottelia alismoides. The sequence continues at coordinate 755,270 of JAZKJV010011575.1, forward strand.
ACTCCAAATCAATTGAAAATTTGATACGTGGCTCCTACCACTGTGTAGAATTTTCACTGAATTTTGGGAAATTTTTGTAGCCATTTTGTTATTTTTAAAATTCAAAAACATCCCTTTTTCATACTGTCCAGTTATAAAATTCACAAAAAGAATATTAAAACATCTTCAAAATTACAAAAAAATCAAAATTTGTTTGTTTTGCTGTGCTTGATTTTCTGACCAAGTTTGGTCATTTTTGTAATTATAAAATTTATAAAAATTGAAAAAGCCCTAAAAACCCATAAAAATTCTAGTAATTAATATAAAAACCCAAAAATAATAAACTCAGCTTCTGAATTTTTATTTTTGTTTATATTTAAATTAAAATTACCTCCAGGCTATTTGAAGGCCATTATATATTTTATTTTGGCCTTTGAAGCCCGGCTGGACAACAGCACTATTTCCCTGTCTTGTTTCATTTTATAAAATTATATAAAATCAGAAAATTGTCAAAAATTAACCAAAAACAGTAAAAAATATAAAAAAACATAAAAATACTTTTGTTTGAATTTTTGGATTAATTTTAAGTGATTAAATAATTGTGTGAAGTTGCTTGTTTTACTTTTTTTCCTATTTTCTTTATAATTAAAAATTCCTAAAAATTATAAAAATATTAAAAACCACCAAAAATCATTTTTCTTTATTTTTATTTGTCTTTGACTACTTCGTAGGCCGCGAGGCCAACCTGTGCTCCTTGAGTTTGACCCTGGGCGCTATACCAGGTTAATATCATAGCTAGACCGCTATCTTGAGTTTCATCAATTTTTGCCTTTGTTTGGTGGTTTGAATTTTTCTTGTTGAGCTTCGGAGTGCCGAGCAACTGAGGTCGCAACGACCGCTTCTGATTTATCTACCTTAGTTGCTCGGATTTCTCCGCTCATCAGAATGCAATTCTGATGAGCGGAAAAATCCGAGCAACTAAGGTAGATAAATCAGAAGCGGTCGTTGCGACCTCAGTCGCTCGAGAATCAGAGTGCTCAATCAAGAAAAATTCAAACCACCAAACAAAGGCAAAAATCGATGAAACTCAAGATAGCGGTCTAGATATGATATTAACCTGGTATAGCGCCCAGGGTCGAACTCAAGGAGCACGGGTTGGCCTCGCGGCCTACGAAGTAGTCTAATATAAAGAAGAAAATATAGACAAACAAATTTTTGGTGGATTTCTAATATTTATATTTTTTTCGAATTTTTAATTATAAAGAAATTACGAAAAACAATACAACAAGCAACTTACAACAATTATTTAACTACTCCAAAAAGCTCCAAAAAAATCAAGAAAAAATACTTTTTAGATATTTTGTATTTTTTACTATTTTTGGTGAATTTTTGGTATTTTTCTGATTTTTAGGGAATTTTATAAAAAATGAAACAAGGTAGAAAACCAAAGAAACTGTCCAGTCAGGCTTCTACAACCATTTAAAAATACTAAATGGTTGTTTCAAGGCCTAGAGTAGTTTTTACGAAAAATAGAAGCAATAAGGAAACTTTAGAAAAAGATTTTATTATTTTTGGAATTTTTTATTATTTTTTAGAATTTTTATGAGTTTTAAGGGGTTTTTCAATTTTAGGGTTTTTATAAATCTAAAAATGACCAAAATTGGTCAGAAAATCAAACACACTAAAACACACAAAATCTGATCTTTTGTAATTTTTAAAGATGTTTTGATATTTTTTGTAAATTTTATATCTGGATAGTAAGAAAAATGGACATTTTTGAATTTTTAAAAATAGTAAAATGGCTCTAAAAATGTAACCAAAAATTAGAGAAAATTTTACACAGTGGCAGGAACCACGTATCCAATTTTCATCAAAATTGGGTTGAATTTGCTATTTTATTAAAATCAAAAATGAACAAACAGTGCACAAGGACCTATCTGCAATAAAAACATGTTCCAGGGGCCTATTAATAACACGGCTGGAAAGTTTAGGGCGCAAAGTGTAAAATTCCCAGATGCTCACGTGTCGCACACGTGGTTCAGATTCAGAGGGGCATTTTTATCATTCCTATTTATAAAAATATAAAAGAGTAACACGCCAGAACCATAGGGTAGGAAATACAAAAACACCACTACATCACGTGTCGAAGCACGTGGACACTACAGGCAGGGACTAAATAGCAAATATCCAAAACAGTAAGTCCTCGATGTAAAATAACCAAAATAAAATGAACTCCAAAAACTATTTACGAGACTAAATATTAAATGCATAAAAGAAAAGGGCCTACAGGGTAATTTCCCCTTTATTAGCAGATGGGCCGAGAGGAAACCACGTGGAAGATCGGACGGTTGTTGACGAGGGGCTTCTCTTCGGTTGATGGACGCTCCAGGTTCAGCCACGTGGTGGATCTGACGGTCGCTGGCAGTGGCTAAACCCTGGCTGACCTAGACGGTCCAGATCGCATCTAACGGTCACAGCTGCTCCTAAAAGGGACGGCTCGTATTGAATCTAGAGCGAAGGGGTGCAATCGGACGGACACGGAGGATGCTCCAAGAACTCGTCGTCGGCGAGTTTCGCCGGACTCGTGTGCATGTGGGGGAGCTCCGATGCTGCTGCTAAGATGTGGAGAAGGATAGGCTTGACGTTCCGCAGCTACTCAGCTCCTCCGATGGCGCAGGGGAGCTCCGAGGAGCTCTGGCGATGTCGGCGGAGGAGGATGTGCCTGAGCTAATGACCTCCAGATGAGGCTCTCCTGACGATCTGACCTGCACAGGAAGAAAGAGGGGTCGAGGGCAAACTGCCTCGATCCGTCAGCGCACGTGGAGGATGAAAGGTGTATCGAGGCGAAGGTCCTCCGGCGATGCGGCGGAGGAGGAGGACCGAAGACCTTGCTCCGGGGCGAGTCAAGGTTGGATGACTAAATGAAGAATGTGCGGAGGGGGCTCGTGAAAGTGGTGGTGCGGTCGGATGAGCAAATGGCTGGACGGAGACGACGGGCGGAAGCGGCGGAGCTACAGGACCTTAAAACGAAAATCTGAAATCTAAGCTAAGCTAATGGCTAATCTAACTACCTGGTAGAGGAGGTCGACTGTGCTGGAGCTCGGGGAGCTCCGAGGGTCTTTGCCTCGAGGGCCGTCAACGCCCGAGGCTCGAGCAACACGCTGGTGGCGGCGCATGGCGGCGCTAGGTCGCCGGATCGATGGTCTGAGCACTCCCTCCTCGCTGCAACACTACCCTCAGCTTGCTGTCACTCAGGCGAGAGCAATGGAGGTCCTGGGGTGGAGAATGCACGAGCCAAAGATACCTGAATCGTGCGGCGGAGCTAAGATTTTATACGAGTGATGGTTCGTCTAGAACGAGTCGGGCACAGACGCATGAAACACGGATCCCTAGGCTCAACCCTGGGCGTGGGTCTCGGATGCAAGAGGAAGAAATGGAGCCCGGGGTTTAGGTCTGTGATGATCAGATCATGATGCCATAATTGGGAGAAGAAGCGGTTCGGGCACAGATCCGCGGAACTATGGTCCAAGGGGGGCAGTTGACCGGGGGGTCAACATCCCCCGTGGACCAGTGGAATGCGGCCACGTGGAAATAAATTGGAAATTCAAATTAAAATAGAAAATGGCCGAATTTCACAAAAGTCAAAACATGAAAAATGTTCCTTTTATTTTAAACTAATTTTTTTGTGATTTTAATTTTTTTTTGAAATAAAAATAAGGTATATACAATATAGTATTATATATAGGTATATATACAATACTGAATTTTTGATTTTTGATTTTTATTTATTTATTTATGTGCATTTTTATTCCAATTTTATATGTTATTTATTTATAGAATAAAATTTGGAATATTTTGGTATTTTTATTTTATTTTTATTATTTATGTAAGGGGTCAAATAAATAGGTATATACAAGTATGTACATGGTATATATAGAATCTTTATTTTGATTTTGATTTTTATTCTTTTTATTTTATTTTCATTTTATGGTTTTTATTTTATTTATTTACATTATGAAGTATAGAATATGTACAATTTTTTTGGGATTTTAATTGATTTATTTATAGGGATAAATAAATAGATAAATGATTCTATGTACATGGTGAATATACACAAAGACGGTTATTTTTATTTTCTTTTTAATTAATTTTTTTATTTTGATTTTGTATTTACACATATATACAAATATATACAAACCCATTTTTATTTTTATTTCAGAGGAAAATATTTTTATTTATTTATTAACAGGTATATACACACATGAGCTTCCTTATCTCTCTCTACTTGGGTTTTTATTCGGTCAGGCCCATGCTGAGCCCTCCCTTGGGATTAGGTCGCTCAATATTTATTTTAAATATCTCCCTCTTTTTCTTTTATCTCTTTATTCTTTTATTTATGCACAAAAACATGCTAATTATTTAATTTTATACAATGCATGCAATGTGATAATTATTTGTATTTACATGAATATACATGTGTTTGGCAAAGGTTTTGTAGCTAAAATAAAAGAATAAAGAGTGATGAATGGGTATTCATTACCCCCTATACTTAACTTTGCTAGTCCCTTAGCAAACACTTATTTGAAAAAGAAGTGAAAAAGAAAAAGAAAAAGAAAAAGAGGAGAATATACATGGATTAAGGCTGATTATTAAACTTGCCTTCATTAAATTGCAATATGGAGCTCGATCAGATTTTTGGATTATTAATGTGTCGGAACCTTATTTGGACTTAAGCTTAAAACTCAACAGCCTCTAAGTTCCACTAATCTACGGGCAAGACCCCTGAATAAACCAGATCAGAACAAGTCTACATACACAAACTCTAATGACCATGAATCTTTCCATGCGGTGTAAGTGATATGTAGCTCCCCACCTCAGAAGTAACAAAGAAACAACCTCCCCCAACCTTGTAACTCTAATGCCTCGGTCTAGCAACTCTTTCCTCGAGAAGCGGGGTATTCCCTTCTAAGTTCAAGTGCAACTGGCTCAAGAAGAGGGGGAAGAAGAGAATGCACCATGGCCAGTGTAGCCATGTATCCTTGGGAGCTCTAACCAGTGTAGCTGAGTCTCCCGCTGCAAGCTTCATGAGATGTAACATGTATACCATAAGCTTTTGCTTTATTTGACTATATATGCTCTGGTGGGGTTATTAAATTTTCAATCCGACCCACCACTTTTTTGGAGTTCTTTTATTTTTGCACTTTTTTTTCATGTGCAACTGTACAACATATCTACATGGTGCAACATATATACAAGGAGTTTTTCCTCTTGAGCCAGTAGACTATCCCTCTTTTGAAGCTTTATTGCAACCCACAACTTCTGTCTCTAGACTTCATCACCACCAGACCAAGTTGAGACGCACTTCCTTCACTAGAAGAAGAAGAAGATAGGTTCCGCCTAGAAGTACTACCCTCATATGCTACCCCAAGCCAAAGGAAACTGCCTCCTCAACACCTCATCCATGGAGAGCTATGTGTAAAGTGTTGGTGCAAGTAAAGGCATTGTCTCTGAGAGTCATGCTTGTGTTGTTAAGTGCTCTACTTAGGCTCATCAAGATGACATATGCTCATATCCTAGTGGACTCAAAGAATTAAGTCCTAATGGACCTGAAAAGCCTTAACCCTAAGCCCTATAAGGTTCCTCTTAGAATTAGGTGGATTAAGATCTTAATCAAGCTCCATTTCCCAATTTAATTCCAGGCTAGTTTAAATGTCAACTATAATCCAGGAAATACTATACAAATATTTACAAAGATGCTATTTACAAATATGCACTTACAAATATTTACAAACATGCAAAATTTTTGGAAAATGCTTGAAAATATGGATGTATGCATGGATGCGAAGTTTTGCAAAATATTTACAAACATTTACACAAGGTTTTTGCAAACTTTTTGTTTTTAAAACATTTTACAAAAATTTTGTACTATATACATAGATTTTATTATGAAAATATTTACAAATTCTGTACACAAATCATTTTACAATCATTTGTACAAAAATAGTTTGTATAAATAAATAGGTATGTGTAAAATGAACTTTATATGCAAGGGAAAACTTTTTAATTTTTATGAGTTTTTAGCCATTTTTATTTATTCACACACTCACACAAAGTACGCGTTATGGCTAAAGTATATATGAAATATATACACACCCCCTATACTTAGCTCGAACGATGTCCTCAGAGTCAAGAGCGATGAAGAAGACATAACTCGTGCTTAGTATAGGGAAGTGAAAAGGAAGGTTATATGCAAAGATGAATGAATGAATAGAAATCAAGAGGATCTCGGCTTTTCCCCCTATACTTAGGATCAGATAATCCTAAGTATAGCAGGTTGTACACTAAGGGAAAATCGAGTGAAGGATGTACATGGTCTACCCCTCCCTATACTTAGGGTAAAATATAAGTATAGGCAGCAAAAACAGGGGTAGCAAGACACGAAGAACACTGACAAATATATACAAGGTGAAAGAGAGGACATCACTCCCCCTATACTTAAGGTGAAGAATCCTTAAGTATAGGCAACAACAGAAGTGATGAAACAGAACGATATGAACAACCCAGTGTTTCCACCCCCCCCCCTATACTTAGGATGAGGAATATCCTAAGTATAGCAAAGATAATCCTAAGCGCGACCTGGGGTGAAAACAAGAACGGAAGAAAGAAAGATCAAACTAAGACAAAACACATATATACAAAAGGGTACATTGTTGAGGTGCCTCTCAACAAGCGCTAAGTTTTACGCCCCTAGCTGGGCACAAAGGCTAGGACAAAGCGGTGTCAAGGTTCAGGACGGCATCGGTAAGGCGAATGCCGTACTATCGTCGTAGTCTCGGTATGAGAACAGCGACGAACTCAAAAGTGTAAAGTAAGACACCCAGGTATGCAATCAGGCGGGTGTCTGCTACCGGCCAAGGATGTGGAAGTATGTGATCGGGATCCGGTAGCGCAAAAGAAATCATTGGCTTTGGATCAGACTGGAGTGGAAGTGTAGAACCGAAGAAATCGAACGTGGAGAAGGATGGATCGGTCATGGAATCCTCCACGTCAATCAGTGTCTCAAAGAAGTGTGGACAATCACGATCAGGAGACTCTCTAAGAAGACTGATATCCTATGAATGAAATAGAAGCAAGTCGGGTAGATCATCGAATATCTCCAGAATGGGCGCATCCTCACGAGGGTCGTCGAGGTGAGAAGACTCAGAATCAGAATGATCACAAGACTCGGTTTCGTGTTCCGCCAGATCGAAAACACTTTCAGAAGGTGAAACCGAGTACTCATCGAGTGTGGCATCCTCCCACAGATAATCCTCGGGGAGAGATGTAAGATCAGAAGTGAGTAAGAGAGGATCAGGATCTAGATGGGCATCTACAGTGCTGTCAAGTATCCACTCTGTGCACCAGGCTGCATCATCATCGGAAGTGTGGCTCTCGGTAATCTGGAAGCAGGAGAAGGTATTGGTCAACACTGCGGAAGCTGGCAAAATGTCTGCGGTAGATCCTTGCTCTGCGGCTATGCTAGCTACCAACTGGTCCTCAGGTAGTGTGTCTGTCTCGTCAGAGTGGAGAACAAAAGGCTCAAATATGGGACTCTCTGTGTCTGTACTCTCAAAGTGGTGTCCCATATCGAACTGTGGCCGCTGGGCTGAGTCCTGGTAACTGTCGGTATCCGAGAAGTATCTCTGCAGAAAGGAAGTTGACTCCTCCGGGATGGGAAACTGAAGTAGTTGAGTCAATGGCTGCAAAAGCGGGGGCTCCTCTGGTTCCTGGAGTATCAGAAGATCTGATATCCAAAACTCATCAACTGGAAACTCTGTGGCTGACTCGAACTCCGGCTGGAAGACCAACGGGAACTCGAGAAGACTCTGGGTTCGAACCTCTGCTATCGCAGTCATCTCCTCTGTACTCTGTGGTGTTGTATGCTCCAAGTCCTCGGGCCGATGTGTAGAAGCTATCTCATCATGTAATGTGACACACCGCACTGGTACGGCAACGTCCGCATGTGTTGTCCCGACTACGGTATCTCGCGAAGATGAACTCTGTGAAAGTAGCGTCGAGATGGTGTCCAGTAGGTGAATGTCAGAACTGCGGTGTGAACCGCCACATGTGGTAATCTCCAGTGCTATCTGCTCTGCGGTCATCCCCCGCATGGAGATCTCTATCAAGTCTGTCAATGGAAGTCCGTGATCGGGAAATCTCCTCAAGAGGTCAAGAAACCTTGGCCATGCCTCATGCAATGGCTCCTGGGGGTCTACTGAAAACTCGGTGATCAAAGACCGCATACACTCTGCTCTACGTGGGGGAAAGTATCTCTGTAAGAACTCTCGGCGTAACTCTCCCCACGAATCGAATGTCCTCCCCAATCATCGGTGCCATCTCATGGCTCTCTCGTGAAGTGTAAATGGGAAGGTCCTCCTCATCAGTTCCTCTGCAGTGATGTCTGAATATCTCTGTGCTCTGCAAAACTCCTCGAATGTGGATAGGTGAAGATAAGGCTCCTCGTGCGCCTCTCCTGAAAATGTCGGCAGTCGCTGAATGTAATCCAAATCCAAGACAAATGGACATAATGTAGAAGCTGACTGATCTCCCTGTGGTATCTGCTCCTCCATCCATCTGGGATAGGATATGTCTGTTGATCTCCACTAATCTCTCTGATCACAAACGGAGTGCACTCTCAACTCAGCAACGGCATCGTCCGGATCTCGCATCTGCTCTATCTGATATCCTCGGACGTCAAGTGCAGCATGCCCAGATTACTGAATGGGATGGGAGGGAGGGAACAGGAGGTTGGTCGGAGATCCGACCTCCCTAGAAGGTGGACTGGACTGATGGTCAGAGAATGGAGAAGAAGCTGTAAGAGTCGGCTCGAAGTGAGGGGGATCCATCATTCAAGGGTGAAGAAGAAGAGAAGAAGAAGGCAGAAAGGATCTGGAAATCACACAAGATGAAAAAGCAAACCCCTGATTCACCTACGCACACGAGCTAAAGACCGAAAGGGATCGGTCAATTATCTTGTCAATTTTATTTTAGGTGATCATTCAGTCTATCAGAGCGATTACGTGAGCTGAATAGGAATCCAAGTATTTCTCAACCGACTGTCCCGTACAGAAAGCCGGTAATCAGTCGAGAAAATATCGGATATGGCTCTAGCCTAAGATGCGGGTCACTCTCTCGCTCATCCAAACCAAACAAGGAGGGGGTTACTCTCCCCAAGATAGATTTTCAATGAGATGTCTTTTAGGTCAAGTGTGATTAGCAGTCCCGATTTTATTGTTTTTCTTTTTAGATGTTTTTTAATAATCAAACAAAATCGCCTAACGAATTTTTCGATTCTCCTGGTTATTAAGTCCAAAAATCAGGGGGGAGAAGTCGAAAAAGTCGATGCGCAATGAAATCAATGATGCATGCAGAGTAAGAGATGCGTACCTGACTCCAGCAGTATACATGCAAAATGATCCGCACAGAATTGAAAGACTGAAAATAAACTACTAAATGGTGCAGGCGGAAAATCGAGTCCCTAAACAGCAGTGCTACTCAAAAGAACGGCCATTCAACCACCAACCTCCAATCCAAGAGTCCGGTCTAGGTCCACCCCTCCTCTTCTCGACAGGTCGAGTTCAGGAGTAGCGCTTGACAGGGCAGGCTCACGGAACGTAGGCTCGAAGGGAGTGAATTGACTATTTTATTAATCTTTTATTATAGGTCCAATTACCGAACTATAGGAACAGGCAAATGTATTAGGGTGTTTGGATCCTATGAATTACGTCACAATCATGCAGAAAATCCTAAGGCTAGGGGCTCGAAAAATCGTGAGAAATCGGAAAAGGCAGTGAAAAGTCAAAACCGTGTAAAAAGCCGCGAAGAAATCCGAGGGGTCCCCCGAGCACACCGGTGCTCGACGAAACAGACCCCGAGAGTCTCTCAAGTCCAAGTGTGATGTCCCTGTATTATTACAATAATTCAAATGGTTCTGAAAATAAAGTCTGACTAAAATAAAATAAAAGCCGCACTCGGTTGTCTCCTCGCTCTCTCCTATGGCTCCGTGCAGAAGGGAGCCGCCTCCGAACACCGCGGTTGCGCTGGCTCCCCGAAAGTTGCCGCCTCGATCCTCAGGCCCTCGCAAGAAAACAGAAGAATGTGATCAGACCAGGTTATTGTAAATAAGTCAGAAATATATATATATATATACGAAAAATATATACAAAAATTCTATACAAAAAGCCGCGAAAAAGAAAAACCGCGGAAAAAAAACGACTACTAAGCTTCGTTCCCCGGCAACGACGCCATTCCGATGAGCGGAAAAATCCGAGCAACTAAGGTAGATAAATCAGAAATGGTCATTGCGACCTCAGTCGCTCGAGAATCAGAGCGCTCAATCAAGAAAAATTCAGACCATCAAACAAAGGCAAAAATCGATGAAACTCAAGATAGCGGTCTAGTTATGATATTAACCTGGTATAGCGCCCAAGGTCGAACTCAAGGAGCACGGGTTGGCCTCGCGGCCTATGAAGTAGTCTAAAATAAAGAAGAAAATATAGACAAACAAATTTTAGGTGTATTTTTAATATTAATATTTTTTTGGAATTTTTAATTATAAAGAAATTAAGAAAAACAATACAACAAGCAACTTGCAACAATTATTTAACTACTCTAAAAAGCTCCAAAAAATCAAGCAAAAATATTTTTAGAATTTATAATTTTTTACTATTTTTTGTGAACTTTTGATATTTTTCTAATTTTTAGGGAATTTTATAAAAATGAAACAAGGCAGAAAAACAAAGAAACTGTCCAGTCAGGTTTCTACAACCATTTAAAAATACTAAATGGTTGTTTCAAGGCCTGGAGGTAGTTTTTATGAAAAATAGAAGAAATAAGGAAACTTCAGAAAAAGAGTTTATTATTTTTGAAATTTTCTATGATTTTTTTAGAATTTTTATGAGTTTTAAGGGGTTTTTTAATTTTTAAGGTTTTTATAAATCTAAAAATGACCAAAATTGGTCAGAAAATCAAACACACTAAAACACACAAAATCTGATTTTTTGTAATTTTTAAAGATGTTTTAATATTTTGTGAATTTTATATCTGGACAGTAAGAAAAATGGGAATTTTTGAATTTTTAAAAATAATAAAATGGCTCTAAAAATGTACCCAAAAATTGGAGAAAATTTTGCACAGTGGCAGGAACTACGTATCCAATTTTCATCAAAATTAGGTTGAATTTGCTATTTTATTAAAATCAAAAATGAACAAACAGTGCACAAGGACCTATCTGCAATAAAAACATGTTCCAGGGGCCTATTAATAACACGGCTGGAAAATTTAGGGCCCAAAGTGTAAAATTCCCAGATGCTCACGCACCGCACACGTCGTTCAGATTCAAAGGGGCATTTTTGTCATTCCTATTTATAAAAATATAGAGTAACACGCCAGAACCACAGGGTAGGAAATGCAAAAACACCACTACAACACGTGTCGAAGCACGTGGACACTACAGGCAGGGACTAAATAGCAAATATCCAAAACAGTAAGGTCCTCGATGTAAAATAACCAAAATAAAATGAACTCCAAAAACTATTTACAGGACTAAATATTAAATGCAGAAAAGAAAAGGGCCTCCAGGGTAATTTACCCTTTATTAGCAGATGGGCCGAGAGGAAGCCACGTGGAAGATCGGACGGTTGTTGACGAGGGGCTTCTCTTCGGCTGATGGACGCTCCAGGTTCAGCCACGTGGTGGATCTGACGGTCGTTGGCAGTGGCTAAACCCTGGCTGACTTAGACGGTCCAGATTGCATCTAACGGTCACAGCTGCTCCTAAAAGGGACGGCTCGGATTGAATCTGGAGCAAAGGGGTGCAATCCGACGGACACGGAGAATGCTCCAAGAACTCATCGCCGGCGAGTTCTGCCGGACTCGTGTGCGTGCTGGGGAGCTCCGATGCTGCTGCTAAGATGTGGAGAAGGATAGGCTCGACGTTCTGCAGCTAATCAGCTCCTCCGATGGCGCAGGGGAGCTCCGAGGAGCTCTGGCGACGTCGGTAGAGGAGGACTCCTGTGCCTGAGCTAATGACTTCCAGATGAGGCTCTCCTGACGATCTGACCTGCACAGGAAGAAAGAGGGGTCGAGGGCAAACTTCCTCGACCCGTCAGCGCACGTGGAGGATGAAAGGTGTGTCGGGGCGAAGGTCCTCCGGCGATGCGGCAGAGGACGAGGACCGAAGACCTTGCTCCGGGGCGAGTCAAGGTTGGATGACTGAATGAAGAATGTGCGGAGGGGGCTCGTGAAGGTGGTGGCACGGTCGGATGGGCAAATGGCTGGACGGAGACGACGGGCGGAAGCGGCGGAGCTACAGGACCCTAAAACGAAAATCTGAAATCTAAGCTAAGTTAATGGCTAATCTACCTACCTGGCGGAGGAGTTCGACTGTGCTGGAGCTCATGGAGCTCCGGGGGTCTTTGCCTCGAGGGTCGTCGATGCCCGAGGCTCGAGCACCACGCTGGTGGCGGCGCACGGCGGTGCTAGGTCACCGGATCGATGGTCTGAGCACTCCCTCCTCGCTGCGACACTACCCTCAGCTTGTTGTCACTCAGGCGAGAGCAATGGAGGTCCTGGGGTGGAGAATGTGTGAGCCAAAGATACCTGAATCGTGTGGCGGAGCTAAGATTTTATACGAGTGAGGGTCCGGCTAGATCGAGTCGGGCATGGGCGCATGAAGCACAGATCCCTACGCTCAACCCCGGGCGTGGGTCTCGGATGCAAGAGGAAGAAATGGAGCCCGGAGTTTAGGTGTGTGATGATCGGATCATGATGCCATAATTGGGAGAAGAAGCGGGTCGGGCACAGATCCGCGGAACTGTGGTCCAAGGGGGGGAGTTGACCGGGGGGTCAACATCCCCCGTGGACCAGTGGAATGCGGCCATGTGGAAAAGAATTGGAAATTCTAATTAAAATAGAAAATGGACGAATTTCACAAAAAGTCAAAACATGAAAAATGTTCCTTTTATTTTAAACTAATTTTTTTTGTGATTTTTATTTATTTTTATGAAAAAAATAAGGTATATACAATATAGTATTATATATAGGTATATATACAATATTGAATTTTTTATTTTTATTTATTTATTTATGACATTTTTATTCCAATTTTATATGTTATTTATTTATAGAATAAAATTTGGAATATTTTGGTATTTTTATTTTATTTTTATTATTTATGTATAGGGGTCAAATAAATAGATATATACAAGTATGTACATGGTATATATACAATGTTTATTTTGATTTTTATTTTTATTCTTTTTATTTTATTTTTGTTTTTATGGTTTTTATTTTATTTATTTACATTATGAAGTATAGAATATGTGCAATTTTTATGGGATTTTAGTTGATTTATTTATAGTGATAAATAAATAGATAAATGATTATATGTACATGGTGAATATACACAAAGAAGGTTATTTTTATTTTCTTTTTCATTAATTTTTTTTATTTTGATTTTGTATTTACACATATATACAAATATATACAAACCCATTTTTATTTTTGTTTTAGAGGAAAAATATTTTTATTTATTTATTTACAGGTATATACACACATGAGCTTCCTTATCTCTCTCTACTTGGGTTTTTATGCGGTCAGGCCCATGCTGAGCCCTCCCTTGGGATTAGGTCGCTCAATATTTATTCTAAATATCTCCCTCTTTTTCTTTTATCTCTTTATTCTTTTATTTATGCACAAAAACATGCTAATTATTTAATTTTATACAATGCATGCAATGTGATAATTATTTGTATTTACATGAATATACATGTGTTTGGCAAAGGTTTTGTAGCTAAAATAAAAGAATAAAGAGTGATGAATGGGTAATCATCAGTATCGGAGCAGCGTCCTAGACTAGTGTTCTGACCCAAATCCTTCTATCGCCATCAGCCCCAAGTCATCCCCAAGTAGCAGCCACCTACCATCAACGACTCCTAGCAGTTGTGGTGCAACCCGTGCCACCGTTCACTGCTCCAGGCGGCCCCACGCTACCCCATGCACTCGCTCGTTCCATCCCAAGCACCCTACGCCTTCGCTCAGCACCCTAGGTGCCTGTTTAACCAAGAAATCGGTGATCTTATGTTCCACACAAGGCGGGAACTCAATCGCTGAATCGACCATAGGAAATCCGGATTAAAATAACAATTAACCCACAATAATGATGAAATAATGTAAAGCAATATGTGGAGTTGAAATTTATTATAACTCTACAACAAGATGTGTATAGGTGCAAGTATGTGTAGAGGGCGAACACAGGGAGCAGACAAGTAGAACGGGGCAATAATGCACAAAATGTGAATGTGATCAAGTGTCTATATGTGCTATTTTTTGTGGGTTTTTCATTTTATATTTTTTATTTAACTTTTGATTTTATATTTTTATATTTTGATTTTAATTTTCTGATTTTGTATTTTCTTTTTATATTTTATATTTTTTATTTTCTTTTCAATAATAGAATATATATACAATAATAGAGAGAGAGGAATAGAGTATTTATAAAAATAGGTAAAAATGAGAAAAAATTAGGAAATAAAGTATTTTTGCTCTTTTTGTATTTTTCTAATGTTCTTGTGATTTTTCTAGATTTTTCCAAATTTTTTTGGTATTTTTAAAGTTAAGAATACTAGAAAACAGTGAATAGAAGTTGCTGGCCGAAATTAAAATGAGGATGAAAAATATAAATCAGAGTTCAAAATTCCTCAAATTAATTTTAAATCAAAGATAATAAAATAGGGAAACTACGGAAACTGAAATTGTATTTTTAGGAATTTTCTTGAAATTTTAATATTTTTATAAAGGTTTTTGAGGTTTTCTAATTTTTAAGAATTTTCTTTTGTATTTTTTAGTGATTTTTGGTCTGGAACTAAAAGATATGCCAACACACAAAATGTATTGTTTTAGGAATTTTCTGAGATGTTTTTATAATTTTTAGGTATTTTCTAATGCAAACAGTAGAAAAAATGCATGTTTTTGAATTTTTATAAATATTAAAATGCAATGAAAATGCGAATTACAAATATGGCATGATACTAGAATACAACAGGAATGTGCTGTAATTTTTGTGGATTTTTTAGCAATTTAGAGATGCTTGAAATAATTAAAGGAAACAACAAGAAACTACAAACTGATAGGGGTATTATCGTGATATGCGCAAAATTCAAGGGCCAGAATGCAAATTTTCCAGAGATATATAACTATGTAAAAATGTTGTTGGACAAAATATAAAAATTTAAAGCCGCAAGGGTGTCGACGCAAAAAGCCCACCACGCACGCGCGATGCACGTGCCTAGGGAGGATAGATATCTAATATGCCAAAACGTTGGGGGCTTATGCAAAAATGCTAGCAACTATAGAACTGCATATCAAAGTTCATAGACTCAAACAAAATAACCGAACGTCCAGGGCGTCCTGCGCAAAATTTCCAAGCCACATATGCAAAACATGTGACCTGGCGAGGACGAAAGATTAATATTACAAAACTTGGGAGAGCTCAGTGCAAAATGCACGAAATATAATAACTGTTGTTGAACGTATGGAGATTAAGTAATAAATACGCAAAAAGAGCTGGGTTAATGTACAAAATACCCAAAGCTGTGGCCGGCACGGACGGCGGATCTTGGTCACTTATACACGTGTCACGTCTTTAGGTGTTGATGACGATTTGTCTTGTCTTCCACGGCCAAGATTAGATTCACCTTTGATGATCCGACGGCTGGCAGTGGGGATGATTGAACGGCGGCTGAAATGCTGGAAGATCGGAAGACGATCGAACGGCTCGGAGAGGCTTTGGAAGAACAGACGAAGAACACGTGCCCGACGACTTTGGATCGCCACGCACGGCTTCCTCCGCCACCTTCCTTCATTGCAAGGAAGCACAAGAGCACGTCGGCGGCGTCCTCGATCGGTTGGAGGTCACAGAAGGTTCGGAGAACGTTCGACGCTCGCCCGCGAGGTCGGAGGAGTTGCAACCCCCCCAGGTATCTCTGGCGAACACTGAAAGAGACCCAGGTATGCTTGAGCTCTGCAGGACCTGCACAAAAAAAACTCCAGGCCAAGGGCAAATTGCCTCAGCCTGGCTAGCGGGGTGGCAAGGCGCGTGAAGGTAGGGAGTTGGCAAGAGGGATGCTCGTCGGAGCAAGCTCCGGCGAGGGGATGGTGAAGGGTGCTCTAATGAAGCTAGATCGAAGATGAAGTTGGTTTTCGATTCCTAAGGATAAGACGAAGCTAATGGTGCGAGAAAAAATAAGCAAAAACGACCTCAAGGGTTGTGTACCCGAGATGAACCTCACGGCCTAGGTTGCCGGAGATGGGGTTGGAACACGCCTCCACAACCGCTAACCTCGCCTCGGACGAGCTGGAGGACTTGTTGTCACCAAGTCTCGTCCAGAGCTCGACAAAAAAAGGAGGAAAATGGTCAAGGAAGGGTTCAAGGAAGAAAGGGGGTCTTGAGGTTGTTTTTGAACGAGTGGCGAAGTGGGGTCGAAAATCGAGGAAGAACGGGCAGAGCAGCGATCCAATGCCCAAGGCAATCACTGGGCGAGTAAGGTGGATGATAGAGGAGAAATTTGCAGAAGGGATCGACGCGAATGGGTGAAAGACTCGACCTCAAAAAATCCGCGAAATAGGCTCGAAACTCAAGTCTGTCAGGTCACAGGAGGGGGGTCAGACAGTTGACTGTCCAGACCACCTGGTTGGTCCATGTGGACCAACCAGGAAAAACCTCCTGAAAAAGATTTAAAAATCATTTAAAAATAGTATTTTATTTTATTAATTTTAGGTTATTTATTAAAAATTATTTATTATTTTATGAATTATTTTATTGTGATTTTTATTTTTTTAGGTATTCTTTTACAAGTTACCATTTTAGGCCTATATAGGTATATGTATCTATGTATTTAAATATTTTATTTTTATTTTGTATATTTAATTTATTTATTTTTGTTTATTATTTTCTGAATTTATAAAATTTTTATATACTTAATTATATTTTTATTTTATTTTTCTGATGTATTTTATACACTTAATAAAATATAAGTATGAATTATATATGTATATGTATAGGTATTATACCTACGTATTATATACAAGTATTTTATTTGTGAATTTTATTTAGGTTTTTATTCTGATTTTAATATACAAATATATTATAAGTAATATTTACAAAATTATAAAAATATAAAATTATAAAAATAATGAATAAGTAATAAAATGAATATTTTAATCTGTACCAATATAGAATAGGGGCCCAAAACTCAACTTTCAAACCGTAGCTCCGCAAAATACAAAACCACCGCCATTAAATAGCTTATTTTAAATTATATACAATTAAAGTGAGTTTGGTGCATTTCGAGTTTTTATTAGGGAGATACAGGTCTTGGAAGTTGGGATTCTGGAATCTTATTCAGATCATAACTTTTTATCTATGTATTGTTTTTGAGTGAAATCAATTTTGTATTTTTCTTTATTTAATTATCTATAACTTTCATGTATAAAGTTTCTTTATTTGAGGTATAAAAAGTAGAACTAAAAATAAGTCCCAAAATGAAGAAAGAATGAATTAAATAAAAGGTATTTTTATTGTATTTTGGCCCTTATCTCCCCCTACTTTATTCCTTGTCGACCTAGTCATCGAGATGCCTAGGTCTCAGGATTTCAGGTCATAAAATATTTGCAATATTTTATTCTTTTTCTTTTCTTTTCTTTATTGTATAATTTTTGCTTTAAAAACCGCATTTTATACACTATTTACACAATGGTGCATGAATGATAAAATGCATGAATTAACGCTATTTACACGCATTTACTAGGGTTTTTAAGGCCAAAATGATAGAATAAATATGATGAATCGTAGCTTCATCAGCACCCTCCAGGTGCTTGCTCGTCCATCCCTAGTGCTCTGTGCCTCTGCTCGTGCCCTAGGTGCCCACCCAGCGTCGCCTCGTGCCCTAGGCTCTCCTCCCCAGCACTGTCTCATGCCCTAGGCAACCCCCCAGCACCGTCTTGCACCACCCCAGGCCTCGTGCTGCTCCAGACACCTCTAACACCTCCAAGCACCAGCCCAGGCTCTCCGTGCCGCCCTAGGTGCTCGCCAGCACCATTCCAGGCGCCCTGTGCATCAACTGCCTCTCTCTCCTTTACCGATCACCTAGGGTGTCATCGCTTAATGTTGATTACCTCATCGATGCACTACTAGGTCTCCGTGATGCTTGAATAAGACCACAAAAACTAACTAGGGTAGTTTTTCTTGACCTACTCGACCACCATGCCATCTGCAAGGCCCAATCCCATGTACCTAACTTCTTTTGTGATAGTAAATGGCACTTCTATAAAGCTAAAGGGCTCTGCGAACTATGTCTATGGTTCAGATCCTTCAATGTGCTTATTGGTGGTCAACGAAAGAACTATGTTCTCATAAAAGATCTGCCCAAGGAGACATACAAAGACTATGATACCTGGTACGTGGACAACTTCCAAGTGATTACTTGGATGGCTAATAGCGTTGATCCAATATTGCATCAAATCTTCTTTACAAGGAGATTGAAAAGGCTATGTGGGAGAGCCTTGAGAACACCTACTCCCAAAAGACAACTAAGTTGAGACTCTCAGTATCTACACATGGATTTGGTCTGCAAATTAGGGAGATACATCCTTGATCGAGTACTACATGTTCCTTCACAGGCCTGTTTGAGGAGATTCTTATCTTTTAGCCTGCTTGTTGTGATAAGCATAAAGGTGAGCAGGCAGAATGGCAAGCGTGTCGTTTTCTATTAGGATTACATCCGCGATATAAGACCGTGAAGGACCAATTTCTGATTGTTGTTGTGCTACTCACTCTAGATACCATATATGGTCGACTACATGAACTCGATTCTCCCTCTCCTCAGCTATCTATAGAGGCCAGTGCACATTTTGCCAGAGGACGACTCAACTACCAGGGAGGACATGGTCATGACTTTGGCAGTGGTTGTGTCCATAAGGTTGGACGAGAACGTGACTTTGGATGCAGACGTGGACAGGATCCTACCACTGTATGCAATCCAACATGCACTCACTACAGATGTTGGAATCATCCATCTGAACATTGTTGGGCAAAGTTTGGCATGCCTACTAACGCCAACAGTGCCTATGAGGCTACCTCATAAGAAGGTCCATATGATAATATAGATACCAAGCTAGAACAACCGTTTGGTGATAGTCAGACATCCTTCACTGTATTTGAGTATGCTCGTCTACATCAGCTACTACAAAATTCTGCCATTAACACTAGTACCTCTGCTCCTACTACGAGTCTAGCCACTACTTCATGTACACTTGCCAAAGTTGCCTCTGCATCCAACCATGCATGGATAGATGACTCTGGTGTCTCTACTCATCTAACGGGAGAAAGTAGTCTTCTCATCTCTGCTCCTACTACGAGTCTAGCCACTACTGTTCGGGTTGACAATGGAGCACATTCCTTTATCAGTAATGTGGGGACTATGGAGTTTTCCTCCAAACTCCGACTTAGTGATGTGCATTGTACTCCTGATTTTCTGCTTAGTGTCTTATTTGTTCACAAGTTATGCTAGGAACTTAATTGTTATGTGATTTTTAATGAGTTTTATTGTTATTTTCAGGACATCTGAACGAGACAGGTGATGAACCCGAATGTTAGGCGGTCTTGTATTCCACACAAGGCGGGAACACAGTCGAAGCGTTGACCACTCAAAATCCTGATTTAATCAACAATTAACCCACAATAAAGAATAAATCAATTAAGTCCCAAAATTTATGAATTAACATTTAACTCTACCACAAATTGTATAGTGAATAAGCATGTAGAGGTCGAACCACAGAGAGCAATACAAAAAAAATTAAGTAGCCTACAGTGTTCCTGTACAACGGAGTCATCCTTGTATGAATCCTATTTTTATGGGGTTTTGGGGTTTTATAATTTTTTAATTTTTTTTATTATTTTTATGTATTATTATTTTTTATTAATATATATATTATATAATATAGATATATAAATAAATAGGCACATGTTTTATATAGATATATAATTATATGCACCCCCTAAAGAGTTATGTATAGAGAATATAATACATATAGATATATAAGTATATATTATATATTTTTTTATTTTCTTTTTCAAAATTGGAATATATAAACTTCATAGTAAAAGAGGTGCTAAAATATTTATAAGAATATGCAAAAATAGCCAAAAAATCACAACTAAAATATTTTTGGTCTTTTTAACTTTTTTACTGTTTTTATGATTTTTGGGCATTTTTCCAAATATTTTTGACCTTTTTGAGAAATAAAATAATAGAAAATAGGGACTTAAGCTACTGGACAGCATTGAAATGAGGTTTAAAAATAGAAAATGATCTCCAAAAATCCTCAAATCAATTTTAAATGATAGATAATAAAAAAAGAGACTACAAAAATTTGTATTTTTAGAATTTTTCTAGGGTTTTTTAAATTTTTAGGAAGTTTTTAGGGATTTTCTCATTTTTAGGGTTTTTGTTTTGAATTTTTTAGTGATTTTTGGACTGACATTAAAGTAGGATAAAAGACACAGTAGGTGATTTTTTTGGAATTTTTCTAGGTGTTTTACTATTTTTTTGGTATTTTCTAAGCTAGACAGTAGTTAAAATGCATGTTTTTGATTTTTTTAATAAATATTAAAATGCAATAAAAATGCAATGCAAAACTATAGCGTGCTGATATGAGGCAACAGGAACTTAAATAAATTTTTGTGGAATTTTTGGTGATTTAAATATGCATGAAATGATTAAAGATAGCAAAACGATATTATAAGCCTGGCAGGGGTATTTTTGCAAATAAAAATAACTACAGGGAACATCATGCAAAAACACCACAAATATTACGCTTGATATGCAATTTTAAGAACAAAAATGAAATACAAAAACCCGCCAGGGCCCCCGTGCAAAATGACCATCACGTGGAACTACACGTGATTCGCACCCACAGGGTCCAATTTGCAATTTCTACAAGTACGGGGTCCTGGTTGTAATTTTTCACAAAAATATTACACATTAAGTTTTATTTCATAGACCAAATATAAATATACCAACATACAAGGGCTTGTGGGCAAAATGACCACCTCACGTAGGGCATCACGTGAGGTGACGTGGACTGGACCGAAAAGTAATATGCAATACATACAAGGGTGTCCGAGCAAAATATCCACAATAAAATGAACTTTAAAGTTTATTTACAGGACTAAATAATAACTACCAAAAAGAATGGGGCTAAATGAGATGTTTACCCCTTATTTAGGCGCTAACAGACGGCGGAGGAGATGTCACTTGACACGCGTCGCACATCCATCGGTGGGTACCGGTTTGCAATGAAGGTTTGAGATTAGATCCCCCTCGCTGATCGGACGGTGCTGAAGGCGCTTCATCGGACGGATCTCTTTCAATCTGGGGCGCTCCTCCTGCTCGGACGGTGCTGAAGGTATCTGGAAGAACAAAGGATGAACTCGCACCATGCGAGCTTGGATCTTGGACCACGGGCTCCTCTGGTCATCTCCCTCGCGTCTAAGGTGTTCAACTCGTAGCTGGAGGTGTCCCGCATCTGCCGATGGTCTTGGCATGGCTCCTGGAGGAGCCCAGGCGAGGTCGATGAAGGTCGGGACCTCCAGGAGCCTCTTCCTGGATCGAATCGAGTCCAAAGGGGCTCGTTGCTTCGTGTGACCTGCATAGGAAGAACCAGGGGAACGAGGGTTATCTCCTCGACCCTGGGTTTTGAAGCTTTGGTGCAAGATGAGGTGAGGCGGAGGAGCTCCGGCAATAGGCAGAAGTGGAGCTCCGATTCGCAAGGACTGGGGGTCCTTGGTTGAACAAAGATGATCGGGAGATGGAGCATGCAATGGGGAAAGAATTGAGGTGACGATGGCGGTCGGAAACAGTGGGTGTTACGGTGAAGAAGTCGCCGGAGCGGAGCTCCGGCGAACTTCAATTTAGCTATTTTACATACTCTACTGATCGAGAAGCAAAACTAAGAACAGGAATGAAATGCTGGAACTTAAATCTACCTAAAAAGCAAGAAAGGACAACTCTTATACCTAGGGGCCTCCAGGGAGCAGGACAGACACCGGAGCTCCGCCGCGACAAAATTGATCCCTCCTCCGGCTGATTCACGTTGCTGAAACGCTCCCCCTGTCACGAGGAACCTCCAGGAACGGATTCGAGGCTTTTGGGTGGATGTAAATTGGCCAAATTTGAGGAGGAGGTCGGGCGCCTTTATTTATAGACATGGAGATGCACCCTTATTGACCGGGGCGCCACGAAGAATCGGCAGGTCAGATGATGGATCTGGGTTGGTGGCGGTGATGTACAATGATCGGGGGTGATTTCTTGTGAAGGACGCGAGCGCGATCGATGGACGAGACGTCCGCGAAAAAAGGGAGAAGATGGGCTCGCAAACAGATTTGACTGGCGGAGGCACGTAGGACACTACGGGACCAAACAGGGGGTTTTATTCGAAAATAATTTATTTAACCTAATAAATAATTTTATTAGAATTTTCTTATAACATAAAAAATGTTTATTAAAA